>OY288249.1:4780200-5380200 GCA_958450325.1 Agrostemma githago
ACTTTATGAACATATAAGACTATTGTGTAAGTCATCATAGAATGATATGAGCGTCAAATGAACATTGAAAAATTTCAGTAAACATGCAGTAAAAATAAATCCAGAATGAAATACACTTGAAATAAAAACATGTCTCTTCAAACTAAACACATACTCAAAGTAAATAAAACTGTTAATGTCTTTCAAATGAAATAAAACTAAAGAAAAATATAAATAACTTTTGAATTGTAGACAGGTCGTGACTATTGATGTCTACTTTTGTCGTTTCATAGTATTCTTGCTTGCTGATTTCCCCTCTAATTCACATGTTTTCTGCTCACATGAACCCTGAATTGCCAAATAATTTCTTTTATATGGAGGCTTGCTTATGGGTGTAACTTCAGCATTCTTCTCATCAGGTAAACCTAACCCATCAGCAGCTATTTTACTTACCAACTCTGAATTAGTTGATATCTCTGATGTTGTTGTGGTTATTGTACTTTGTTCCTATTAATGAAACACTTCAATTGTTAATTTTATTTGATTAAATTGGTGCCACATTTACATAAGATAATTTTGTGATATGTTCTACCTTATTTGTGCCGGAGTCCGTTTTGTTGCTTATTTCTGCTTCTTTTTCACATAAGCGAAATGCTCTATAACACCTTAACCCGATGTCGACATTGAAGTATCTTGAAACTTCCAATTCAATAATGAATTCATTACTTAATAGATTCATTAAAGTAAATGACACTTCCCTTGTGTTAACCTATGTCATATTTATATAAATGTAAGTTTTAAGTTAAACGAAAACTAATTGCTGTAATGTAACCAAGTATCATAAACATATAATTTTTGCTTTATTTTTAATATACCTCTCTTAGCATTGCCAAACTGTCGGATGCTTGTAATCCAACTACTTCTTCCATTGCATTGTCTGTGGCTTTAATGTGTACTTTATCACCATTTTTGTCTTCAATCAGAAATTTCACCTTGTATCTATAATGAATGAAAGTGGTCAGATGATAAAAAATTGTGTTGGTAAGTACCATTGATTATAGAGTTAGTTTGCTTACATTATATTTCTGTCTGATGATCCATATTCTGATCCGTAGCAATACTCCATTGTACAGTACCATAAATTGTCACTCTTCTGCCCAACTTTACTTCCACATCTTGTACATATGTTGCGGTACCATTTCTTTGATGTGTCTATCTCCTTAAGGGTTGCATCAACTATGTTAATTCCGGCCTAGAACATGGAAAATTTGATTAGCTTTTTTTCACTATTGAAATTAATGGATAACTTGATTCAAAAAAACATAATGTAACCCACCTTGTTAACTTCAACCAACTTTGATATGCTTGATAGGATGGTAGGACATTGAATTCTTTTTGAAGACATGTTGACGGTTTAATGCTGAAATTTTTTCTGGATTGTATGGATGTGTTTAACTTATTAATTTGTGTAGTGCTGATAATTTTAATCCTTTATATAAGAGTTGTAACACTCTATGTTTGGTTATTTTTGGAGGGTAATGGTGATGGTTGGAGGGCTTAGTGGAGGAAGTGGCGTGAACATGGGTAGTTGCCAACAGTTAAAAGTTAAGTTCTCTATCTTCTATCTATTTCTCTTTTTTGATAATTCTGATTTTTCCTTTGTATTTGTAAAGCTTAGTGATTCTATTTTGTTTTATTAGTTATTTGGTGTGTTAACTATGTACACTTTTAATTGTAATTATCATTATCACACTAAACTATAAGAAACAATTTCACAAAAAAAAGATAAATGCCTAAGTACCATGTAAACATTCAGCTAATTAATTTTATTACTATTAACTCTCTATAGGGTTTTTTTGTTAATTGTCATTTTTGTTATATTTGTTATTTATAAATTAAAAGATAGTGTAAACATTCAGCTAATTTATTTTTGTTACTATATATACTTTCTTTTAACTTATTAATTTTAATATGCTATTTATAAATTTTTATTTTTATAATAGTGTTTTGTTATAAAGGATTCATTTACTATATCCTTTATGAGTTCTTAACTTTTCCTCTAATCAATAAATTTTTTTTAATATATACTTTCTTTTGACTTATTAATTTTGAAAATATTATTTATAATTATTTATTTTGTACAAAATTTGTTTCAAGCCAAATCAACTTTATTTTTATTTAAATCAACCCTGTTTTTATTTTGTATACTTTATTCCAGCTGAATTATCTTTTTGAACTTTGTATATACTTAACAAATAAATGTTTTTCATTCTGAATTAACATCAGATTTTTTCAACAAATAAATGTTTTTCATTCTGAGTTAACATCAGATTTTTTGAAATAAATGTTTTTCATTCTGAATTAACATCAGATTTTTGGAATTTGTTTTTTAACTAAAGTTAAATAAGAGCAATAGATTTATAACAAAATCCCACCTGCATTTAAAACATATTGCTGTCCAACAATTCAAAAATAAACAAAAAAAATTAACAGCACACAAAATATTCTGAAAATAAAACCACAATCCAGTCAAAATCATTGACTTTAATAAAGAAACTAAATATGTTGTTGGCGGGCATGTAGTAGCTATTCTGATTCTGATTCATCGCCATTCACACTTTGTTTATTCCACTTGACACGGTACATAGCTCGTGCACATTGTGTACCGTCATAGTGATGGACTTCAGGAATATTTGGTTCCAAGTGCAGCTTAGTTGCGGCCGCTGTTTCGAGAATAATTTTTCCAAGTACACTGTCTTCTTCTGAATAAATAAATTAAATTTGTAAATGAAATTGAATAAGTTATTTTGTATTGTTTAAATGGTATTAAATTTAAGCCACTCACTTGTAAATTTGAACCTTATACACTGGAAAGCCAAGATTGGCCTACGTGCACGGTGTCCGTTGTCAATTGCAATTGATGACAATTGATTCATGAAATCAATTCCCCACAACCAAACTCTTGTTTTATCTCCACTTTTATCAAAATCAAGAAAAATTAAATAATCAAGTTAAAAAAATTGCAATATAAAATAGGTAAATTGTTAATTACAATCCAATATTAGTGTTGGGAAACAAATCTTACTTTTGGTCGACCAATGTCAAGAAGACGCATGTAATACTTATTTTCCACAACACCCTATACTCGATGACCTCCGCTATAAAGTCTGCCATAACAACAAAAATATTATCAATTAAATAAATTAATTAGAGTATTAAATGTTTTGTAAGGTCAACAAATTTGAATTAAGATTTAGATATAAAAATAATGCTGACCTATTAGTTCGCGGTCTTCTAAATCTTTTTCGAGAATATCTCTAATGGACACAAAATTAAAGCCGTATTGTGGCAGCGGTGTCTCCATTTCTTTTACCTCAGTGTCCATGTCAATCAACATTTTTGATTTATGAGGAGTAGCAACTTCAAACCCTTTGTTGTCACCAATGTTGAACTTACCAATTTTGTAGCATAGGCCTTCGGTAAACACATTTTTGAACTTTTTCAGATCACGTTTGTGAATGGTACATTGAATTACGCAACCCTACATGTTGTTTGAATAGTCGTCAATCTTCATAATATAATATTTTCATAATGAATAGTTAAAATTGTAGAGTGATACCAATAGGAAACTTTATTTAAAGAAAGCATAGCATACTCAATATTTGAAATAGTAAGCATGAAAAAGTGTAAGCATGAAAAAGTGGAGTATGTGAACCTTATTATCAACTAATAAAAGTTCCTGAGAACATGTCTCTACTGTAGAGTCATGGCCAAGAATCCTCTTTCCATACCAAATTGAAAGAATTCTTCCTTCAACCTAATTTGTTGACAACGATTCATTGAGGCCAACAAAGAATGTTGTAGTTGGATCCGTCAGCAGTTTGCCAAACGTATCAGAATTTAACATTTTTTTGGAGTTTATGAAATTCTAGATTGGTTGAAGTGGGTGTAAAATCTGATATGTTGGTTGTATATATACTATTTGAATTTGAATTTAGGTTGACGCAGGACTCTATAAATGATTTGTTTTTGATTACTAATATCTAGGTGGATATATACTACTTCAATTTTATTATCTAATTAACGTAAAATGTGGGATGTGGGATTTCACTTAAAATTATAGCGTCAGTTTTGGTTACACTTGTGGATACTGTATGCTGTCAAAGTGGGATTTACAGCTGGTTACATGCTGTTTATTGTTTTGCAGTAGATACTTGTTACAAAAAATCAGCATTATATCTGTTTTTATGGTTTGAGTAGATATTGGTCAAAAAATCAGTAGTTGAATACAGATATACTAGTCAACAAATCAGTATTTATGTTAATATAATATATAATATATAATGTGGGATTTATAGCAAGAATCTTTAATCATTTTGTTAATTAATTAATTAGTTATTTAAAATGTTAGATTTGCAACAGTTTTGATTTGATACTTTTTGAATATTTTGTTAATTAGTTATTATAAATAATAAATAATAAATATATGTATACTACTTATTGTAATATGTAGTAAATTAATAATTGTAATAACTCAATGTCATAATGAGTTAAGCAATAACAATAATCAATGTTTTGTTATACATGTGAACTCTGCCAGCCTTGTTTTGTGTCGTAATTATGCATCATGTTTCATTAACTCTTACTAATACATGTTTTATGTTAATGTGTGTTACAGGATTGGCTTGGTGGTAGCTAAGAGTAGATCCTCACAACTCAACTACCAAGAGGGAATTTTTGATCATGTGTCATTATTTTCATCTGTTTGTAATTATATTTCCGTGTCGCTGTTTGTCGTGGTCATCTTTTGCTTTGTTTCGATTAAGTCACTGCGTCCTTTCTCTTAATAGAAGCATTTATGAGGTCGGCGCACCAACAATAATATGCTCTTAGGAAGTGGGGATTTTGTTTCGGTTAATTGAGCACGTCACCTCTCCTAATTGAAGTGTTTATTTGGTGATAACATCAACTATAATGCTCTTAGGAGATGGTGACCTTGTATCTATTAATTGACCACATTCCCTCTCCTAATTGAAGCGTTTATTTGGTGGGACGATCAACTATAATATGCTCTTAGGAGATAATCGGTAAGTATAAGGTATGTTCATGTTTCTCAGTGATGAGCATAAGATTTGAACACTAAAGCCATATGAAAATAGTTTGCCTAACTATCCTTTAGTTACGACTCATGGGTTGAAAGTATGATGCTCTTAGAGAGACGAATGTTGAAATCATTCTGACCTCTAATTGTAGTGGCTGCTTTACATATCCCTGTGTCGCTTCTGTTGGATAGTGACGCGGCTGTGGTCATTGATGATAAAATTCAATGCCTGAGAGAAACGAACCTACTCTAAAAACTGTTTGTCTTTGGGGTAACCATATCATGAAATTTGTGTAGTAAATGATCTTCAAAAAATCCAAAATACGTAATAAGTCAAAACAGAAAATAAAGCGCAATTGTCTGGCAGCGAAACAAAGGCGAAACGGTAAATTAAGTGCAATTTTCAGCTAAACGAAGAGTTAACATATTTAAGAAAAAATGGCATTATCAGTCGGTGAACAACAGTTTTCTCCTTTTGGGCTCTTGGTCTGTGCTCATGTCTTTGTTGTCGCTTGATATCTCAAACGATTTTTCCACAGGTTGCTCGTTTGGTGTGCATGATGGTAACTTTGTTTCTTCATTCCCTATGTATGTTGCAGGTTTTGATTTTCCAGTTTCTTTACTGCTTTCGCCAATGGACTCCTTCACACTGATTGTTGATTCCTTCACAATGGACTGCACACATGTACCCTATTATAAATTTGCGTGAGAACAAAATAAAAATGGCATTATCAGTCATTCCCATGGTGGTTAGAAAAGGTAGTACTTACTTTAGACCCTGCTATTACTTCTCTCCATTCTGATTTTTCTGTTTCTTCTGCACTCATATCCATGACTGCGTAGCATGTTGATTTCTGTTGTATGTTGTATGCTTGGATCACTCGAATCTTGAACAAATACTCCTTTTCAATAATGTTTCCGAACTCTGTGGGTGGCAGTCCTGTTGGGCTTGTTCCCTACACTCTCATTGTGAATTATTATGCAGAGTAATCAAATAAATAGAGTACATAGAAATAGTTGTTTAGGATTTTATATCACTTTTACATTGAGTAATTGTCTTGCTGTCTTTCCCAATAGGTTAGTCATTCTTTCATTCCAGATTATGACTTCAGCAAACTCACATTCATCGTCAAAGATAGTAAACCTAACCTGGTATCTGGTCATATTAAATAATAGTCAATTTTAATAAGTCATGAAAGTGGTACTTAGGTTTTGTAGGTTTGATATGCACTAACCTGACAGTAGGCTCTTGTGTAGCCACATCAAAACGTTTGCAATTTTTTTATGACAGTACCACATCCATTCTTCCTTTTATGACATCTTAGAACGACACTCCTCACATGAATAGAAATACCAATCTCTTGTTGTATCCATTTCATATATTGTCGCAAGTGTGACAAATGTGTCCGACTACATAGAAATTGTTATTAGTTACCGTAGCTTGGCCAAAATTAAATTTTAATTCCAGGGGATAAATGCCATACCAATGTGCTATTTTTTATTTGCTTGAGTGTTTTGCATTTCGTCCCTGAAAGGATGTTATGGTTGAAGGGATTTGTCAAAGTAACTTCTGGTTTCCAGCGATCTAGGCCATCACTTTTAGGGTAACTGCATTGTGTTTAAAAGATATCACTGTGGATCATATAAATAAAACCAATATAATATTGTAATGTAGCTTTGGTTTAGTGCTTACATGTTTTTAAATGTTGCCACCTCTTCAATTTTTGGATTTGCAATAATGACCGTTGCATCTCTAGTCATGATGCTATTGTCACCTGTTTGACAAAAAAATTGTGTTGGTCAAAGTTCAATAAATAGCTGTTTGACACTTGTTAGGTTTTGAGTTGGGTATCCTATATTTTAGTACATTACTTTGGTGTTTAATTTGTGTAAACCACTTAAAAAATGAGAATGATTTAAACTAAGTAAAAATTATTTTGTGAATATTTTTTTATCAAAATAAAAGAGAGTGCGTAATAAATTAAAAAATAGGAATTGATAAGACCCTATCAAAATAAAAAAGAGTACTTGATAAATAAAATTTTTTAAATGGATAAGACCCTGTTCTTTGAAGGTGGAAGTGATTGGCAATTATGATTATTTTTTTTAGAAAAAGCGTTGCACGTTCATTGTGTTTTATTTGCAGCCAATAGACTCTACCCCATAATAAAAAATAGAATAAATCAATTAATTACTTGACCATGTGTAGACACCCACATTTTGACCGCCAGGTGTCTATAGTAGTTCCCGCCAAACACCCGATGATGATTGGACGTAAACGTGCTTTGACGGACTCGGATATGGGCTCGTAATCATGGACATTTGGTTTAGACTTATTACGGAGTACAAATCTCACAAAACCAACCTCAAATCCAGGCCCAGTGGGTCGTTTCGAGTCAAATAACACTAATTTGGGTCGAAACCGTCACCAGGGGTAAAACCGTCTTTTAGCGACCGAGTCAAAACCCGGTCAAAGATATTTCTCGAGACTTGTAGGATGACCGTGACATCTCACACGTCCTATTCGGACTCCAGTTCTACAAAAATCAGCTACACAAAATAATAAATAATTCCGTTTAAGGTAGAATTCGATCTCGAGTAGGAATCCTATCCGAGAACCGACTCAGACACTCAACCGAGTGCAAACACTCGGCCGAGTAATGCACAACCAGCCGGTTCTTCCTCTTTTCTTCCCTCACAAGAAAACGGAATCCTCGTTCTTCTCAGCTTCTTACTCAAACGGTAATTCTAGCTCGAACAGGAATCCTATTCAAAAACCGATTCGAACACTTGACCGAGTGTAGAACACTCGGCCAATACACCTTCAAGTCAGTCGTGTTTCCTTTTCTTCTTGGCTAAGAAAGCGGAATTCGTATGCTCCTCAAACTCCTACGTTTCCTATCCTAAGCGGTATTCAAACTCTCCTAAACCAAGGTCGGAAACTCCCTATAAATAGGACCTCCCGTCCAACACAATTTACAACAATCATACATCAAAAAATACCGAGACACAACAACACAACAGCATCAAAAACACGTCCGAAACCCCTCCACACACGGTTCATACACAAACCCGATAGTTAGCAAATCCCGACACTTTTTCCGAAGCCTTGCAACCTCGACGAAGCCGGTCAAACCCGACGTCCCAAAACACCCAAACCGATACACCTTAACTCATCCTCATCATCTCGACGCTCCCAAGTCTAAGCCACTTCCCGACGAGCCTTATCCCGAGAAAACAAAGCATGTAGGTTGAGGGTGTAAATCAAACCCGACTCTTCTCTTTTCTCTTCCCTTCTCCTCGTTTTTTATTATGGGTCTCTCGTCGGTCTTTTTTATTTTCTAATATCGATATTATTAAAAACTATTTTCATATATCAAATATTCTTAAAATATGATATCGATTCTATATAATCGAATATCGTATCAAAAAGAATTATATTAAGTTTTCGACGATTTTCGTTACATCTTTTCGTTCAAAATCCTTTTTTTAAACTTTCGTTCAAAATCCTTTTTTTAACTTCTCGTTCAAAACAAACTTTTTCAAAACCTTTTCTAAAATCCGTTCCGACTATTCGATATCGATTTCATAATCGAATATCGAATACGACGAATATCGAAAATATAAACCGAGTATAAATTAATCCATATTTATACGCGATTTATAAAAATAACGATTTTCGACAAAAAAAATAAAAAGAGGACAGACCCGCACGCGAGTCGCGCCCGGTCCAGGCGACTCGCGCACGAGTCTGTGACCCGGTCCTTTTTTTTAGTTTTTCGTTCGTTTATTTTTATTATTCTACGAAACGATTTCTAAATTTATATCTTTTCCAAAACTATTCCAAATATTTGATATTGATTTCATAGTCAATTATCGAATATAACGAATATCGAAAATATTAAATCGAGTACGAATCATACAATATTTGTACACGATTTAATGAAAGCATCGAATTTTCAAAAAACCGCTTTCGGAATCAGCCTGCCACGCGACCCGCCGGCATCCCGGGCGAGCCGCGCGGCCGGCTACCACGCAACACGTCTTTCTTTTTTTTTTTTTTTTTTCGAGCTTCGTTTTTTATACAAAACAGCGTCTTTTCAACAATATTTTTCAGATTTCGATTAATATTTATTTTCTCGATCTCGTATATTTTATTTGCTATATTATTATTTACAAATCGATATTAACCCGTTTGTTCAATCTTGTAGCAAATTCTTTTTTTCATCATTTGTTTTATTAGACTAAAACGAATTCACATGCTAAAATAACTTTGACGTTATTAGTTTAACATGCATTAAACGACTTAGCAACCCATTTATTTATTTTCCTCACATGTCTTAGGAAAATAATCTCTGCATATCATTCAATCGTCGAACTAACGCGTGTACACAAAACCGAACGATATCTTAGTAAAGGCCGCTAAGTGCGGGCGGGGTTGGGTGTTCTCACTGAACTTCCCAACACGTACCCTCACCCCTTACTCAGAACCGTGGTTTCCGGATGTCCGAAACCATTGGCAACGAGAGTCATTTAATATACGATTAACCGCTTCAGTCGGCATCGATATCGAACTGCAAAGGGACGAACCCAATAAACTCTGACATCGGAAATGGGTCAGGCTTTAAGTATGGCCCACTACGACATAGAGTGGGTTCGAATGGTTCCGAATAGCCATAAAATTCGGTGGCGACTCCTACTTCGATTTAAAATTCTATTCGATCCATCTCATATGGAAATTCTATCGCCTCCCCAAAACCCGCGCTTCGCCGCGTCGGGGTGGACCTATGTCATGTCCACAATTTGGCGACTCCGCTGGGGATTAACTGATGTGTCACTTACCATCGGCATCCTCAGGGTGAGACTCGAAAAGAAATCGTTCGATTAGTAATGTACACGTTTTAGTTCAATGGTTCATGCATAACCTCGTTCTATCCCGGGCCGGTTACTTGTGACCGACGTCCCACTATACCACGGTGCATTCCCACTTGGATGCACTAAAGACCTTCGATGGCGGAACTCGCATGGGTTTTACGGCAGGTTCTAAGACCAATTCGGCTTAGGAAGTCCGTCCTGATTTGCGAGAATGCGATCGTTGTTGGTATAGACCCTATTCGACCGACTGAGACTTAGACTAAGAGCATACATGGCGTCGTTATACTGTTTCTGTGACTACATGCTACTTGATCTTCTTTGGTCTTTTCAAAAACCGTCATTTTTCAAAAAACTTACATCTTTTCAAATCCATTCTTTTTTCAAAACCCGGAAAGCTGCCGAATTTAGGACTTATGATTTTGACTCAAAATAGCCTATTTTTAGCCGGTATGCTGTCCAAACCTTTTTTAAAAAAAAGCCCGAAATCTCGGCCCGATACCCTTCTTCCCGGTTTTCAAAAAAAATCGGGCTATCCTACCCGGCTTTGCTCGGTTTTCAAATCCAAATTCCCTTTTCAAAACCCTCTTCTTCTTAGGACTTCCCGTATTTAGCAGTGTCGGGTCTTGTCATAAGTTGTTAGAATCTATAGCGTCGAAACTTCGTCGATCTTACATCACGAGTTTCTACCCCATCCCAGTCCGCCTTATTTGTCAAGGCACGGCCCACCTACGTAGGACAAACTCCTACAAAGGGAAGCCCATTTACACAATCGAGTCCAAAGTCTTGGGATTTCACACACGGATCTTTCTTCGAACGGGACTAGGCCCACTTTGCCAAAACTCAGGAAGAGTCCACCATCCACGAGTCACCCGTCTAGGAGTCGGTCTTCAGTCCCACTCGGGGGCTACCCTTTAGCGGGGCGATCAACCGCGTTTGCTCTAAGGATCAGGTCTTACACGTGTTGGCTCACGTACCCCACTTTCGAGTCACTTAGATGTCGCACCATTTGAGTCCTATCAAAGTCTTTAGTCTCACTCGGGGGCTGTCCTCCACCCGAGCAGTCAACCACGGTCACCTTAAGAGGTACCCTACGTTCATCCTGCACCGGCGTCCTTATGATGGCTTCTTCGTGTCGTACCTATGCTACGAATACTCGAGTCACCTAGGGTTAGGTCACCACGGTTGGTCCGAGCACGTGATACGGTCAAACATGGTCGTCCCCATTTTCGGATTCACCCTTATGCAGCTCGAGTCCAATTCGCAGTCGTTACCTCGTCTAGATCAACGTTCGAGTATCCCGGTCCAAGAGTCTTTGTCGACCCGTCACCCCGGGCAGTGTCTAGTTTGACTCCCTCTCTTGCACTTGCGCAAAGCCGAGTTTAGGCGAGTCGTGGCACCCGTCTTTCTCTCCAATCAAAGACCTTACCAAAAAACAACAACCAACCGAGCGTCCGAGTCCGGATTTGATTCGAATCTAAGTCTGAGTTCGAGTCTAGGATACCCTACATCCTCATTTCCAAGTCAGAGTCGGAGTCAATTGTATTATGTCCTCTTTTTTCAAAATTCAATAAAATCAGCTTTTCTATTTCTCATACATACTTTCCTTATGTGTTTCCGAGAACATGATGAACACCATCATACACTGTGAGCACACGCACGTGACTATTATAGGCACATCTATAATGACTGCAGGAAACCGAGCCCGTGTTTTCCTTTTACCTATTCCATGTCTGGTATAGAAAGCCGCATAACTACCCGTAGCAGGAGCATATCGAATCCTATGACAAATCTGGGTAGTCTTCTAGTTTGGGTTCAAGACGGGAGGCAAGCCCACTTCCCACAATAAACACCCATCCAATAAGACTAGCCAGTCCCTACCTTAGGTGTTAGTCTGACCGACAAAAAAAAAAGCTGGACAAAAAAATCAAAAGTCCAAGAAAAAAAAAAGCAAAAGGCCAAAACAAAAAAAAAGCTGGCCATGATCAAAAAAGAATTATCAACATCTCTCGACCAGACACGGTCAACTCAAATGAAGAATCCCATGACCGGGGCTAAGAGGTCAACCCAAAGAATTCAAAAACCCATGACCGTGAAACGGTCAATTCAAAAATTATCAATACCCATACCATCCAATAGGGGAGAGACAGTCAAGCTGGTCAGCTAACACCACATCTAGCCTTCCCACATTACAACCCTCAAGACCTTCTCGAGACCTAGGCTAGAGACAGCCCAGAATTTTGAGGATTCAAGCTCCATAGGATACACCCTAACCTTTAGGGCCAGACGTGAAAATCAGATCCCGCATTATCAAACCTGCCCAATCGAAGCTCGAGCCATTCTACTCGACTTCCCCTTTACATAACAGAATTCACAATCACCATATGCAAATCCGAGAACAAAACTCGTTAAAATCCCCGAGAGCAAAACTCGTTAAAATCCCCGAGAGCAAAACTCATCAAATCCCCGAGAGCAAAACTCATTAAAATCCCCGAGAGCAGAACTCATCAAATACCTGAGAACAGAACTCTTTAAAATCCCCGAGAGCAGAACTCGTTAAAATCCCATCCAAATTCTCCTCATTCAAACCAGTTATCAGCCCCAAACACGGGAACTCAACTTGCAGTCGGCATAGAACATGCCCAAATAAGTTCACACCACCTCTGATCTGGGGGCTACCCCGGAGAACGCTCACAGTCACAGGATCAACACCCTAACTATTCCAGCTCTTTGATCAAGACATCACTGGGAATGCACCTAGCCTACACCATCGTTGTGGCTAGTTACACACAAAGCCCTAGTAAACTAGGCACCATTATATATATTTCAATCCACTGAACTACGGCTTGGTTTGATTTCACTACACGTGAATACGTAGGCAGCCTTTCAACAAGGGCACAACCACCCACATTGACACACATTCAAAAAGCGCCATCATTCCGGTCACGACACCATCATGTTCTCAACAGCTAGCTTTGTCATCCTGGGGGCTTCTCCTAGGTAGAAGTTCTCCATCCACTCACAAAATCCAGATAAATTCAAGGAATAAAGATCTAGCCTCCTTTCTATAGTGTGTCCTAGTATTCGGCTTAGTCAAAGACGAGAATCTGTCAGGACTCGGAGCAATACCCACTTTGGAAATGTCCCAAAAATCAAAAATTCAAAAGGAGCACTAGACTACAGCATTGCTACTGCTAAAACAGTCTCATTACAGACTACTGCAATTCCCCTATAGCAGATCGTTCCCATTTCGATGTTCGACTGTGTTGCCACTTGCCTAGGCTACGGAATAGCGCAACTTAAGTGTCTTGTCATCTTAGGTGGCCTACCCCCTACCGAGTCACGGTCTAACCCTTAGAGAGTCAAAGTCGTGTCTGTCAACTCGTCCTCTCGCGTCCAGAGTCGAGTCTGTCGGTATATCTCTCTCTTCAAATTCTCATTTTAAAATTTGCAAAACTCAGCCATTTGAGAAAATTTCTTTCCTAGCCACTACGGGAATAAGAATTTTTATCACACTTCATCTAGGCATACAGGCCTAACCAGAGACTTTAGGAGTCCGTGTCAGAATCGGATTAGGAATCAAGTCATTCCAAGCATTCTAATTTCAAAAAAAATCATTTTCTTTCCAAAAAATCAATCAAAAATCATTTCTTCCCCAGCATGAGTCAGTGTTTCACCTAAATGTTACATACAAATTATGTCAGCATACAGGTACACCCAAGACTCCCAGAAATTCTAAGTTCCCCAGTGGAAAAAAAACTCAAGCAGCTTCTTTCAGGATATATCTGCAAACAGATATGCCCATAGCTTCCAAGGCAAGCTCCCGCGCAATTCCAAGACAGGATATATCTGCAAACAGGTATACCCATAGCTTCCTAGGCAAGCTCCCGCGACATTATCAGCATCAGCCCAGGTATGATTTCTATTCTATGGCTGGCGAGCCCTTCACGCAGGTCTAATGGACCCTAAACGACCCGATCGGAAGTCTGCCAGGTTTTAATCCTTGATTGACCTGGTAGCTACTCTGACTTTTGCCTTGTCCAAGCCTCAGTCAGAGTGGGGGCTCTGTAGACACCCACATTTTGACCGCCAGGTGTCTATAGTAGTTCCCGCCAAACACCCGATGATGATTGGACGTAAACGTGCTTTGACGGACTCGGATATGGGCTCGTAATCATGGACATTTGGTTTAGACTTATTACGGAGTACAAATCTCACAAAACCAACCTCAAATCCAGGTCCAGTGAGTCGTTTCGAGTCAAATAACACTAATTTGGGTCGAAACCGTCACCAGGGGTAAAACCGTCTTTTAGCGACCGAGTCAAAACCCGGTCAAAGATATTTCTCGAGACTTGTAGGCTGACCGTGACATCTCACACGTCCTATTCGGACTCCAGTTCTACAAAAATCAGCTACACAAAATAATAAATAATTCCGTTTAAGGTAGAATTCGATCTCGAGTAGGAATCCTATCCGAGAACCGACTCAGACACTCAACCGAGTGCAAACACTCGGCCGAGTAATGCACAACCAGCCGGTTCTTCCTCTTTTCTTCCCTCACAAGAAAACGGAATCCTCGTTCTTCTCAGCTTCTTACTCAAACGGTAATTCTAGCTCGAACAGGAATCCTATTCAAAAACCGATTCGAACACTTGACCGAGTGTAGAACACTCGGCCAATACACCTTCAAGTCAGTCGTGTTTCCTTTTCTTCTTGGCTAAGAAAGCGGAATTCGTATGCTCCTCAAACTCCTACGTTTCCTATCCTAAGCGGTATTCAAACTCTCCTAAACCAAGGTCGGAAACTCCCTATAAATAGGACCTCCCGTCCAACACAATTTACAACAATCATACATCAAAAAATACCGAGACACAACAACACAACAGCATCAAAAACACGTCCGAACCCCCTCCACACACGGTTCATACACAAACCCGATAGTTAGCAAATCCCGACACTTTTTCCGAAGCCTTGCAACCTCGACGAAGCCGGTCAAACCCGACGTCCCAAACCACCCAAACCGATACACCTTAACTCATCCTCATCATCTCGACGCTCCCAAGTCTAAGCCACTTCCCGACGAGCCTTATCCCGAGAAAACAAAGCATGTAGGTTGAGGGTGTAAATCAAACCCGACTCTTCTCTTTTCTCTTCCCTTCTCCTCGTTTTTTTATTATGGGTCTCTCGTCGGTCTTTTTTATTTTCTAATATCGATATTATTAAAATCTATTTTCATATATCGAATATTCTTAAAATATGATATCGATTCTATATAATCGAATATCGTATCAAAAAGAATTATATTAAGTTTTCGACGATTTTCGTTACATCTTTTCGTTCAAAATCCTTTTTTTAAACTTTTCGTTCAAAATCCTTTTTTTAACTTCTCGTTCAAAACAAACTTTTTCAAAACCTTTTCTAAAATCCGTTCCGACTATTCGATATCGATTTCATAATCGAATATCGAATACGACGAATATCGAAAATATAAACCGAGTATAAATTAATCCATATTTATACGCGATTTATAAAAATAACGATTTTCGACAAAAAAAATAAAAAGAGGACAGACCCGCACGCGAGTCGCGCCCGGTCCAGGCGACTCGCGCACGAGTCTGTGACCCGGTCCTTTTTTTTAGTTTTTCGTTCGTTTATTTTTATTATTCTACGAAATGATTTCTAAATTTATATCTTTTCCAAAACTATTCCATATATTTGATATTGATTTCATAGTCAATTATCGAATATAACGAATATCGAAAATATTAAATCGAGTACGAATCATACAATATTTGTACACGATTTAATGAAAGCATCGAATTTTCAAAAAACCGCTTTCAGAATCAGCCTGCCACGCGACCCGCCGGCATCCCGGGCGAGCCGCGCGGCCGGCTACCACGCAACACGTCTTTCTTTCTTCTTCTTTTTTTCGAGCTTCGTTTTTTATACAAAACAGCGTCTTTTCAACAATATTTTTCAGATTTCGATTAATATTTATTTTCTCGATCTCGTATATTTTATTTGCTATATTATTATTTACAAATCGATATTAACCCGTTTGTTCAATCTTGTAGCAAATTCTTTTTTTCATCATTTGTTTTATTAGACTAAAACGAATTCACATGCTAAAATAACTTTGACGTTATTAGTTTAACATGCATTAAACGACTTAGCAACCCATTTATTTATTTTCCTCACATGTCTTAGGAAAATAATCTCTGCATATCATTCAATCGTCGAACTAACGCGTGTACACAAAACCGAACGATATCTTAGTAAAGGCCGCTAAGTGCGGGCGGGGTTGGGTGTTCTCACTGAACTTCCCAACACGTACCCTCACCCCTTACTCAGAACCGTGGTTTCCGGATGTCCGAAACCATTGGCAACGAGAGTCATTTAATATACGATTAACCGCTTCAGTCGGCATCGATATCGAACTGCAAAGGGACGAACCCAATAAACTCTGACATCGGAAATGGGCCAGGCTTTAAGTATGGCCCACTACGACATAGAGTGGGTTCGAATGGTTCCGAATAACCATAAAATTCGGTGACGACTCCTAATTCGATTTAAAATTCTATTCGATCCATCTCATATGGAAATTCTATCGCCTCCTCAAAACCCGCGCTTCGCCGTGTCGGGGTGGACCTATGTCATGTCCACACCATGCAATTACTATTGTAAGTTAATAAAAAATTAGAAATTAATAAGACCCTACCAAAATTAAAAAGAGTACTTAATAAATACAAAAATTTAGGGTACATTTGGTGGTTGAAGTAGTCAGAACATTGACGTTCTATTATTCAGTTTTTTTTTGGCAGAGATGTGGACAAAAAATTGTTGTTTTTTTATTTTATTTTAAGCGTATTGGTTTGCATATATTTATTTATACAGAAGGATACATTAACAGTATACATTGTCTGAGATCTTATTGGATTTGCTGTGTAAGATTGTCTGTATTGATCTGTTACTCCTTGTATAAACTATGTATTATTGACAGTTACTACCTAATTGCTGTGCACTATGATTAATTTTTTTTAGAAGAAGGTGTTGTTCTTTGAAGGTGGAAGTGATTGGCATTATGATTAATTTTTTTTAGAAGATGGTTTGCACGTTCATTGTGTTTTATTTGCAGCCAATAGACTCTACCCCATAATAAAAAATAGAATATATTAATTAATTACTTGACAATGCAATTACTATTGTAAGTTAATTAAAAATTAGAAATTAATAAGACCCTATCAAAATAAAAAAGAGTACTTGATAAATATCACCTGTATTGAAAGTATTAGGTTAAGTTAGTTACTGTAATATATAGATGTTTGACAACAATTTTGTGTTGGTCAAAGGTCAATAAATAGTTGTTTGACACTTGATAGGATTTGAGTTGGGTATCCTATATTTTAGTACATTACTTTGACGTTTAATTTGTGTAGACCACTTAAAAAATGAGAATGATTAAAACTACGTAAAAATTATGTTGTGAATATTTTTTTTATCAAAATAAAAGAGAAGGGCTAATAAATAAAAAATTAGGAATTGATTAGACTTTATCAAAACAAAAAAGAGTACTTAATAAATAAAATATTAAAAATTGATAAGACCCTGGTCTTTAAAGGTGGAAGTGAAAAATTGATAAAGACCCAATCAAAATAAAAAAGAGTTCTTTAAATGTGGAAGTGATTGGCATTGTGATTATTTTTTTTAGGAAAAAGGTTGCACGTGCATTGTGTTTTATTTGCTGCCAATAGACTCTACCCCATAATAAAGAATAGAATAAAGTAATTAGTTACTTGTCCATGCAATTACTATTGTAAGTTATATTAATGGTATTAGGTTAAGTCATTGATAGCTGATTGACAGAATTTTTAAAGTATTGAACGGTGCTTCTTACCCTTATATTCATTGTGTTTGACATGTCTGAGCACCAATATAGGCCTGTCTAAGTGAATGTTGTCGTTGATGATATTCGTGATGACGGAAACGCAATCTCCAAATATCGTGCATGAAATTTGTTCCTTTCTGCATTATTGTCACTCGGGTTAGTCTGTATAAGCGTAATTAAAATGTTGAATCCGGTAAAATAAATTGGTTATTTTGTACCTTGTGTTCTCTAGATGGATGATCCTCCAATGAACTCCCCATTGTGATGTTTGCAGCGGGTTGTAATCCACAAATTTTCCAATAACATCTGCGTTTGTAAAAGCGTTATGAGTTTTAGAAATTCTTTAAAAGTGAACTGATTGGTTTAGAAAAAGTGATTATAATGAAAGGATGTTTACCTATGTACTGGTTGATAGGCACTTTTCCCAATATGATATCACCATATTCTGAGAAATTGTACACACACATGGGAATATTTGGGTCTGGATGCACTTGCATCACTTTTGTGATATACTCTAGCCATAGCCTACATTCGTGTGTTGTAGCTTTCTCGATCCCCGAATTAGATGAACCAGAAAATTTGGAGATGTTGTAAATTTGTCCCTCTTTGAAGCCATTGTTAAATGTCTTCACCAATACTTGTTTTATTGAAGGTTGTATTGTAAATCCCTAGGAGACGGAAATAATAAATTAGTGATTAATTTTTTACTAATCATTGAATGTTTAACGTAGTCAATTTTTGTACTTACCGTGGAATCCACCAAGATGAGTTCGACACCATAAATTAAAGGCTTCCGACCAATCTTGGACGCGTCGGTTTCTGAAGTTCGTGGTGTTTTTAGCCATTTTCGCATTACCCTTGCAGTGATCTGTGCAAGCTTCGTTGATTCCTTGATGTTAGAGATGAGGATTGGTTCATACTGAAATGACATAATGTATATCCAATTCACTTCAATTTCGTGTATTGATTTTTTTTCGTACGTTTTTTTGATTGGATTTTATTGGGAAATTATTCTGAGTTATTGATTCTGAAATATGAAATTTGAATTTGAATGAACGTAGTGAGTAGTTTCAGTTGAATGAAAGAAGGGAAAATAATAAGTGATTGAGTTTTAGGCAGTTTCTTTTTTATTTAAAGGAGAAGATGTAGGCAGTTTTAGGGGATGTGCAGTAAATGGTAACTGGTAGCATAAGCCCACTAAGGCCTCAAAATTTTTTAAAAAACACTGCCCATCTTTTTAAGTAACTGCTGATTTAAGTTCAACTGCAGCAGTTTTCTCACAATTTAGTCAGTTTACAGCTGTCACATCGTCTGCCACATCAGTGACATCTCAGTTCCATGTAGGACGTGCTGACATGGGTGATTGTGAGGGCTCTAAATGTTGCTACTTTATAGAATAAAGGATTCCCTTAGCTTCCAAACCCCATGCTCCTCTAATTTCATTCCTCCACCCTCCTAGGGTTTGGTTGTTTCCCTCCTCCACTCAACCACCTTAAAACCACCACCACCATTTCGACACCACCGCCACCCCGACACCTTCATCTCCTCGTCATTTCTATTCCATATAATTTTTAAACAAATAATAAGGAAAATCTTGTTGGAATATTTACTTCAAAAGAAACATTTGCCAAGTAAATTAAGTGGTAGGTAGTCACCTTTTTTTGATTGGCTAGTCAAGTGGTTGGTACTACCTACCACACCTCCTTGTTTTTTATTGGTCATATAGTGGTTGGTACTACCTACCACACCACTATATATACCACCTCTCATGCCATCATTTGGAGACAACAACAATCAAAATCATATTTCTCTTCTTCTACATTCTCTCTAAAAATTTGGCAACGTTCTTGGCGGTACTCATCTGTTTCCCTACCTACACTAGGGTAACAGTGGTTGTGTAATCCTGGGAGTTGAGTGCTATTGAGGCCGTGTGAAGTAGACGGACATAAATCAACTTTAGGACAGTGACGATTCTGTCGCGCCACAACCATCTTTTATCTAGATAAGTTATCTCATTAATATTTAATTTTATATTAACTTAATTATATTTATTTATTTATCATCTTAATTTGTCCTTATAACTACTCGATATATAATAATCTTGCTATACTCGCATTAATGTGAATGTCCTCTTTTTCGGTACTACTCTTATACTCCATATCACATTACTAACAAATCTAAGGAAGTCCCTTTGATTTCTTTTCTTTTGTCCTTGTTTCTCATGTTTATTCCTTTTTCCTTTTCCCATGTTCTAACCAAACGTACGTTTGGTTAGAACATGGGAAAAGGAAAAAGGAATAAATATGAGAAACTCTTACGGAGTATAAAAGAGCAAGGTGTATCCATGTATGTCACTACTACTGTTCTTTAGGAACGGTAAACCCATGCTTACAACTGACAAAAGATAGAATCGACACAACTTATTTCTATTAACAACTTACAAGTGTGACTGTGTGAGGTCTCTTTTGCGCGTGTGCTGTGAATTGAAGAGCCAAAATAACAAGCCTCCCTTTACTCTCCTTTATATATACGAGGGAGTAAATAAAAGGTGCATGCTCATCACCATCACCATACAGCATATATGCACTCTATCACTCTCTTTTATACTCCCTCTCGTCCACACCAAAGGTAACATTGACCCACTTTTATACGTGGAAGGAATGAACATGAAGCAAGGTGCAGGAATGTGAATGGGTATGCGTGCGGCATACGCTCCATCCTCCGACCTCCGTCCTCTGATCTACTCATCGCATTGTGTGAAACCACTTATATATTTTGTAGCATTTTTTTTTGCAGCCCTAGCTAGCTACTGGCAGCTTCAATTCGATGATGATATATAATGTGCATGTATATATATGTGTTATGTTGTTGGAAGGAACATGAAGCAAGGTTTATTCATGCATGAACAGGTTTGGGTAATGGGTACGCCTGCATTCACAACTCCGATCCCTCCTCTGCTCATCAGAAATCGCTCATTTCGTAGCATTTTTTTATGATGTGCATTGTATGTTAGACGGAACATGGTGTAGTAACGATTTGATTAAGCATACGGGCACAGGTACTAAGGTTGACAAAAAATGTTGGAGTCAGTAGTGCTCCAAAATTAATGGATGGATAGTTAATTTATAGTAATAAACATGTTGGTTTAGTGGGGGAGTTAATTAAGTAGCTATTAAGTTAGCGGGGCCAATGTTGTAATGCCTATTCAAAGGTTTCATTTTTGTCATTATTAATTGAGAAAGTTTAGCAAGTACTTCTTCCTTTTATCTCGATTATTTATTTCGCTTATAAATTCTACATAGTATCAGAGCTTCTTGAGTCGAGAAGGTAGATAATTGCTACCTTCAGTCAAGTAGCCATGTTCGATTCGAGAATGATGGGGCGAGAAAAAAAAAAACAAATCAAACAAAAAAACGGTGGGAAAAAAATAATGTCAATAAGAGAAATGAAAAAATTTGTGAAATAGAGGGATGTCCTCTATCGATTTTGGTAGGAAAACGGTATGACTCCACCGTGTTTTTAGTGAAGAGATGTGCTTCACGTGTCTATGGTGAGAAGTGCACCATGAAGTGGCGAAGAGAAGGCAAAGTTGGCGATGAGGTGCACCAACAAGACGGTGACGAGAAATGCGTCACAAAGTGAAGAAAATGTGTAACACCCCGTATTTTTCAAATAGAGTTAAAATTTTAAACATTTATTTAAACCAAGTTTAACGTCTGGAAAATTATTTTCGTGAATAAAATATTTTATTTTCGTTAAATTAAAAATTATTCCGTATTAAAAACGTGAGAATTTATTTATCGAATTATTAAAAATTTTATCTTTCATTAAATAAAGTTTAAAACTTGAAAATATTTTTAATATTGAGCTGTCGTTTTGACATTTTCTCGTCTCGTAAAAATTTAATAATTTATCGAATTTTTAAAATAACGATTACTTATAACTTTTGTCCCATAATATTATTTACCGTCTCACAAATTCCTTTTTAAAAATAAATTTTACGGTTTCCATTATTTTAATTCCATACTATTATATTTCAACTTTTTAAGAAAGAAAAAAAAAAAATTGTTCGAGAATCGGATCGAGACTCGGGAAACTTGGACCTCCTTAGAGATCTCCCACGTCCTACTTTTACTACATACACGTACCACATATGCATCATACTACACCTATGCCTTACCTTCCACTGATCAATTCCTAGACTTACTACTACACACTATAACTTACTATACCTATCACTCACAACTCAAAATGGGGACTACTTTTTACTGGCGGCGCTTTACTTTTTACCGTCGGCATTAATTACGTGAAATGACGACTTTGTCCTTACTATTTATTATCAAAATAATATTACTTTTACATTTTATAGATTATCGATTTATTAAAACTCGATAATAAGACCGTCATTTTCAATTATCGTAATAAACTAAAACCGACTTCCAATATAGTTAATTACGCAAAATGACGAGTTCTCCTTTGCAATTAATTCTCGAAATATTATCACATTTACATTTTATAGAGTATCGGTTTATTAGAACTCGATAATAAAACCGTTTTTTCGATTATTGTTACGTCTCCGATTTTAAACAGTTAATTAGATTAATTAACGACTTAATACAATTTAATAAACGTAATTAACAAATACGAGTAATATGCAAATTAAATCCTAATTAATCTACGACAAGTCGACAATCAATATTTATTATACATATCGATGCAAATTAAAATAAAAAAAATCCGGAAATGGGTCAGGTCAAGTGGGTTTTTCGACCCACTAAGGGTCGTATTATTTTCTCTATAATACTTGAAAGTTTTGAGAAATAGTTTAAGTGTAATATAAATCTTCCAATGGTATAAGACATGAAGTATAAGGTAGTGAAATCGGTGAGTCGACGGTTTAGTTACTTGCCTCCTAATCAATAGGTCAGTAGTTCGATCCTTCTTGTAAACAAGAGGATTCGAACCCGAGCCACGGTGGGTCGAAAAACTCACTTGACCTGACCCATTTCCGGATTTTTTTATTTTAATTTGCATCGACTGCATAATAAATATTGATTGTCGACTTGTCGTAGATTAATTACGATTTAATTTGCATATTACTCGTATTTGTTAATTACGTTTATTAAATTGTATTAAGTCGTTAATTAATCTAATTAACTCTCGTATTTGTTAATTACGTTTATTAAATTGTATTAAGTCGTTAATTAATCTAATTAACTGTTTAAAATCGGAGGCGTAACAATAATCGAAAAAACGGTTTTATTATCGAGTTCTAATAAACCGATACTCTATAAAATGTAAATGTGATAATATTTCGAGAATTAATTGCAAAGGAGAACTCGTCATTTTGCGTAATTAACTATATAGGAAGTCGGTTTTGGTTTATTAGGTAATCGAAAAAGACGGTTTTATTATCGAGTTTTAATAAATCGATAATCTATAAAATGTAAAAGTAATATTATTTTGAGAATAAATAGTAAGGACAAAGTCGTCATTTCACGTAATTAACGTTGACAGTAAGAAGCAAAACGCCGACGGTAAAAAGTAGTTGCGGGACTGAGCTTGAAAACTATCTTTAAATGGATTGTGATTAACACCGTAATTTGTCCTAGAAAATAGTTCAAAAAAATAGGTTGGACAAACATGTTACCAGCCGCAATTCAAATGTAGTGCTAGATAAAACATACGGAGTACTCGGCAATTATATTCACGAACTTAGATAATACATTATTATAATAATAGTTCACCAAAAAATTTCTATGTATGGATTAGTGTAGGGAAAAAACGTGTATATATATGAGCTCTATTCCAATGCGTTTTAATTACGGGATTTCCTTGTTTGACAAAAGTCTACAAGGTGGCGGTACACTTTTACTTTAACAACTTGTCTTACTCTTGACGATGCAGCGTGTTTTGGTGGTTCTAAAACAAATGGAACAATGAAAGCATTAGTTCCATGGGTTGAGAAGCTTGTCAATGAAACTAAAACAGATCAAACAAGCAAAGTATTAGGTCTAAGGTTAAACGGGTTTGTCGATGATTCTAAAACAAAAGGAACGACGAAAGCATCAAGTCTAATAAGGTTTAAGGAGTTTGTTGATCGAATTTTGGAATTGTGCCAAAACTCACCCATCAACAAATTTAGTCTAGTTTTAAATGGTACCTATGATGATTCAGATTTGAATCGATGGATCCGTACTGCCACACTAAATGGTGTTCAAGACCTTCATTACCATCACAAATTTGGTCCGATTCATTGTTTGCCATACGGCTTCTTCACGTGTGAGACACTAGTACGGTTGAAACTTTCAAGTAACGGTGAAATCCAATTTCCTCCATCACCCTCGTTGCCAAAACTCAAGATTCTTGACCTGCATGGTATCCTTTTCTCCGATTTTAATTCTATAGAAAGATTGTTTTCTAGTTGTGAATTGCTTCAAGAATTGACCTGCATGGTTTGGAATACTCAAAAAAAAACTTTCAAGTAACGGTCATGTTTGTCATCGCACTGGAATACTCAAAGTTCTAAAAGTACAATGGTGCCGCTTTTTGCGTGGTACATTTGAGATTGATGCGCCCAATTTGACATATTTAACTTATTGCTCAAATGAGGGTGTGAAAATTACATTGTCGTGGAAATCTTAGAGTTCGTTTGTTAAGGTGGAGCTAGATTTCAATCATCACGTTCCATATGATGATGATTTTGATTTTAATGTGAATTCGGTCGAGTACGACCGTGAACTTCTAAAAGCAGCTGCCTACAAAACCACAAGCTTATGGTTTCATACAGATTCAATTCAGGTATGTGTTAGCTTGTACTATTCTGTAGCACAGAGCGAGATGATCCATGCACTAATTGCATCGAGAATGTCATTTTACCTTCTACATATTCTTCTTAAGCCAGGTGACGATGACAATGACAATGACAATGACGATGAACAGATGCCTGATTTTGATAGCCTGTCAACATTAAAAGTCGATCAATGTCCTTATGATTCGTGGAAATACGTGACAAGCTTGGTCGACAAATCTCCGCAGCTTGAAACTGTCGTCCTTGTGGGGGTTAGCATCAACTAATTACATATAGTTTTGTTAATGTAACTAAAAAAAATCTTTTGTTAATTATGCCGTCTCACTTCATGAATTTGTTAAATATCCAGGGATTTCAAAGTCATTGCTGCGCTGCGAATGTTGGTCAAGGCAGTTTCCAGATCGATCTCACTGGTACTGTGACTGTGTCGTAGCAGAGTCGCTTCCAGAGATGCCTCTGCTCCCTTTTTCGTGTCATGCCCAAGTGATTGAAGTGCAAGACTTTTGTGGGCATAAGCGTTCATCGTCACTTATGGGACACCTTCTTAGGAATGCGAGTGTCCTCAAGAGGTTGATCGTCTCTACTGTCCGCAGAATTGATTTAGAAGAGGAGATGAAGATTAGCAATGACGTTTTGATGCTTCCAAGGGCTTCAATAGATTGCTGTGTAGAAATAAACAAGGTCGAGAAGAACACTCTTAACTATCATCGCATGACATTGATAGAATCCTCATCGGGTGTGAGAACTGTGAAGATATCTGAAGTCGTCCCTCATTTTGAGCGATAAGGAAAGGAGCTAATATAAACAAAGGCCGCATCTTTCCCCAACCAAAACCATTCCATCCATTTTCTGTTAATTATTGAGTATCATGTTCATTGATGTTGAACCGCTTCACGCAATGTAATCTTTCTTCACAAAAGCCGATTACTCTTATGGAAAAAGACATAACACTGTTGCTGTATAAGAAAACACTTCAAAATCGTACTTGAATTCTAGCTCTACTACTGTGATAAGAGAACACTTACACGGGTCAGGTCGGTCCTGCCAGAAGAACCAATTCTCGCATCAGTACCGAAGCTGCAAAGCTAAATGCACCAAATTAGGAGGAGCGTCGATCTAAGATAATCCTTCCTACAAACATAGAAAACAATAGCATCATCAGGGAAAGTATCGCATATAGAATACCTGTCACTGTCACGTAATGCAGGCCAAATTCTAGTACAGTGGATCAACACCTGCAATATCAGGACAGACTACAGAGTGAGTTGTTTACTGGTTAGAGCTTTCACACCGTCATTACAGGACATTCGAACAAACTGTTAACACTTACTGATGTTTACCACATTTCATGCTTGGTCTCACCGTCATTACAGGACTATACCTGCAAAAACATAACGCGATCAGCATTAAGGGATCATGTGTCTCGTCCCATGACCCAACCCCCCTTCCACTTTCGAGACATGACCAAGATAGCATAATGGAATTTTCGACAACTGAAATTTTCATTTCATGAAGAATCTGTTCTATACAAAAAAAATACTGTAATTTTCGACCATGTACATCTATCTTTTAATGGTTCGAAACAACTTTATTTCTTAACTACATACTACGAACTGTCTACGATTCAGCATTAAACTGAATAATGCAATGTCTTAATATAAATCTATCTACAATCAACTTAACCTAAAACATCTTAATACAAGATGAATGCTTAATTACACTATCTAGATTACTCCTGTTTCCGATTGCAACCAGTTCAAAGCCGACTCTTGACCATCAAAAATTCCATCAAAATCGATATCTTCAAACACAAAATCAGAATCTTCAACCTTGGTAGAATGCTTAATTACAGCTCAATTTACAAAATTAGCATCAATCAAACCTCACTACATTACTCTTGTTTCTGATTGCATCCAATTGAAAGCCGGAATCGAACTCATCGACTCTTGATTATCATTGGAAATTACATCAAAAAGTGCATCAAAATCGATATCTTCAACCGCAAAATCGAAATCTTCAACCATCGTCGAACCAGCAACTTCTTCACTACCGACATTCGAATTCGAACAATTTCTACTAATTTCATCAACCCTAGAAACAACCTCATCCCTCAACCCTTCCAATTTCATCTTAAACTCCTCAAGCTCAGCTAACCCTAATTTCTCTACTTCCACCTCATCCCACCAATACCCATTACTATTCTCACCAACATTAACGTGATTATCACCATTAATTATGTGATTAGCACCAGAATTATCGTTACGATAACGATGTAATAGATCATCCAAATTAGGGTTACCAAAGGTGAACAATTTACCAGATTCAGAAAAAGTAATAACACCGATTTGAACACCATGATTAAAGCACAATTCTTCACACTTCTTGAACAAACCATTCCGTCTCTTCGTAAATGCAACCTTCCTATAGGCTTTGTTCTCGATTTTCTTTGTTTTGTCGATCAACCTCTTCCCTGCCATTGATGAACTTGAGGCAAGAGTGACAAAAGAAGGAAGAGTAATGGAGTATCAGAGAACGAATTTATCAGAAGATTTGATGTGATTATGTGAAGGAATGAGAGAAATAATGAGAAGAGTGAGTGAGGGTACGTGTAGGGTGTGTATATATATAGAGAGAGAGGAGACTGGTTGCACCGACTTTCATCACTAATCACGCAATTCACGCGCTTAATTAATTAACCCGGATATTTAGATTAGGGCATCACCTCACTCACTAATTCTTTCTACGAGTATTTTATTTAGATTAGGGCATCACTTTCCTTCTTCTTTGTATGATTAATGGTTCGGGTCAAACGGGTTGAAAAAAAAAAAAGGGTTCATGACCCTAAAAAATTGGGCCCAATGGGTAGGGTTTGCGGGTTGAGTCAAGTTTTAACAGGTCTAAATATATCAATATATCATATAAATTTAATCATACAATATTTATCATCTATACATAATGTCATTGAAAAATAAATAAAATTAATAAATCAGGTAATTATATATGGCAGAAATTTCATTTGAATACTATAGAACTAGTGCAAAACCCGTGCCTACGCACGGTTTTTTACTTAATTTTGTTTATAAAAGAGTTTAGTGACGTGATAAATTATATCCCCTCCATCTAAGTCAATGGCTTACGCCTTTATTTTTTAGTGTTTTCGTCAACAGTTTACCTCTCTGTTTAGTAGAGTATTTTCGAAAATTAATTTATTTCTAAATTAGAGGATTATGATAATTAGATAGAAGATTTTTTGATTAGAAATAGTCACGTCAAATTTTGACTTAACTCGTAAACTTATCGCATCTTTTTAGGGTCAGGACCCTAAAACTTTGACTCACGATCCATTTCGCTTAAACCTGAAATGATCCGTTAATTTAGTATCAAAACTCGGGATGACCCATTGGTTCGATGATGTGTCATTAAAAATAATTAAAATAATTACTAAAAATTTATAATGCTAATATTGTAAATTACAAAAATAATTAAAAAAATATTGTAATTAAATATAATTTTTATACCATTTGATGATAAGATATTTAAAAAATAATATAGTTTTTACAATTTTTTAATTTTAAATATGGTAAGAATTTAAATTTAATTACATTAACGACGTTAAATATGATTACTATTAAACAAATAACTGAATTTTTTATTGGTAAAAAGTAAGGCTTCGGGAATTATGTATGCCCAGTATTTTGAAATTATGCCTAGTACTCCGTTTAACTTTTGATATGTTATTTGGTTATTATTATGGATTCATTTGTTTGACCGGATTATAGTTATCATTCGTTTCATTTTCAACTTTTCACTTTCATAATTCATTTTATAAGGTACGTTTTCCTTGATTTTTTTTTTGCACTAATTAATTTATGTTTGGTTTATTTTTCAATTGATTCAATTTTCCGTATTTTATACGATTCTATGGATCATTATTTTTCAATTGAATGTTGATCTATCTTTGATGATTTAAATTGCATTGTCTTACGATCAATCATGAACTACTTGGACCAATTCTTTGTATTAAGCACTACCCTTAAAAGTAGAAGAAACTAGTTATAAAATGGTTGGTGTGAAAAAATAATTTCGTATATTTAATCAAAAACTAGTTCTTTGACCCGTGAATATTCACGGGGAAGGTTATGACGATCTTGGAGATATACAAGTGCATTAGATATAACTTCTATATAACTTAAGTAAAAGGTAAGATAAACTGACACTACTTGTAAACGAATATTGAAATTGTCAACCTTTGAAAAAACATTGTAGATCTAACAAAAGTATTTAAAAAGTAGAAAAACATTTTGTGGGAAAAACATAATCCAAATCAACACGTTATAAAGAAAGATGTAATCATTGTTGTAGAGGCGATCTTTGTTGCCATCTGTGGACATGACATAGGTCCACCCAGACGCGGCCACGCGCGGGTTTGGGGAGGCAAATGAATCTCCATATGAGATGGGTCGAATTGAATTTTAAATCGAAGTAGGAGTCGCCACCGAACTTTGTGGGAGTTCGGGCCCATTCGAACCCACTCTATGTCGTAGTGGGCCGTATACAAAATACGGCCCATTTTCGATGTGAGAGTTTATTGGGCTCGTCCCTTAGCATTTGATACTGATACCGACATTATCGGATACCGTGTATTGAATGACTCTCGTTGCCAATGGATTCGGACATCCGGAAACCATGGTTCTGAGTAAGGGGTGAGGGTACGTGTTGGGAAGTTCACTAAGAACACCCAACCCCGCCCGCACTTAGCGGCCTTTACTAAGATATCGTTCGTTTTTTATGTACACGCGTTAGTTCGACGGTTGAATGATATGCAAGCATTATTTTCCCTAGACATGTGAGAGACAAATAAATGGGTTGCTAAGTCGTTTAATGCATGTTAAACTAATAACGTCAAAGTTATTTTAGCATGTATGTGAAGTTCGTTTTAGTCTAATAAAATAAACGATAAAAACAAAGTAAATTGCTACAAACACGAGAAAACGAGTTAGTAACGATTGAATAATTTGAATAAAGACGTAAATACATAATATGCATGATTTTGGAAAAGATTTATGATACGTGATTGATTAGCACGTGTTGACCGAGGTCGAAAAAAGTATTTATCGAAGTATGTCGCGAAAGTCGCTTTTCATGTAAGGTTCGAAAAGAATAAAAAATAGAAAAGCGAGGAAACGAAAGAAAAAGACTCGGCGAACCAGGCTGTTGTGCGAGTCGCCTGACAGGTGCGCGACTCGCGTGGCAGCCTATTCGGGTTTTTTTTATTTTGTCGAAAATCGTTAATTTTTATAAATCGCGTACAAATATGGATTAATTTATACCCGATTCATATTTTCGATATTCGTCGTATTCGATATTCGATTATGAAATCGATATCGAATAGTCGGAATGATTTTAGAAAAAGTTTTGAAAAAAGTTTGTTTTGAACGAAGAGTAAAAAAAGAATTTTGAACGAAAAAAATGTTAATTCTCTCCGCGTATAAAATCATCGAATTTTGTAACGATTTTATTAGCATCAACGAGAATTAATTAATTTGGTTCTTGTTAGAGACGATATTCGATTAGAGAATCGATATCGTGTTTTAAGAACGTTATAAAAAATAATTCTTGTAGTATCGATATTAGAAATAATAAATATGCGACGAACGACCCATATTAATATGAAACGACCGACGACACGACTAAAAAAAACGAAAAAAACGTGAAGAAAGGAAGAGAAGAATCGGGTTTGATTTACACCCTCAACCTACATGCTTTGTTTTCTCGGGATAAGGCTCGTCGGAAAGTGACTTAAACTTGGGAGCGTCGAGATGATGCGGGATAAGTTAGGGTGTCGGTTTGGACGTGTGATGGGACGGGTTTCGGCCGGTTTCTCGGGGTCGGATTTGTCGGTATTTCGGTACTTGTATGATTGATGAATGTGTGTCGAGGTTGATGAATAATTCTAGATTAATTCTGAGTTTTTGATGAATGATTGTGGATGTTAGATGTCTGTCCCTTTTGTGTGTGTCGTGAAGGTCCTATTTATAGGAGCAGAGGTTTAGGAGAGTTGTCTTGCTTGGACAACAAGAAACACCGGTTTGGATAGGAAACGTAAGAGTTCAAAAGGAACGAGAACTCGCTTTCTTGGTGAAGAAGGCAAAGGACTCGGCTGGTTTGGCTGGTTTTGGCCGAGTGTTTGACACTCGATCGGTAATTGCTTTAGTTTTTCGGATAGAATTCCACTTGAGATCAAATTCTACCTTTAACGGAATTGTTTAATGTTTTCGAAGTTGATTTTTGAAACAGTTGGAGTCCAAACCGGACACGTGAGGTGTCACGGTTGGTCAGTGAGTCTCGGGAAATATCTTTGACCGAGTTTTGACTCGGTTGCTAAAAGACGATTTTACCCCTGGTGTCGGAATCGACCCAAATTAGTCTTATTTGACTCGAAACGACCCACTGGGCCTGGATTTGAGGTTAGTTTTGTAAAATTTGTATCCGTAATAAGTCTAAACCAAATGTCCATGATTACGAGCCCATATCCGAGTCCATCAAAGCACGTTTACGTCCAATCATCATCGGGTGTTTGGCGGGAACTATTATAGACACCTGGCGGTCAAAATGTGGGTGTCTACACCATCGTAGCAGTTGCTATTTGTCTCTTATGCTCTCTTGTGCTTCTTATCCGACTTGCGTCCCGACGAACCAGTTTCCATGTTTGTAACATGTATTCTACAAAGTTTGTATGACGTTATGTTCCATCAAATTTTGGATTCTTTAGTGAATGTAATAAAATTTACATACGAGTACTTTTCTTCTTGCTTTCTCTTCTCTTTCTTGTCCGGTGTTTTGAGTGAAATCCTTCCTTCGCAAGTGCTATTCGGCTGCCCCTCTTCTATCTGAGTATAATGTTAGTTTTTTTGTGTGTGTGTGTGTTTGTTTTATTAGAGAAGTGAAGTGTCATCCATTTACCTTCCCTTTCTCGTGGTTGGCCACGTTTAAATCCTCATTGTCATCACTTTTAATCATTGTCTTTTGTCCTTTGAGCTCTCGTTCGTCCACTTACTTGTTCATCCCAACCTTTACTTTGAATGTGTATTCGTTGCCTATACATTGTTGCAGAATGTCAAACACCTTACCTCTTCCGTCTTCCTGCATCAATCGGTACCGACTTAGTAGGCAACTTAAAAATTATTTTCTGGGTGGCCGTAAAGGTAATGATTTGTGTTAACCTTTCATATATATCAAGCAACTTATTAATTGGTTTGCCAATGACCTTTTCTGCCTCCTTATCGAAAATCACTAATTTGGTGGCTGTGTCCCCCTCGGTTATGGTCGTTATTAGCCTATACCTGCATCAGTGGAAATAGTATTACGTCTGCTGTACATGTAAGCCTCTTTCCTTCTTTTCTCGATAATACATCTTCTTATATATCTATTTTGTTTGTGTTGGTTGGGAGGAAGTGTTTGAGCATGTGAAGAGGGTCCTCTTGTTCTCTGAGCAATTATACATTTCCTTATGTAGTGGTTATGTTTGCTCTCGGCCGAGTACGAGCTGGGCAATTTGGGTATAGGGCGTCTACTGTATATGTAAGCTTCGTTTCTCCTCTTTTGAATAATACATCTTCTTATGTACCTGTTTTGCTTGGTTTGGTTGGAAGGTGAGTGGCGAATTTGGGAAGAGGTTCCAGAGGATGAATACCGGAAATGATGAGTCGATATTGTTGGGTCTAGTTTTCTTTGGGCGAGGCTTCCCTTGTTTCGTTGGCAGGTTTTTTTCTTCGTCTTGACTGTAATTGCGCCCTCTTTTTCCGGAGGGAAGCGCTATCAAAATGGCAGGGTAGAAGGGATGTCAGTAAAGCGTAACTACTAAACCGTAGACCCTTTTTTCGCTAGTGTAGCGATAAAAAGGTATGAAGTGGAAGATGAAAATGTATGAAGTGGAAGATGAAAAGGAGGAAGGAGTTATGGAGGAAGTTATGAAGTGGAAGATGAAAAGGTAGGAGTTATGAAGTGGAAGATGGAAAGGAGAGAGTTATGAAGAAGATGAAAAAGTATGAAGTGGAAGATGAAAAAGATAAAGGAGTTATGAAGTGGAAGTGGAAAAGGAGGGAGTTATGGTTGAAAGCTTAACACTTATAATTCACCACCTATATCAATGAATGCTTCTCTTCCCGTTACACCTTCCAAGTGTTTCCTGCAACGAGCATGATCAATTCCCACCCCATTACCGTTGAGAAATTAAATCGCATGATCCGAAGATGTGTAGTCGTCGAGACAAGAATCCAAAACAATCTCCACCCACCTACGTTCTATTTGATACGTCTTCCACATCAACGATACTCGGGTGTAGTAGTGAACGTGACTTTATGGGGTGATGCGTCCGACTACATTACAGAAGAAATTAGCCGACAAAATGGACATAACATGGTCGTAGTCATCACATCTTTAAGGGTCATAAATTATGAAGGTAATAAACTTTTCTTTATCAACTTTATCAAGACGAATGGAGAAATAATATTTAGTGTTAAGACGAAATGCGGAGAAATCAGAAGTAGTAGTAGTAGCTGAGTAGGAGTGAGGTTGAAAGAGGACAAAAGAGAAGTACTGGTAGTACTATGCTGTGTCAAAATATGTGCATCCACATACACATGTTACATGTTCCATGCACATTTTCCTCGACTTTGCAGTGGCGTAGTTTTATGTTGCCTTATTTTCTCATATTACACAATACGGAGTAGTGAACAACTTTTTTGAAAATCATGGTTTTGATAATCACATGTGACAAACTTTGAGCATGTAAATTTACATATATTCAAAGAGATAAACGATAGAAGTTGATAAACAAAATTTTATTACCTTCATAATTTATAACCCTTGTAGATGTGATGACTACGACCATGTCATGTCTCGGTTTCGTTGTACACTTGGGTGGTGTAATGGGAAAGGCAAGCACCCATTTTTGTAGGTGGTGGATTATAAAAGAGGAAGACAAAGATGATGGAAGGTGGGAGCTGAATTAATGACGCAATGAAGGCCGAACTTGATTGCTTACCATTGGATTCTACATGATTAATGAGGACATTTAAACTAATTTATGCCAAACAAATAACAGACTACGCAATGAAGGCTTAACTTGATTAATTAACATTGAATTCCACATAATCAATGAGGAAGAGAAACTCCCTCATTTTCATCTTCCACCCAATCGTATCATTCCATGTGGATTACTTTATAATTGAGAATTTGGTAGATGGAGCATGGAGGATGACTTGTTATCTATTTAATAGAATTAATTGAGAATTGGGTAGATAGAGCATGGAGGATGACTTGTTTTCTATTTAATAGAATATAAAACAAAGCATTCTTCATCCTCTATTTCCCCAAATCTTAAAGTTAGAGCAAGCCACATGTCGCGATACTATTGGATGGAAGATGAAAAGGTATGAAGCTAAAGCAAGTCACGTGTCGCGATACTATTGGATAGAAGATGAAAATGTATGAAGTGGAAGATGAAAAGGTATGAAGTGGAAGATGAAAAGGATGAAGGAGTTATGGAGGAAGTTATGAAGTGGAAGATGAAAAGGTATGAGTTATAAAGTGGAAGTTGGAAAGGAGAGAGTTATGAAGAAGATGAAAAAGTATGAAGTGGAAGATTAAAAGGATAAAGGAGTTATGAAGTGGAAGTGGAAAAGAAGGGAGTTATGGCTGAAAGCTTAACACTTATAATTCACCACCTATATCAATGGATGCTTCTCTTCCCATTACACCATCCAAGTATTTCCTGCAACGAGCGTGATCAATTCCCACCCCATTACCGTTGAGAAATTAAATCGCATGATCCGAAGATGTGTAGTCGTCAAGACAAGAATCTAAAACAACCTCCACCCACCTACGTTCTATTTGATACGTCTTCCACATCAACGATACTCGGGTGTAGTAGTGAACGTGACTTTATGGGGTGATGCGTCCGACTACATTACAGAGAAAATTAGCCGACAAAATGGACATAACATGGTCGTAGTCATCACATCTGTAAGGGTCATAAATTATGAAGGTAATAAACTTTTCTTTATCAACTTTTATCGTTCATCTCTTTGAATATATGTAAATTTACATGCTCAAGTTTGTCACATATGATTTCGCCGCATTCCGTCTTAACACTAAATAGTACTTCTCCATTCGTCTCGATGGTTTATAACCCCGTGGTTTAGTACGACTATACAAAGTCGAAGGGACATAGGTAGGCTCCTCCTGTTAAGTTACAAACCTTTGCACGTGGAATTTTTCTCAAGTGGGACTACCAAATACTTACTCCCTAACAAAAAAAAATAGAGTCATTGAAGGAACCGTACCATTATGGCTCAATTAAGATTATTCTTCCTAATACACAAGGTTAGGCAATTAGTTAGGTCTGACTATCTTGCTAATTATTAACAAATCTTTAGTTGGGTTGAGTTATATTCATTCAATTTCAATTACTTGCTTAAAGTTGGAATTTGGCTTACTTCAGTAGTATCTACTGTATCCCACTTCTCAGCTCATTAGTATGGCGGTATGAATGATGAATCTCTTGATTTTGACGAAAGATAGTTAAGCATTTGTAATTGCAAGTTTGGAGCTTAATTGAAACATCAGATGGCTATATATGCTAACGACTTTTCTAACATGTTTCTACTGGACACACGTTAATATACTAATTAGGTAAGAAATCACAAACTGAAATATTAAATCTTAATTACCATACTAGACAACGTAATGGTGATTCATTCCTTACTTAACATATTACCGAAAAACCGTTATACTAATTACTCCATCTACAATATTAGAATTCAAAATTTGTAAATTATTGTACGGATGCTATATATGAAGTTGGACTTATTAACTCTATAACTTTCAGGACGTGGTTTATTACTCCATCTACAATAATTTCTCATGTATGTGGGACATTCTTGTGCCTTTTACATATCATACTTATTAACAAAGATTATATTGAATGTGTGATATTAAATGCAAATAGTTGATATTAAGAATTAGTTTGTCTTTTATAAAAAAAATTATGTGTTTTATTCAAAATTAGAATTAGTATTATAACTATAATCTTTATTATGATGTTGTTATTGTCGTCATTATCGTTGTTTTCAGTCGGCACATTTTGATAATATTTGTAATCATTTTATAATATATTTGATATATCTTTTGTGATACAATTTTTTTATTATATGACCTTAATTATCTACGGTCAAGCTAATCACATTTGACTAATTATCATACTTATTAACAAACATTACAACACCGGTGCAGGAGATTACCAATTACAATCAACATATGGGACCAAGGTCTTCCTCGACTTGGACTTGTTGGAGACTAGAATGTTATTGCAAAGGTAACCATTTTCCCCCATTATAAAAATACTGCACATGAACCACGATCCCAATCTCACATACACTAAATTAGCCACATATTATTATTTGCGCTGCCATACCACCCTACAGGGACCAAGAACCCGTTCCAATAAGAGTTCTCAATGCTAAGGTCGCAGGAGATATGGTGACTTCAACCATTGCCGAGCTTCTACAAGCAGATGTCGACGATCAGGTAATGTCAACAGACATCACAATCCTACTGATATGATATACCATTGAACATTTCCGATTAAATGAAACAATTGAAACAGAATGAGGTATACAAATGCCACGGAACGATAACCGAAGTAAGATCAGATGTTGACTGGCGGTATCAGTCTTGCACATCATGTGCCGCTGGAATCGACGAGGACGGAAAGTGTCGCCAATGTAACCAACCAAATACCCTACCCCAAACAAAGGTAAGAAAAAACCCAAAAACTATAACTCATCATACAGTATATTAAGCCTATCTACTGCTCCTAAACAATATCACGAATACGTTAATACCCACAATACAGGTATAGATTAATCACTACAATAGCGGACGAAACAGCATAGGCAACTTTGGTGATTTTTGGGAAAGAAGCTGAGAAGATAATCGGAAGACCAATCGAAGCATTGCTAACCCAATATGAGAAGGTACGCACAATAAATAACACACCACGTACTCGAAGAAATTTTAACCGTTTTGTCCTAACAAGAGACCAAAAAACAGGATGGGGGAAAGAAGAAAGTGTTTGACATACTACAACAATGTGTCGGGAGATAATACACCATGAAAGTCAAGATTGGGATTACCAAATACAACTCCGAACGGGAACTAAAGTGTCAAAAGGTAGTACCGACGTCAAGGGACCCTCCAACTCCAACCACAGTGCGAAGGGAGGGCAAAAAAACAGAGGTAACAACAACAATTCTTACCAAAGAACACTAGCATCTTTTTACACACAAGGCAATATACCCAAACAATTCCAATGTTTTCGCAGGATCAACCAACACAGAACGACTTTGAAAGCCATCCTACAATAGAGTCTGACCCTCCGGTGAACACCTCAGCTAAGAATGTGAAAAGAAAGATAGACAAGGAGTAAGTTAATTATTATTACGTACATCAACTACAAGCAATTTTGTACTTATGTTTTAGTAACAAAACTTACACACCAAAAATGCCTTACAGCTTTAAAGCGACGAGGAAAGAAGCATCCGTAGCGAAAAAAACAATCGAGAAAAAGAGGTCAAAAGCTTAAAAGACAAAATAGACCCCGACAGAGAAAAACACAGAACCACCAAAGCATAACTTAATAACATTACATATTGCAATTATTCTATAGTCTACGATTTTTTTTAAAAGTCTTTTTCTACCTTAGACTGGATCATATCGACTTCTACCGGTCTTTATATTTACATGCCATATGTCTTTTAGTAGCTTTGATGATACGATCTTTGCAACCTCTGTGCTATTCACGATTACGACACCCTCTACAAGTAAACACCGCGACCACCACAAGAAATTTTGACAAGTAAAATAGTAATCCTGTGCGGTGCACGGGCATGGCGACTAGTTACTTGTTATTTCCCTAACACACTAACCCACTGTATTTCCACATTTTACCCACTTGTTTGCACATTTTATCATTTGTTTATTGTTCTGTTAACATTATCTCTTGTATATTAATGCTGAAGAATTTGGAGGCTTCTCATTAACCCACGTAGGCATCCACATCACCATCCTACATGACAATGAGGTGGCACTAACATGGCATCTGCTAATTGTACAAATCAGTTTCTATCAGTTTTTAAAGGATAACTGTCATTGTCAACATATTGTAGTACTTTCCACCGCAACTCCCTTCCCAATTCTGACAAACCGTCTCTCCTAACTTCCCTCCCCACTCCCCACTCTTTAATAACTGTCTCCCTTAACTTCCCTCCCTGCTCACATAAATTGTTTAATTCATTTGTTTTCAAAAGACAATCCCCCTTTCCACTAACCAAATAACACAACTCATATATTTTCCCGCCTAAAGCTATCCACAACAAAAATAAGAAGAATAAACTAAATGAGCTAGGTGCGATTCGAACCCTTGACCTCATGTGTGTCACCCTTCTCCTCTCCAGCTACATTCTAACATCTTACTGATTTAAATATCACTACATCACACATAAAGCTATACTAGCTATACACCGCAGAAAGTATGTAATTAAGAAAATTTGATTGATTACATTAATTACGAAAATCACATGTTTTAAATGGAAGATATCACATACAATATTTAATATGGAATGTATGATCAATTTTTTTTTAAAAAAAATATAAACATATTGTATTCCGTTTTAACCAAATAGTTGCATTATTTTTGTTAATAGAAGATTGCACTATCCCGTACAATATTTTACATAGAATATAAAATAGTTATTATTATTATTGTATATCTTTCTGATCATATTCGAAAATCATATTCTTAACATCGATATAAAATTTAGTAACTATATAAAAATGGAATATATATTCCGATTGCTCTTACAAATCCTGATACATAGTAAAAACTCACTGAAAATTCTCTATATACTACTCTAACACAATATCAGTTACTAACATTTTCCTCAAAAATACACTAATTTAAATTGAGAAGTAAAAGAACATTTCACTAATAAATTCGCAAACTATTAATTTTTATTAATGTTAAAGAAATTGACAAAAAAAAAACTTCTTTTTATGAAAATAATTAGATAAATTTTAAGATATGATGTCATTAACCTTGAAAAATCAGTTATCTAAAAAATTTATTTTTGAAATGAGCTATTTACTTTAACTTTTACAAATATATACTTTCCCCGTCCCAATGAATTCTTTGTCTATTCCATATTGGGGCGTCTCAATGAATTTTTTGCCTTTCTATTTTAGGAATGTTTATATATATATATATATATATATATGTAATTTGACCTCCTCATGAATTTGGTTTCACATGTCACTCCATCATTAGACCTTTTCCTCTTTGTGCCAAAAGCAAAGGCAAACAACTCATCGGGACGGAAGGACTATATACTCACTCGATACCACTAAGATCTTCTTATTTATTCAAATGTGAGGATTATAATTATCATATAGAATGATTATTTTCGTAGGGGAGACTACAAAATACGGAATATACTATTAAAATCTATATAATAAAAGTTTCACAAATTACATAATATAAGTCTTACACTTGAGACGGTCCATTTTTAATTTATTTTTTAATTTTCTAATGAAAAACTGAATAGTTTTTTTACACAAAGAGAACGTATCACGGCGTGGTAACCATTAAAAAAAGTACATTATTATACAATTTTTGATAAATATTTATGTATTTTATGGTATGTAAAAGAGAGAAGTGTGTATCTCGAGATGTGAGATGATATAAACCGAGTATATAAAAAATACTCCTCTGTTTCAATGAAAGTTTCCACCTAAAAAATGGCACATTTTTTAAGGATAATAATAAATTATTCAAAAGTAGAGAAGGGGTAAAGTAGGTGGGTCACCTAGGTAAGAGTGAAAAGTTATACCAAAAAAGAAAGTGAAGAAATTTACGAAAAATGAAAAGTGGAAGCTTTCAATGAAACGAAGGGAGTATAAACAATATTTTCATTAATTACACGTTATTTAATACTCCGTGCATTTCAAGACATTACTCAAATATTTTGATTAGTTTTGCGATTTAAAAAATATTTTCCTATTTCAAAATTATACAGTCGATAAATAGTAAAAATAAAATAATAAATTTTTATTTTAAATCTTAAATGAAATATTCTATAGGATAAATATAATATAAATACCGTGCATTGCACGGGGTCTATACTAGTTTATTTCAACCATCAACACATATACCTTCACATCGCCTCTGCTCTCAAAATTGAAGGTTTGTTTGTGCATATTATGAATCATATATTCAATGTCATGTTTTACTTATTTGTTCTGTATTTGTTTGATATTTGGATTGCTAAAGTTGTGGATATACAATTAGGGATACTTGCTTTGGGTGGGTGATCTTCTTCCTTTATTGTAGGAATTAATTGATTGCTAGAATAATTTTTTCATATTTTGTTGGAATCGTATCTTTGATCTGCGTTATTAGGCATGTCATCAAATTATTATTTTTTTATTTTTTTTCTGTTTCTGGGTGATTTATGTAATTAATTGATTTCTTTCTGTATGTTTTGAATGAAAATGACATATAAACTTATATAAAGGGAGAAGAAAGATGGGTGCTTTAATTGATTGTATGTTAACATGTTTTAAGCATTTACTTAATTCTAAAGGCTTATCATAATCTAATCTAATGAAAATTATTGAGTTGTCATCCTTAAGTTAAAAGCCAAGTGAAATGGCCTTAATTTACTCATCATTGCCTTTGCTTAAGTTCACCTTTCTGTTGTTTTATAAGAGAGCTTTTAGTAGTAGAGCTATGTGATACTTCTGTGTTTGTTTCAGAAAGTTGTTAACTTTGCTTAATTTCACATTTTTGCATTGTATAGTTTGTCAGTAGCTGATGATATCTTTTAAATGGTGTAGGGTGACATTTGGTGGTGTAAAGGATTGATGATGCAAAATTCACGGAGAGCTCTTCTGAATCACGTAGACAGTCTCACTTCTCAACAGCGGGTAATTAATTAATTAATTCACGTTTCCTCATCATCTCTTTCTTTTGATCATCTCTTCGATTTTTGTTGTCATTTACTCATTTGATTGTTCTTCAATTTCTGTTTTTGAGTGTTAGTTTCTGAAATATTGGTTCTATATTTGATTTATCATGAATTCCAAATAACTTATTCCAATGATTTATGTTCTGAGATTTGTAGCATTAGTTTCTTGGTGTCAATTTTATCGATGGATTCTTGATCTACTATAAACCGTGGTATTAATATTGTTCTAGAATTTTCTAAGAGCATCTTATAATATTCTTGATCATCAAATGCAGGGGAGTGATAAAACCGAAGAATCAAAATTGTTGTAGAAAAGAATCCAGAAACGATTAGGGATTATCTATCTAATCGATCGAATATGCAAACATTACGATGACGGTAATGAAGTTGAGAACTTGAGATTGAAATTGATAAAGCCAAATAGTGAAGACACAGTCTTCTCCTGCTGCTACACCGACAAAAATGGCGTCGGTGTCGAAGACGGTGAGGAAATTGGAGGTGGTCGCCACTGATACCACCTTTTTATGACACGACCTCTGCAATGAAAGTCGAGATGTTAGCTCAACATCCAAATTGCTACACTTTGGTGCTTTAAGGTATACAAACAATTCCTTCCTCCCTCTTCCTTCTACTACTTCAATCCCGTAATTTTCTCTGTCTTTCATGTACAAAAGTTTTTTGCTTGATCATAGTTCCATAGGAAAGACACAAATGAATGAGCAATCATCAAGAAGCCACTTTGTATTTACCCTACGAATATCAGCAGCAAATGAAGTGCATTATTGCTTTAGCTTTATATATCAAAGCTCATTTATTTGTCATTCAGTTTTTGGTTTAGCTCACCTGATCGATCTTGCTGGAAGTGAGTTTCCGTCGAAAAGTGGATCAATCGGTGATCAGTTGAAAGAGACTCGGGTATATAATAATTTACCTACTTCGTTTCGAACATGTCCTATTTAGCTTTTTCATTAAGTGAGTAAGCTCTTTTTTGTTGTTATATGTTGTCAGGCTATCAATAAAAGTTTATCATGCCTCGCCGATGTTATATTTGCACTTGCAAAGAAGGATAGTCATGTTCTGTCTAAGAACTCGAAGCTTACTTATCTCCTTCAAGTAAGTTTCTTCCCCCTTACAATTCTTCACAATTCAGTAGTTAAGTTTCTCATGAATCCTGTGTTCATTTGTGTGGACATGACATAGGTCCACCCCGACGCGGCCACGCGCGGGTTTGGGTAGGCGAATGAATCTCCATATGAAACGGATCGAATTGAAATTTAGGTCTATGTGGAGTCGCCACCGAATTTTGTGGTTATTCGGAACCATTCGAGCCCACTCTATGTCGTAGTGGTCCGTATACAAAATACGGCCCATTTCCGATGTCAGAGTTTATTGGGCTCGTCCCTTTGCATTTGATACCAATACCGACATTATCGGATATTGTGTATTGAATGACTCTCGTGCGCCAACGGTTTCGGGCATCCGGAAACCGAGGTTCTGAGTAAGGGGTGAGGGTACGTGTTGGGAAGCCCACAAAGGACACCCAACCCCGCCCGCACATTAGCGGCCTCTACTAAGAATTCGAGTGACTTACAATACGCGCGCTAGTTAAACGGGGAAAATGATATGCAAAGAGTATTTTCCCTAAACATGTGAATTGAATTTGAAAAGGGTTTCTAAGTCAATTTAATGCAATTAATTCTACGTCAAAGTGGAATTTAGCATGCGGGTTCATTTAGTACAATAAACGAACAAGAATTAAATTGACAAAAGAAACAAGCAAACGGTTAGTAATGGTAAATTGATATTAACGGTTTGTGCAAATAATGAATTGAATTGAATTGAATGATGGTGTACAAGATGATGCACGGTTTGAAAAGATAGTATACACGTGATTAATTATGCACGTGTTGACCTAAGTCGTAAAATACTATCGAGTTTGAAAAATAGAATAATGTACGACTCGCGTTTGTAGTCGTTATGAGGCCACTCGATCGAGTAGTCGATAGACTCGATCGAGTAGGCTCTGAAAAGATGTTTCTGTTTCGTGGTACAGACCGTACTCGGCCGAGTTATGGATCAACTCGGTCGAGTACATGGCCACTCGACCGAGTCACTGTGAGACTCGATCGAGTGGGTGTCGTGACAGACATTCTGGTTCGATTTTGGGGTGCCACTCGACCGAGTGGGTTAGGCACTCGGTCGAGTGCCCCCTGTACGAATGGTAATTCGTTTGTAATTTTGATGTTGATTTTGAAATTGCTTTTGATTTTTGGGAGTTTGACGATTTGGCGCATCGGACGTAAATATCGCACAATTTACGCTCGACTTGGTTTTTTTTTTTATAAATCACAAATTTTGTTGAACCGAATATAAATATTGTTGAATTTATACTCGATTCTACTTTTGAATACTCGTTATATTCCACACTCGATTATTTGAATCGATATGGAATATTAGAGTGAAATAGAGAATAAATAAATTAATTTTAGTCGCTTCAAATTAATTATCGTGATATCAATAAATCGCGTTAATTAATTCGTATGACTTGATTATTAGACTCGATATCCAATTATGAAATTGGTATCGAATCCAAAATCGACGCTTTAATTGAATATAAAAAACTTGATTCCCTCGACTTCTCCGACATCGGAATAAATCCCTAGGGATTGTGATGTCGGGTCCGTGTCAACGGGTTTCGACCCCTATAGAAATACAATGTTGGTTTTGAGAAATCGATGAGATATGCGAACAATAACAATAATAGTATAACGATATGAAAACTATTGTTGAAGTTGACCTATCTCAATAATCGAGTAATCGGGATATCGGAACAAGCGACCGTCAACTCGTGTGCAGTACACTCGTATATTCGGATTTCCTTATTCCAATATCACTCATACTCGACACAAATTGATAGGTATTTTAATGTTTTGATACTAGTATTATTGATATAAATGATGCGACAAAAAGAATAAAAAAAAGAACGCGACCCGCAAAAAAAAACGACACGACGCGAGGAGGAGGAAGAAAGGAGGAGAAGCGGGGTTTTGACACCCTCAACCTACATGTTCTTGTCTCGGAATAAGGCTCGTAAACGTGGCTATAACACGGGAGTCTTCGAGGTGTATGAAGGCTAAGTTATGGTGGCTCGGGTTTGATGAATCCTAAAGCTAGTTTAGGGTTTTTGCTAGTGTCGAATTGCTAGGGTTTGCTTAGGGTTTGTAAAAGGTGTAGTGTGTATGGGTATGGTTGCACTAGGGTTTTTTTTGAAAGGTTGTTTTTTTAAAAAAGGTGTTGCATGAGGGTTGCTTATATAGGCAAGGCTAGGGCACCCGAATTAGGGTTACTCGACCGAGTAAGGGCTAACTCGGTCGAGTGGCCCGTGAAGCCTGCAGCCGGGCTCAAAACAAGCCCACTCGATCGAGTGGGTGGGTCACTCGATCGAGTGGCCCAGTCGGGTGCACGGGTCCATTGTTTTGGACCTTGACTTTGAGTGTTTGATGGGTTTTGTGTTTGACTTGGACTTTTGATGTTTGAGGGGTTGTTTTGTGTGTCTCGGAAACGACTTTGACCAGGATTGACCCAAACGTGAAAAGTCGGTTTTAATTCCGGTGTCGGTTTTGGCCCAAATTAGCCTTATTTGATTGGAAACGGCCCGCTGGGCCTGGATTCGAGGTTGATTTTGTGATATTTGTACTCCGTAAGTGTGTTAGCCAGCGATTAATGGATTTGAGCCCGTATCCGAGCGCACAGAAGCATGTTAGCGTCCGATCATCATCGGGTGTTTTTTGGGAAACTGCCATAGACACCTGGCAGTCAAAATGCGGGTGTCTACAGAGCCCCCACTCTGACTGAGGCTTGGACAGGGCGAAAGTCAGAGTATCCACCAGGCCAATCGAGGATTGAAACCTGGCGGACTTGCGGCCGGGTCGTTTATAGTCCATTAGACTTGCGTGGAGGGCTCTCCAGCCGTAAGCTAGAAGTCATACCTGAGCCGATAACTCCGTGGGGAATTGGACTTGTCTCGTAAGTCCTGGGTGCGCCTTTATGTAGACTCATCCCTTGAAATGCCGTCGTCGGCTTCCGCTGGGGAGATATCGTGGGTTGCACATCCCTGTTTGAGTCGTACCTGTATAAGTCACATAAAATGCATGCAACACGTAGATAGTAAAGTGACTCGCGCTGGGGAAAATGATTTTTTTGAAATTTTGAAATTTGAAATCTTGAGATTTTTGAATTTTGGAAACTTTGAGATTTTTTACTCCTAACAAAGATTAGGAAAGTAATTTGCAGTTTAAATAGACCGAAATTTGACCTTGTCGAAAAGGATCTTTTTTCGAATGGCTAGATTTGCAAATTTCAAAGTGGAATTTGAAGAGAGAGGCCTACCGACAGACTCGACTCTGGACGTGACCGGACGAGTTGACTGACACGACTGGAATCTCGAGAGGTTGGACCGTGACTCGGTAGGGGTGTGGGCCGCCTAACAAGACTCTTAAGTTGCGCTATCCCATAGCCTAGGCGAGTGGCAACACGGTCGCACATCGAAACGGGATAGATATGCTATGGGGGGGATTGCAGTAGCCTGTAATGAGACTGTTTTAGTCTGGTGCCCCTCTGGATTTCTGATTTTTGGGTACATTTCCAAAGTGGGTATTGCCTCGAGTCCTGACAGATTCTTGTCTTCGACTGAGCCGAGTACTAGGACACACTATAGAAAGGAGGCTAGATTTTGGAAGTATTTGGATTATGTGAGTGGAAGGAGAACTTCTGTCTAATAGAAGCCCCCAGGACGACAAAGCTAGCTACTGAGAACATGACAGTGTCGTGACCGGAGTGATGGCACTTTTTGAATGTGTGTCAATGTGAGTGGTTGTGCCTCTGTTGAAAGGCTGCCTACGTATTCACGTGTGGTGAAATCAAACCAAGCCGTAGTTCAGTGGACTGGAAGATGTATTATGGCGCCTAGTTTATTAGGGCTTTGTGTGTAACTAGCCATGGCGATGGTGTAGGCTAGGTGCATTCCCAATGATGTCTTGATCAAAGGGCTAGAATGGTTAGGATGTTAATCCTGTGACTGTGAGCGTTCTCCGGGGTAGCCCCCAAAGGTGGTGTGAACTATTTGGGCATGTTCTATGCCGACTGCAAGTTGAGTTCCCGTGTTTGGGGTTGGTAACTGGTTTGGATGGGATTTTAACGAGTTTTGTTCTCGGGATTTTTAACGAGTTCTGCTCTCGGGGAATTTTAACGAGTTTTGTTCTCGGGATTTTTAACGAGTTCTGCTCTCGGAGAATTTGATGTTTTTGGAAATGTGGTGCTAGGAAGTAAATGGCTTTGATGACTCGAAATCTGGAGCTCGGTTATGTGGAGCTAAAGCTTCGAGGGCTGGTTTGATAATGTGGGATCTGGTTTTGATGACTCGAAATCTGGAGCTCGGTTCTGTGGAGCTAAGGCTTCGAGGGCTGGTTTGATAATGCGGGATTTGGTTTTGATGACTCGAAATCTGGAGCTCGGTTCTGTGGAGCTAAGGCTTCGAGGGCTGGTTTGATAATGCGGGATCTGGTTTCCATGTCTGGCCCTAATTGTTAGGGGTATCCTATGGAGCTTGAATCCTCAAAATTCCGGGCTGTCTCTGGCCTGGGTCTCGGGAGGTCTTGAGGGTTGTAATGTGGGAAGGCTGAGTGTGGTGTTAGCTGACCAGCTTGATTATTACTCCCCTATTGGATGGCATGGATAATTTTGAATTTGACCGTACCACGGTCAAAGTATTTTCACTTGAGTTGACCGTTGACCACGGTCATGGGTATTTGATTTTTGATTGACCTCTTAGCCGTGGTCATGGGTTTTGATAATTTTGACCGTACCCTGGTCGTGGGGCTTTCACTTGAATTGACCGTTGACCACGGTCATGGGTATTCTGAATTTTTTTGATGATGGCCTGTTTTTTTTTTTGGCCTTTTGCTTTTTTTTTCCTCATGGACTTTCGATTTTTTTCCTTTTTTTTCTTTTGATTTTTTGTCCAGTGTTCTTTTGCTTTTTTTTTTGCCGGTCAGACTAACACCTAAGGTAGGGATTGGTCAGTCTTATTGGAGGGGTATTTTATTGTGGGAAATGGGCTTGCCTCCCGCCTTGAACCCAAACTAGGAGATTACCTAGATTTGTCATAGGATTCGATACCGCTCCTGCTACGGGTAGTTATGTGGTTTTTCTATACCAGACACGGAATAGGTAAAAAGAAAACACGGGCTCGGTTTCCTGCAGTCATTATAGATGTGCCTATAATAGTCACGTGTGTGTGCTCACAGTGTATGACGGTGTTCATCATGTTCTCGGAAACACATAAGGAAAGTAGATATGAGAATAGAATATTGAAAGCTTGATTTTATTGAATTTTGAAAGGGAGAACAGAATACAATTGACTCTGACTCTGACTTTGACTTTGACTTCAACTTTGAAGGGAATAGTACATCCTAGACTCGGACTCAGACTCAGACTCAAATCGGATCCGGACTCTCGGATAATGTTGTCATTAGTCGTCGGCTTCTAAGGACTCGAGTTGATGTCCAGTATAGCCTTTAGTATCAACTTCACCCAGATCTTCATTATGTCGAAGATCGTCTTCAATCCTAATGCCCATTTCGGTAAGTACGGCAAAGTTTGAAATGCCGGCATACCTAAGATGGACGCGGTAAGAAGGCAGGAGGTTGTTGACGAAGGCCTCCACTAGCGTCTTCTCGTTGGGCTTGTTTACCAACTTTACACTCTCGGCCCTCCATCTTTGAAGATATTTAGTGAACTCTTCTTTGGGCTCTTGGGCCATGACTTCCAGAGTACGCATTGTAGTCTGGATCTCGATATTATCGGCGTAGTTCCGAGCGAACTCTGTTGCCACATCATCCCAAGTCGGGTATTTCTTGGAATCGAGCCTGTAGTACCAGGCTTTGGGGTGCTTCTGGAGGGAGGAAGGGAATAAGTGCTTAAACATGGTGGACTTTACCCCTTTGACTGCCATGAAGTCTTTGAAGGCCCGGATATGATGGACCGGGTCTTCGGTACCCTCAAACATAGGAATTCCCGTCAAGTTGAGGTTGGCTGGTAGCTCGTTACTCAAAGGTGAATAAATGCGAGCATTTTCGGAGTGGATTGAGTTGCTTGTTGATAAGTGAACTTGCTCCTCGAGCCTGCGAACAACACTGACCAATTCGGCTATGGGCCCAGTGGACTCAGCTCCTTCAACTAGGACCGTCTTCTCCACAGTGCTCAGACGGGTGTCCAAAGTTGCTTGGTTAGCAAGGATGGATGTCAGTTGAGTCTCGATTTTGGCTAAGGAATTTTTCAATTCTTCCATCTTGCGTTGATGTCGGGTTGTGGCTGGCCTGTCTGTAAGAGCACCACGTAATCAGAGAGGTTGCTTCGGAACTCAAACTCACCAAGGCATAGGAAATAGCGTAAGAGGAGGGACGGCCCTAGTTTGACTCGGGTTAGACTCCCCTAAGACAAATGTGTAGGGTACGATTCTCGGAGTGACTGTGATTAGTCATTCCGTCGGAGAATAGCCCCCAAGTGAGGCTAGGGACTCAGATGGTGTGGCATCTAAGTGACTAAAAAGTGGGTTATGTGAGACACGTGTAAGACATGACCCTTAGAGCAACCGTGATTGATCGCCTTGCTAAGGGGTAATCCCCAAGTGGGATTGAAGATTTTGTTAGGACTCGAGTGTGGGACGAGTGACCCTTAGACGTAAGGACCGTGAACCTTTTGTTATAGGGCTATGCCTTGTAAAAAGTTGACTCAGAAAAGACACCTAGACGGGTGACTTGCGAAAGGTGGGCCTTCCTTAGGATTCGGCAAGTGGGCCTAGTCCTGTTCGAAGGAAGGTTCACGTGGGACATCCCCAGACATTTTGACTCGATTGTGTTGACGGGCCCTCCTTCGTAAGAGTATGTCCTACGAAGGTGGGCCTTGCCTTAGTCTAATAAGGCGGACTGGGATAGGGAAGAAACTTGTGATGTAAGATCGACGGAGTTTCGACGCTAAAGACCTTGACAACTTAAGACTCAACCCGACACTGCTAAATACGGGAAGTTCTAGAAGAGGGAAGGTTTTGAAAATTGATGATTTTTGAAAAAGGACCGAGTGGACTCGGTGAATGGCCCAAATTTCCGAAAAAGAGGACGAAAAGTCATTGGGTCATGAGTTTTGAAAGTTCGAGTTTTGATTTGAGCAGCATACCGGCTAGAAAATAGGCTATTTTGAGTAAAATCATAAGTCCTAAATTCGGTATGTGTCCCGGGTTTTGAAAATTGAATATCTTGAAAAGGAGGATGTAATTTTTGAAAAGTTGATATTTTTGAAAACGACTCGGAAACCAAGTAGCACGTAGTCACACAAGCATTATAACGACGTCATGTATGCTCTACACTAAGTCTCGGTCGGTCTGAAAGGGTCTATACCAGTGTACATAGTCTAGACGTTGATCGGGACGGACTCTCTAAGTCGAATTGAGCTTAGAACATGCCGCGAAACCCACTCGAATCGACTATGGACACCTTTTGACATATCCATATTGGAATACATCAAGGGTATAGTGGGACGTCGGTCACCAGTACCGGCCCGGGAAAATATGGGTTATGCATGAACCGTAAAACTAACACGCGCATTGTATTTGTCAAACGATTTCTATTCGAGTCTCACCCTGAGGATGCCGATGGTAAGTCACGCATCAGTTAATCCCCAGCGGAGTCGCCAAATTGTGGACATGACATAGGTCCACCCCGACGCGGCCACGCGCGGGTTTGGGTAGGCGAATGAATCTCCATATGAAACGGATCGAATTGAAATTTAGGTCTATGTGGAGTCGCCACCGAATTTTGTGGTTATTCGGAACCATTCGAGCCCACTCTATGTCGTAGTGGTCCGTATACAAAATACGGCCCATTTCCGATGTCAGAGTTTATTGGGCTCGTCCCTTTGCATTTGATACCAATACCGACATTATCGGATATTGTGTATTGAATGACTCTCGTGCGCCAACGGTTTCGGGCATCCGGAAACCGAGGTTCTGAGTAAGGGGTGAGGGTACGTGTTGGGAAGCCCACAAAGGACACCCAACCCCGCCCGCACATTAGCGGCCTCTACTAAGAATTCGAGTGACTTACAATACGCGCGCTAGTTAAACGGGGAAAATGATATGCAAAGAGTATTTTCCCTAAACATGTGAATTGAATTTGAAAAGGGTTTCTAAGTCAATTTAATGCAATTAATTTTACGTCAAAGTGGAATTTAGCATGCGGGTTCATTTAGTACAATAAACGAAAAAGAATTAAATTGACAAAAGAAACAAGCAAACGGTTAGTAATGGTAAATTGATATTAACGGTTTGTGCAAATAATGAATTGAATTGAATTGAATGATGGTGTACAAGATGATGCACGGTTTGAAAAGATAGTATACACGTGATTAATTATGCACGTGTTGACCTAAGTCGTAAAATACTATCGAGTTTGAAAAATAGAATAATGTACGACTCGCGTTTGTAGTCGTTATGAGGCCACTCGATCGAGTAGTCGATAGACTCGATCGAGTAGGCTCTGAAAAGATGTTTCTGTTTCGTGGTACAGACCGTACTCGGCCGAGTTATGGATCAACTCGGTCGAGTACATGGCCACTCGACCGAGTCACTGTGAGACTCGATCGAGTGGGTGTCGTGACAGACATTCTGGTTCAATTTTGGGGTGTCACTCGACCGAGTGGGTTAGGCACTCGGTCGAGTGCCCCCCTGTACGAATGGTAATTCGTTTGTAATTTTGATGTTGATTTTGAAATTGCTTTTGATTTTTGGGAGTTTGACGATTTGGCCGCATCGGACGTAAATATCGCACAATTTACGCTCGACTTGGTTTTTTTTTTTATAAATCACAAATTTTGTTGAACCGAATATAAATATTGTTGAATTTATACTCGATTCTACTTTTGAATACTCGTTATATTCCACACTCGATTATTTGAATCGATATGGAATATTAGAGTGAAATAGAGAATAAATAAATTAATTTTAGTCGCTTCAAATTAATTATCGTGATATCAATAAATCGCGTTAATTAATTCGTATGACTTGATTATTAGACTCGATATCCAATTATGAAATTGGTATCGAATCCAAAATCGACGCTTTAATTGAATATAAAAAACTTGATTCCCTCGACTTCTCCAACATCGGAATAAATCCCTAGGGATTGTGATGTCGGGTCCGTGTCAACGGGTTTCGACCCCTATAGAAATACAATGTTGGTTTTGAGAAATCGATGAGATATGCGAACAATAACAATAATAGTATAACAATATGAAAACTATTGTTGAAGTTGACCTATCTCAATAATCGAGTAATCGGGATATCGGAACAAGCGACCGTCAACTCGTGTGCAGTACACTCGTATATTCGGATTTCCTTATTCCAATATCACTCATACTCGACACAAATTGATAGGTATTTTAATGTTTTGATACTAGTATTATTGATATAAATGATGCGACAAAAAGAATAAAAAAAAGAACGCGACCCGCAAAAAAAAACGACACGACGCGAGGAGGAGGAAGAAAGGAGGAGAAGCGGGGTTTTGACACCCTCAACCTACATGTTCTTGTCTCGGAATAAGGCTCGTAAACGTGGCTATAACACGAGAGTCTTCGAGGTGTATGAAGGCTAAGTTATGGTGGCTCGGGTTTGATGAATCCTAAAGCTAGTTTAGGGTTTTTGCTAGTGTCGAATTGCTAGGGTTTGCTTAGGGTTTGTAAAAGGTGTAGTGTGTATGGGTATGGTTGCACTAGGGTTTTTTTTGAAAGGTTGTTTTTTTTAAAAAAGGTGTTGCATGAGGGTTGCTTATATAGGCAAGGCTAGGGCACCCGAATTAGGGTAACTCGACCGAGTAAGGGCTAACTCGGTCGAGTGGCCCGTGAAGCCTGCAGCCGGGCTCAAAACAAGCCCACTCGATCGAGTGGGTGGGTCACTCGATCGAGTGGCCCAGTCGGGTGCACGGGTCCATTGTTCTGGACCTTGACTTTGAGTGTTTGATGGGTTTTGTGTTTGACTTGGACTTTTGATGTTTGAGGGGTTGTTTTGTGTGTCTCGGAAACGACTTTGACCAGGATTGACCCAAACGTGAAAAGTCGGTTTTAATTCCGGTGTCGGTTTTGGCCCAAATTAGCCTTATTTGATTGGAAACGGCCCGCTGGGCCTGGATTCGAGGTTGATTTTGTGATATTTGTACTCCGTAAGTGTGTTAGCCAGCGATTAATGGATTTGAGCCCGTATCCGAGCGCACAGAAGCATGTTAGCGTCCGATCATCATCGGGTGTTTTTTGGGAAACTGCCATAGACACCTGGCAGTCAAAATGCGGGTGTCTACAATTTGTTATAATCCAAACTAAAGAGTTTATATGATTGATTGATACTCTGTGCAAATTTTTTATATATATGGTAGATGAACATTTCAATCTTTACATTTCTTAGAGGTTTTGTGAACATGTTTTGTTTTTAAGATTAGACTCGGCTCCGTCTTTCTTCACTCAGATTGCTTCATTTCTGTGGATTTCTCATAAAATAAACAAAAATTCACGGCTAATTGATTAGAACGATAAAGGTGGCACATCCACTCCCTTTTGGTAATTGAAGATTAGAGAAAGAATAAATTAATATGATGGTTCATTTTATTCAAGCAAGATGGAATAAGGAGTACGACAATCATAACCAGTGTATTGCTCTCAATTTAAATTTGAACAAAGTTAGATAAGTAAGTCTTTCACATTATAACTCTAATTTATTTTGCCACGTAACCTTATGCCTCAGGTACTGTGATCGATAAAAAAATCTGTCATCCATATGATTTTGACTTCTACCTTCGCAGTCATGCTGGTATTCAAGAATGTTTTTCATCTCTCTAATTAGTGTTTCAATTAAACAACTTATTTATCGGCCTTTCATCTCTGTTTTTCTATTATGTAGGTGACTAGAAGATATTCAACAGTGGCGGATATTAAGCTCGATATATTGGTGGAGATTCAGTGTGTTTAGACGTCTTTATTACTTTTAATTAAAGATTTTTGTCTTGCTTAGTAAGCATAAGTTGTCTTCCTTTCTACAGGAGATGACTGTGTTTCAATTGGCTATGGCTGCTATGATGTAGACATCAGAAACTTCAGCTGTGGGTCTGGTCATGGAATCAGGTATATATGCTTGTCTTTTCCCAACCAAAAACCAATTACCTCCATTGTGTGGCCAACATTTGACATCAATCATTTGCCGTTAGTATGTGAAAATAGTATATGGAGCTTGGGGAACCACAACTCAAGAGCATGTGTGCAGGATGTGACGGTGAGAGATTCAAAAATTAGTATATTAGAGAATGGGGTGGAGATAAAGACATGGCAAGGGCGGTCGGGAGGGGTGTCCGGAGTGAGATTTGACAGCATACGACTGGAAACAGTTGGGAACCCCGTCACAATAGATCAGTTTTACTGTGAGGGAAAAGGATGCAGTAATCGGAGCTCGGCCGTGTTTGTAAGAGACTTAGTGTATCAAAATATTCACCCCTTCAACCAGGTGTTGCAAAGTAAGTAACTTCAGCTTCCAAATGTTTGCTACTAATTGCATTCAAGCCGATTAGATTCAGAAATTACCCCGTTTCTTAACGATGTAGGCATGGTGGACCGGGCACTCTCAAAAGTCAAAAGGAGTCAAAGTTGTAGTTAGCACTACATCTACCAAGAATGTGGTATGCTGTTTGCCGAAAGAAACACCTTGATTTGTTGTTTGTAGATTGATCAAGAAAATCATAATCAGATATCGAATAGATGGGGTATAGTGGTATGAACTAAACCCCTAAATTTCTCATCATTTTACATTTACTGAAATTGCCCAAATATATTACGGACAATGAGGAAGCATTAAGTACACGGATAAATGGGCATTCCGCTTTGAAGGAGACGGGTGGGTGAAATGGGATGAGTACTTTGATCAGAATGAGCATGGTGTTAAACAGGGAGAAACGTGGTGACAAGGAAAGTATGGAGAACAGTGAAACCGGGCATGGGGCAAGCAACACAATGGGACGTTATGAGTCCACAAGTATGGGAAGAGTTTTAGTGGCGAGCATTGGGATACTCATGCCTAAGAAGATACTTGGTACGAAAGAGATCCGCATTTTGAATTTACGAAAGGGATCCAAATGTCGATCTTATATATGATGTACTGCCGACTTATTCATTCTACAATTTTGACCTTGGTTACTGTCAGGTAATTCTACCTTGAATACAGTATACATCTATGTTCTTTATACATTGCATTATCTATTAAAAAGGTTGTGAAAATTGGGAGCTCCTCAGCTTCATGACTTCATTTGCATTGTCTATTAAGACCCTATCTTCTCCAACGTCATATGGAGCTCAGCTGAATCAGGAAATACATGGAGATCAAAGACTTCCTCCAGGTTGCTTAAAAATGAATGTGACGTGTAAGAGTAATGTTTGTAGCTTTGTTCTTGGGGTGGAATGGCTTTCATTGTCATGCGCACGGTGATTTTTTCATATTGTAATCGGTTGTTTTCTTTTCAAAATATGGAAACAAATTGATGGTAGCGGTTTTTTTATCATATTGTAATAAGTTAATATAGCTACTCTTAACTCGGATTTGTATGAAAATTGATATGTATACAAATTACTCCGTATGAGTTAGCTTCGTAGGATTAAATGTAAAAGGCAAATGTGGAGCTAATAAACTCGGCTCTTTAATCACTTAAATAATTACTGATATTTTTTCTCGACTATGTCTTCCTTGTGACAAGTATATCTTTCTTAATATTATAACGAGTCAGATAACTTTTCATGTGGTTAGTTGAAACTTAGAGGTAGAAAATCGGTCAATGAGGTCAGTTTGGGTCGGTTATTTTGGGACGGTCCAAGTTAGTTTGGATTGAAGCCTATTTAGGGTGACATGTTGTCGGGTCACCGAGTCACTTCGAGATGAGTCATTGGGTTTTTAGCACTTTTAATATACTAATTTCACCAACATAAAGTATTTTACAAAGTATTGAATTTATTATGGAGTATTCTAACTTATGAATACGAAGTGTACACGAATGACTTTTAAGAGTGCAACAGTAAACTCCATATAATCAGTTTAGGTTTATATACGAAGTATTTGATTTGGGTATTTTGTAAAATCATTGTAGCTTCAATTTGTTTTTAATTGTTAAAACTTACTTCGTATTTAAAAGAAATTAAAACGAAACATTCAACTATAAATCTCATTACAAGAAATTGAAATTGATTTATTTAACAATATTAGTTTATCACTTTCCCGATACAGAATTACAGAGTACAATAAATTTAGTTGTCGTGTACTCTTAGTAATTTGTTTTAAGTTACCATGTTGTATGATAAATTTTTCTATTACGCTTAAATGAGTTAGCGTTTTTATATACGTAAGCGAGTTTTTTAATCAAATTTTGAAATCCTGCAATGATCGAGAACTAGAATGAATTTATAAATTAGTACTACAATATAATTATGGGATTTTCTACGTGGTACCCCTAAACTTTTTACTTTTCTACCTTATACCCCTACACTTTTTACATGTATACATGGTACCCTTGTACTTTACTAAAAGTTTTTTTGGTACCCCTAAACTTTATTATTATCTTTATTGGTACCCCTAAAAATTTTTTCCCGTCAAGTTTTGGCAACAAATTACCTTTTTATGTTCAAGATTAAAAGTTAAACGTCATTTAGCATACCTAATTAACCGATAATTGAACTTAAACTAACAATTTTGTACGTGTTTGCAGTTTATACTCCAAATCTAAACGAATTATATTTTTGACGTTATATTGTCAGATCAAATGATAACACTTAAATTAAGCTCAATTATTTGTTAATTATCTAAGTTAAATGATATTGAAATCTTAATCCTTGACTAAAAACATAATTTAACGACAAAATTACTTTAAAACTATTTGAGCTTAATAACTAAAAACAAAATTTAACGACATAGAAAAGGTAGGGGTACCAGATAGAAAAGTGAAAAATATAGGGGTACCGCGTAGAAAATCCCTATAATTATTGACAAGTACGGTGTACACGACTATATATATTAACACGAGGGTTCCTTCATTATTTGAGCTATTAATAACTTATTTGATTACTTTAAAATTATGCAACTAATTATAAATGCATTTGTGTGATACAAATTATTGGTGTATTTTTATATATTTTGACATTATTTCTACCTTATAACGACATATTAAAACTTACCCGTGAAATTCAAAGGTTTAAACCTATTAATATTATTTGAGGGGCCAAATCTTTTATCAATGTAGATAACCCCAAAAAAATAATTGGGAAAAATAATGAGCCAAATATATTTTACTGTGATATCGTATCATATGAGAATTTGTACAAATTTTAAAAGAATCACCGCGCAATTTACGCGGGGTTAAAACTAGTTTGCGTAAAAAAGAAAGGGAACAAAATGGAAACAAAGGATAAAATATAAAAAAACTATTTTTCCATACTAAACAATACTTTCTGTATTGATACACGATTCTTTGTTACCTTTTATATTATTTATGAAGAATATTTTACTTAAATAATAAAAAAAATGAACGAAATGAAAAGAGTAATCACTTAGGCCCTGTTCTTTTCAGCTTATTTTCAGCCCGTTTCAGACCAGCTCAGCTTCTATTAGCTCAGCCCAGCTCGTATCAGCTCAGCCCAGCTCAGCTCTTTTATTTTCAGCCCAGTTCCAATATTTTCAGCTCCTAAAATAAATAAATAATATATAATAATAATATTATTATTATTTATTTATATGAAACGGAAGTTGCATTAAGATCGAAACAAATTACAATAAGTTTTTATTATTATCGTTGTTGTTGTTGGTGTTATTATTGCATTTCGATATTAATGCAAGTTTCTTTTCATAAAAAATAATAATAATGATAATAATATTGTTGTTGTTAGTTGTTATTTTTATTACTTATATCTCTTAATGTTAATGATAATAACAAATTATTATTATCATCGTCATTGTCGTCGTCATCATCGTCATTGTTATTATTGTTGTTGTTGTTATTATTATTATTATTATTATTTTTTTTTTTATAATAAACGGAACTTTCATTAACCACCAGAACAAATTACAAGAAGTTAGAGGGAAGCCGAGATACTATCTGGGCTCCCACTCCCTTAGCGATAGAAAAACTAAGACGAGTAAAAATAAAAGCAGCTGCCCGAGCTCCCGCGTCCTGAGAGATAGAGAATTTCTGAATTCGCTTGAGTAAAGCAGCGGCCTCCGCGTCGAGCTCCCCTAGAGAAGAGAAAGAGAAAGGAAGGAACCCGTACCCAATCTTGGTGCACAAATCTCCACACTTGGCGCACTTGCGCTGAGCAGCATCAGCGACTGCGCGGCCAGGTAGAAAATCAGACATCGCAGACTGGGTCAAAGGGGACGACCCCGTCAAATCGACACACACATCACGGCCCCTATCCCAGGAATAAAGAAGCAAATCCGCGGGGCGTAGGGGCCTGTCGTGCCCATCAATCAAGCCGACATCTACCTCCTTACCGGCCGAAATACCAGATCGGAAACAGATATCCAAAAGGGTGTCACGAACCAAGTTATGTCTATGTTTAATACCAACGGTACCAGCACACGACACAGCATGATCTCCAAAAATGTCCCCCTCAAAGACTCGGGAACAAGCAGAACATGGCTTGGGTACCGGGAACAAAGGGACACCCAACCGATAGCTAAGGACAGATCGATAAGTCCTCCCATTCATGGTCTGTCCCAGCCCGGAGATAGGAACTGCGCGCAGCCAGTCAGACGTGTGAGCACCATGTAGAGACTTCCACAAAGCCACCTGTCGGCGAGTCAAGGAGAAAACCGATTCTAAAGAAGCAGCAACCTTCGTGAAGTATATATCTGCCAATTTCTTCATGAGTTTGGGGGCAGCGACTTCACTAGGGTTACGGAAGAAGTCGGAACCGGTGGTCTCGCTAAACAGAGTCAAGGCCGCATCGAAGGTCGGCCCGGGAGTAGAGACAGCTGAAGGCCGAAGTAACGTAGCCTGCAACTCAGAGGTCTGAAGGCGAGAAGCCAAAAAGGCATAGTGCATGACATCCCCGGCGCTATACACACCCAGCCCCCCGAGACTAAAAGGCAGTGTGGAAAGACGCCACTGCCAGTCCCCGAACCCGGGGCCAGACGCGGTGACAATGCGTTCCAGGCTAGACCGCAAAGCCGCATCAAAGGTCTTAGCCGAGTCGAAGACCGTAGGGGGACAGGTTCGCAGAGAGAAAGAGAGCTTATTATTATTATTATTATTTTCTATTTTTTTATCATTATTGTTATTATAAAAATTATTAATATTATTATGCACTCCATAATATTTTGAGGTCTTGAAATAGATGTTACATTCAAATATTTACAACTCACACACAATATAGCATATGAATATTATTTGTATTGTATTAAGATTTAAGAATATGAAAATTTAAAATTTTGTATATTACGTAATCAAAGATATATGCATAACATTTTCTATTGCCAAGTACTAAAAAAAGCAAAAATAGAAATCAAATGAATTGGAATGAGTACTATGTTGTTGTTGTTTTTGTTATCATTATTATCATTATTAATTTATTATTATTATTATTAATTTATTAATTATTATTACTATTATTTAGTGTTATAATTTTTTATACTTTTTCTCATTTTTTAAAATATTATTAGATAATTTATATAGGTAGTTATTAGTTTCAGCTTCTGTGAAAAGAACAAGGCGTTACTCCGTATCAAGTAAGGATAAAATGATCGATTTTTGTTTACGAATATACAATGATGTCGATCGCACCATAGAACGTCAGAACCTACCACACTTTTAATTGTGTTATTTAATGAAACTTTTGACGTATTTGTACACACACGAGAAAACCCGCGACCGAGTTACCATTGAGTTGCCACCAACCAACTGAATTGAATCGCTTAACCGACACTCGACTCGGGCGAGTCACATCATTCATCAATGGGTGCTGCTCACTCTACGCCGGAGTCACCGAGTCATGTTTCCGACGACTCGGCCGAGTCTCTCATCGGGGTGTTTGTCGGCGAGAAGACGATTCCGTTGACGTCGGAATTTTGGCAGAAATTGCTTGATTTCCCTCTCCACCACAATTGGCCTCCTCATCACGTTCATCATGCTTGCCAATCCCTAGGTTAATCATCTATTCTTCAACATTCGGTTCATTTCTGTTTAATTGCGATTTTATTTCTGGAAAATTATGTATTATGCGTTGTTTTCATTCATTTTGATGATGTCAAGCTCTTTTTTCTTTCCTTGATTGCGGAATGTATGATATTTGATATTCAGAAGGAATTGTATTACGGTTACCTTTGATCGCCTGATGTTTGAGCTTATATGAATTTGATAACGTAATCTAGGTGTTTAGATTTTGTGATAAGGAATGCCTAGATATGAGCTACCAACATTGTAGAAATGTGAAAGTTGATGATAGTATAGGTATGATTGGTAACAATGCCGAGCTTGATAGGTCGTAAACGACTGGAAACTGTGGTGATTTGAGGTTCATACAATCCCGAGGTCGTAAACGACTAGAAACTGTGGTGATTTGAGGTGGAGAATAGCGGCTAGGATTCTAGCTAAGGACAGTGAAATGAAAGTAGAAGAGGTCTAAGAAGAAAGATGGCGGTCTAATATTTCATTCAACGATATTTTACCTCGACAAGTATACTATAGGACTACTTGGCCTATATATATATCTAAATTAGAGGAACAATTGAAGCTAAAATCACGATAGCCGATAGGGGCCATGATAGAATTAAGTTCATCTTTGTCTTATTCGGTGTGCCCTTTTGCAGTGCAGAACAACCACTATACAAGGCATCTGGTGAAGCTCTTGATCCACTTTGCATGTTGTTTGCAAGATTGCACTTCGGTTTCGGATGCTCCATCCATTGCATTTGGAAAAGCTTTAAACGCAGCGTACTTGTCATCGGTATTTTTGAAGTATGCTATACAAAATAGCCAGACAGATAACTTCGAAGATTTGTACCTTGCTTTGGATGATGACGAGGTTATACCAAGTGGATTTTCGAAAGGTATAGATATTGACTTCAGTGACGTGTCAGATACACAGAGTAGATGTTTTAGTAAATGTCTTTCACCTATGAAGCTTAAAAACATACGGTGTAAATAGCTGTGTAGCTTAGGGGTTTGTTGTGCCTATACCTGTTAATATGGTATTTAATATTGATTTTACTCTTGATCCCAAAATCGGTCGCCGCCTATTTATTGTCAACATAAAGTTGCCGATAGCTCATCAAAATTTTATTTAGTTACCTTCAAAAGCATCACAAAGCGATGCACTATTAGCATGAAGAAACAAAAGACAACTCCTTGGCTGTGTTTCTGCAACTAAAGAGGACTCTTTTGACTCTATGTGTTAGATTGTGACACATTTTTGAATGTTTGACACTTGGTGTTTGTGTGGATTGGGGATATGGAACAGTGGGAGACAGTTCCCTTCTTTAGATAGAGAAATGTGATGAAGGGGGATAAAGGGGGAGATATCCATTTACATGCATTCTTTTCCTATTTTTCATCCCGTGTAGGAAAATATTAGGAGAAATAATTCCCCCTTGCAGCCCTCTGCTTCTGTATTGCAATTCTACAATCTACGTTGCAGTTTAATCAAGGGCATCATTTCATATGTTCAGAATGAGAATTCAAGGCAGCCTTAACTGTATAATTTATTAATTCCTCTAAAATGCAGATCAGAGTGTTGAATCATTTCTCATGCACAGCGTGCTTACCTTCATTTGCAAAGTCGAGGCTAGGTATGCTAGTACTAGTAAAAAATTATTTCACATCCATGAAATGCATTTTGGTATCCCTCCTGATCCTACTCTACTCTTCTTGCAATTATAGTCCTCACTCATACCGGCTTCAATATGAATTGCTTAATTTCATGATGGTTGCCATGTCCACTCAGCTTCTATCTGAGCCATCTCCGGGGCCTAAAGATGTTCATCCATTTATCAATGCTGTTATGGTACAGGTAATGACAAATTTTTGTTCCTCTCATGTTTTCTTTTTGACAATCAATCATCTCATGTACATGGTTCACAGAAAACCTGCCATCTGATTTTCAGGAAGCTTCTCTTGTTGCCATGGTTGTTCATCGATTGTTGCTAAACTACATTTCCCAACCTCGGAGTTCTGTCAGTGTGTCATCATACTCGGATGTCTTGCAAAAAGTTGGGTCTACTGCAGGTAATGATATTGTTGATGCTTATGTATCTTCTTGCATTGTGTGTTTCTGAGAGTCTCTGAGAAACTTAGATGAGCGATAAGTAGAGTTTTTGGTGGCTGCAGAACATTGCTTTTTTCCTGCTTTGGGTATGACGATGATTCAGAAAATATAGGCAAGTGTGAAAGTTAATTACGTTGCAGTTATCATTCTATTAGATTTAATAATGTAATGTAATTCCTAGTTGAAAGAGCGTAAGCTCACTGATACATTAGCCAAAGCCTAAAACACTTCGTAGTACCTTATGTACGCTGTTGCATGAAGCGCATATAAGAAGGTGCACTACTATGGAATTTTGGTATCTTTTTTTTTGTTATTCTCCTCCCATTCCCCCATCATACTTCGCTTTTAGTTTTTGTAGATGTTAGCCAGTTAACACTAAGTCACATCGTTTCCAAGAGCTAGAGATGTAGAGTGCCTAAGCATATATTTAGTTTTCTGAGACTCTTTGCTTATTCTCGCAGCCAATTTGATGTTACTGCCACTCAATCTTTTTGTTGGTTCAAACAATGAAGCATCAATTTTATTGGGGAAGAGCAGCCTACATGTGCTCCTTGTTCTTATATATTTCCGTAAATGTGTTGTTGATGATGAGCCTTATGATGGGAAAAAGGAAGACAATGCTGCATCAGATGTCTTGCCTGGAAAGAAGACATATTTTTCTGAAAATCCATACTGCAAAGCTTTGGGAAATGCAAGGAATGTTGAATGTAAGATCATTTTTATCCATGCCCTGCAGTAAAACATTTTGAGGTTAATCTAGTAATGCTTTTCCTCCCCTTTTTGGGCAGTTGATCAGGAAGATGTTGGGGTAAATACTCGGAGTTGTCCGCTTGCCAGAGTATCCTTTGCATCTCTCTATGATACACTGGGCATGTGAGTGCTCCCATTTCCTTTTTTATCTCATAAGAGTTTGATGTAGGAATATTTGTGTCTTCCCATCCTAACCTGTTTGATTTTGTTAGCTATTCACCCCGAAATTTCCTAAATGACTGTACTGTATTATAAAGTACGTATTGGGTCTTACATTTTTATTTTTTACTTTTGTTATCTTAATTGACTATTAAGACTGTGGCTGCCTAGTTCTTCAAATAATGGATCTGAGATAAGTCACCAGTCTAACTCTTCGTCGTTAATCTATGTCAGAAGCTTAGCGGATGAAGCTGCAGGCCTTCTTCTGTATTCTTTAGTGCAGGGTAATGCAGACTTCCTGGAGTATGTTTTAGTGAGGACGGACATTGATACCCTGGTATGCTGTCTATCCTCTACATTTGATTAGGCGGGACTGATATTATTGTGCTGCTAGACTTTATGTATTTTGTGTGTAAATAGAACTCTCTCCTTTCCGCTCATTTGTTTATGTTTGGCTTCAAAAAAAATCATCTGTCTGATTTACCCTCTTTTGTCCCCGCATCGAGAGTAGGAATTCCACATACTCCTCGCCAGCTAAAGAAAGCCATTTATCTCTGGGTCTATGCTCCATTTCTGATAGCACGTAAAATTGCTATAGTAGCACGTAATGATAATTGATAGAGTAACAGAAAATAGTGGAGGCAATGAGGTGGTCAAAGATGGTAATGTGGGGTCAAAAGTGATCAGGTCATGTTGTGGATGGCAAGGGAGGGACAAAACATATGTTATGGAGCGGTTAAGGATGGACATGGGTGGTGACTAGGGCGGTTATGGGGTGGTTAAAAATGAATGGGTTGTCGTTAATATCAATTCTGGTCGTGGGGTGGTTAAGACTGATATTGGGGTGGTGGGGACTGGGAGTACTTATTTCATGACATGTCATCTGCAGATAAAGTTTGAGTTACATGTAATTTGCTGATTAGTTATTACTCCTAGATTACAGACAATTGTTGCTTGGTCCTATACATAGACCAATACATCCTTTATTCTGATTATGTTAAATATTTTGAAACAGTTAATGCCTATCTTGGAAATATTGTACAATGCTCCAAAGAAGACATCAAATCAAATCTATATGTTGTTAATTATTCTTCTCATCCTCAGCCAGGATTCTACTTTCAATGCCTGTATGCATAAGCTGGTAAGATTCTTTGATTTGGCTTTGATTGCTATGTCCAAGCATGTAGCAATTTTGTTATCATATCTTTCTCCTGGCTTATGCATTTATCTCTACTTTGGCTCTATTTCTCCTCTTTTACTTCTCTTCTCATTTCGGGGTTCTTTGTTGGTTCAGATGCTACCAGATGTGCCTTGGTATCAAGAACGTCGCCTTCATCATACCTCTCTCGGTTCTTTGATGGTTATAGTACTAATAAGAACTGTTAAATGCAACATATCTAAGCTCCAGGTAATTTTTAAAAGTCGGATCTGACTCTGAACTTATTTGGCGACTAAGACATGCACTATAAATTTGCTGCTAAGGCGTGATGGAAGCATGTATCTGAAATTGTTGATTAACTTTTCAGTGCTAAAAACATAGGGAGGCTAGCCATTTGTGCTCACTATAATATGCTCACAAATTCCATCTCAATTCTCATCTCTATGATTCTGAGGCATAAATACAACCTTTTATCTATTTTAAAGAATTTTTTTTCCACCATCCCAATAAGTTAGCGCAGAAAATTGTCATTGAGCTCCTAATATGCTACAGTAGTTTTTGTTTCCTGCTCCAAAATCCAAAAGGTGCAGTAGGCTAATCATGAATTTGTATTACTTGGACAATAATGTTTTTCTTTTCCATCGTGCTCTCTCTCAATTTGTTCACTGCTTTTACTTAATTGACGGTTTAAAGCAACTCAAGTTAGCTGACCACATATATTATGCATGGGGACTATGGCTTTATTGTTGCTGTTCTTGTTGCCTCTGAGTCTCTAATATTTCTCTTCAGTTCACAATTGTCCCATCTGCATCTTTTCAAGTGTAATGGTGTTAGTATGTTGCCTTGCATTTAATAATAAAGCCCCAAGAGTATGATTTGCGGTCGTATGAAATCCTTCCATTTTCTTGTGTGACTTGTTCTCATTTCCAAATCTGGGAAGATGGGACAGTTTGGTGTCAGTGACGGATCCTTGTGTATGGATCCGGGGGTACTGGGTCCGCTTCTGTTTGGTGTAATGAATTTTCTGGTGCATTGTTACTCATTGCATGGTTTAAAAAAATGTTGTCAGCAATGTGGTTTTCTTAGCTTGCATTGTATCATGGCTCTTGACTCCTGGGTTTGTTATTTATTTTTGAGATGTTTCCTGGCAGGATGTCTATCTCCACACAAACTGTCTAGCAACATTGGCAAACATGGCTCCTCATGTTCACTCTCTAAATTCATATGCTTCACAAAGACTTGTCAGCCTCTTTTACATTCTTTCACGCAAGTATATCATCTATTTTATTTCTAAATGAACAAAATTGATATGCCTATTTTCTCCCTTTTATGATTTTGTTTTAAATTGTCAGTGATGAATATATTTTTGCTTCTATTGGTGCCAGATACAACAAGTTAGAAGAAGTACAAAATAACAAAGTGCATGTAAATAAAGTCGATTCCATGTATGGAGAAGGCATTCTGGAAGATGTGGTAAGTTGTAGCTTACTCTGGTTTCATTGGCTTCTATTACGTGACTAACTTGTAGCTTATGCTTTATTCAGGTCTCTATGAAAATATCTTACTGAATTGTGTTATTCGTTTCTGCAGTCTGTGGAGTTGCATATTTATACAGATTTCCTACGGATTGTCCTTGAAATAATAAATGCTATATTGTCATATGCCCTCCCACGAAATCCTGAGGTATAATTAGCTGACCTTTTTAATGCCATAATTATCACCGACTCCCATTTACGTTGTCTATTCTCTTATCTTTCCTATCTATTTTGACCATTAGGTAGTTTATGCAGTGATGCATAGACAAGAGGTATTCCAGCCTTTCAGAAATCACCCACGATTCACTGAACTGCTTGAAAACATATTCAATGTAAGTTTTAATGCACCATTCCATTTTGTTGGATCCTCTAGAGATGACCTCATAGCTCCCTTTGATTTTTACGGCTCACTTGGGATGCGGGTGATTGTCAGGACTTAAGTCGTATCCTTACTCAAAAGTATTTAAGGTCACTAAATAATGTAGATAGCGAAGTCAGGAGTCGAACTACAAGGAGATGGGAATCTAATTGTTTATCTAAGGAGTCAAATTTTAGATTATTAGACTAAAACTAATGTAATTAACGAAATCAATATATTAAAAGAGCTTAGGGATTCTCATTGGCAGTGACTATCAATTAGGTGGTTTTAGGATCAACCAATTATCATAAACTAACTGCCTAAGGTGCAAGTTCGGTTGATATAAATAATATATATAATACGCCCTTTAGATCATGAATTTAGCATGCGGTTGTTATGACTAAATATGTCTCCCCAGTTATTCTAAGCCTACTTAATGTTAATTCGGTCGGTGATAACACTAATTCGCGATACTAATCGATTAACTCTGACAATTAATTAATTAATTAATTAATTAATTAATCATGTTAATAACAATTGGAGTATCAAGCGATGGTCGATTTAAGCAATTAACAGATTAAAATCCCACTAATTAACCACCATCGATCCCCTTCAATTCTAGATATTAAAGTAGCTACTCATAGTAAATAAGCAAATAACAATCAGATTTAAACTAAACATAATCAATAAAATATGATGAATGAATAACAAGTAATTAAGGTGAGAAATTAAACTAACAAAAAGAAGTTAAAGCAATAAAAAGATGTAATTAATTACCGAAGAACTGAAGGTAAGCTAGAACAAAATTCTGATCTAAAAACTTGAAGCATTTCTCAAAACTAGGAGTTTCTAAGGTATAATACAAGGCAAACCAAGTCCAATACGGACACAAGAATCGCGAAACCTGGCAATTGCTAGCCAGCTCGATTGAGTACAAAGCCCAACTCGATCGAGTTGGGCATCTTGACACTTAAGGCACTACATCCCCCTCGATCGACTTGAGTCTTGAATCAACCCAATAATATTCCTCGACTCAATCGAGTTCTAGGGTACAGTAGTGGATCTCTTCTTCTCTCCCATTTCCTCGTGTTTTGTCCTTTAATACTCAGTCCATGTCCTCGGTTTCCGTGCTCAAATGCTATGTCCTCCATAGTCACTTCCGTTATGTTCTGAATGATCTCCAATGCATCCGAAGTGTACAAATCCTACAAAACATGCACAAACTCGGAAGTATCGACATTCATAGCAAATATTAATCTAAACATTCACAAAAATCGAGATAAATTAGGTAATTAGGAGGTGAAAATATGTATACAGATGACACTCATGAGTGACTTTTCCTGGAGTGATAGAGCTTAAGAAGAAAGAAGAGAACGTTTGGTGGTTAGTTGTGGTAGTGTAGGGTGGAAAGAGGAGGTACCACGAATGTATTATTCCCATGGGGGTAATAATGTACTGGTACGCACATGAAGTCAACTCAAATCTCCTCTCTTCCTCACTTCCATGTTCCACTACCACCACTATCATACATTTTCGCTAACAATTAGCCTAATTCCAAGTGAGCCCTTGGGAAGAAAAAAGTATACTGGTCGGTATATTTTAAGCTAAATTTGTTGAGGTTTATTTGCTTGTTTCTTGGTCTGCACATTACCGTGCCGTGACATTTTTTTTTTCCTTTTTCCAATGCTTAGGTCTTAGATTTCTTCGAAATTCGTATGGATGCACAAGAAGCAGATGGCGATTGGTCGGTGGAAAAGGCTCTCCAAGTTATAATCAACAATTGTAGATCATGGAGAGGTGATGGCATGAAGGTTAGATAACACTTGCTCCCTCCGAGTTCTTGTGTTCTTCCCTATTTTCTTTTTGGGTTGAGTTTGATATTCTTCCCTATTTCTATTTATGGATTAACTTTTTGGTTCAAAGTTACCATCTGACCCTCATTGTTCCTCAAATTACACCAAATGTCACTCATTTAATAATAATAAAAATATTCTTCCCGGTTCTCTCTCGTACTTTTCCAACCCACTTTTTAGGATTTAATAATATAATATTCTCTTCTTATTTTCCACCCAAAAAGAAAGGGGAGGAACACAAGAACCGGAGCGAGTATTATTTACTACTCCGTATACTAATATTTAGTTGTGGTCTTTTTATGCTTAAATCATTTTATTTGCCTCCTGTAAATTTACTTAAACCTGCCTCTTGTCAGATGTTTACTCAATTACGTTTCACGTACGAACAAGAAAGTCATCCAGAAGAGTTCTTTATTCCATATGTTTGGCAGCTCGTCGTTTCTAATGGGTATGCTCATCTCCTTACCGGCAAAGTCTACTGTCCTTGATTGGCCTTTTGTAATTAAGGAAAAGGTGTTCGAATGTACACATTCTTGCTCCCATGTTAAACCCAAAATGACATATCTAACTAACCAATGATATTTGAATTGTGCGACCCGAAATGCAAAGACGGAATAATTTTGGCTTATTCCATCTTATTGCAAAGACAGGGAATAATTAGTATTTGCCTCCACTGGAAATGGAAAGCAAAAGGAACAATATTGTTAGGTTATTGAAACATTTTATATCTCGAGTATGCCTGTTATGCTTACCCCTTTTTGCGATTTTCGCTATAGTTACATTTTTGAATTTTTTTTGCAGTAAAATCTCCTTCGATTCTAACAAAGTGAAGTTGTTTTCGGCTGATCAGGTTGCAGAGGTAAGCGCCAATTATTCCTGCAAAGTTTAGAATAAGAAATTTAGTTTGTCAGTCGGTTCCCATGATACTAAATCTTGTTTGAGACTAAATATGGATCAAGAGTTATGGACTAATATTAATGTTGCATCGAAAATATAGTCTTGCTGCTCAAAATTTGGCATCGGTAACCTTAAAAACATTGCCCGTTCATATTCAACACCATGACAATTCCTGCCCACTATTCTTTTACATGATTTTCATTCACAGCAGAGTAAATACATTGAAGAAGGAAATTTAGAACATCAAAATGGAAATGGAAATGGAAATGTCAGTGCTCAGGAAGTCCAACTCCATCCTTAGTTTTTGTGTGCTCGGAAATTGTATACTTGTATAGTGCTAAAAAGCGTCTGTAGATAGATCATTTAGCCGCTCATTTGTAATTCTACCCAATTCTTTTCTGTTCATATTGTAGAGAATGTGTGAACGATGTTGGTATCATACATTCATACTTGTAAACATCCCTTATTATATAAAGCTGCAATATTTTAAGTCTCCATATTACGCCACATTACATTTATTCATTAAGTCTACATGGATCCAACGTGGCGCCTTGACCCATTACGTGTACAAGTGCAATCGCTCTAAATTGGTTTAAAATGGTGTTATCCGCCTCAATTTTCTCTTTTCTGGAAATTAAGGGTCCTCAACTGCCACTAAGAGCATGAATTATCATGGAGAGAAATCTCTCCATGGTGAGTGATGGAGAGAATGGTGTGCTATTAGGCCATCTCCATCAATGATGAGAGACCTCATCATAAGGATGATGAGGACCTCATCATCTCTTCCAACCATGATGATGTATCATCAACTTATTGAGGAGCATGGTGAGCGTCAATTTGTTGATGAAGGGTGAGCTGAGGTTGGCATGTGTTTTTTTTTTTTAAATTAAATGTAGTGGCCAATAGATTATGGACATGTGGCAGCCCATTTTTGTTTCTTTATTTTTTGTACATGTTTTTTTGTTTTTGATCAAAAAATTTATTTTAATTTTTTTTTAGAAAAAAAAATTACATATCTAGATTGGAATTTTTTTTCTCTATAAGTAAAGTATAATATTGAGTAGTATTGACCCACCCCTTCTTTTTCTCTCTATTTTATTTTCTTAATCACATTTAATACAAATTAAAATTAAATATATTTCTTTCTAATACTCCCTCTATTTTATATTTCCAACACTATTCTTAACTGTTTAATATTTTTACTTAAAAACTTTATTATTATTATTATTTTTTTCTTTAAAAAAAGTAAATATCTAGATTCTAAATTATTTTCTCTATAAATAGAGTCTAATATTGAGTAGTATTGTCACACTATTTCTTCCTCTCTCTATTTTACTAAAAATTCCGAGACAACAGCCGAGTACGAAATTTGAAAACCGAGTCCAACAATCAAATTAAATTATACGTACTCGATTTTGTTAATTACATTAGTTAACAAATTATTTTCATAATTAATAAAAAAGTCAATAAAAAAGTGTGGAATGGTGGGATATTAAAAAGTAAGAGAGATAAATGATGAGAGAGAGTAAGATGATGAGGAAGAGATGATTATGGATGGAGGAGTGATTTTTTGATTGTGAGGTAGAGAAGTGAGAAAGAGGAAAGATGGAAGGATGATGAGTAAATGAAGATCATTGTTGGAGATGGTCTTACCATGGAGATTGTCTCCATTATTGTGGAGAATCATCAAATTCTCATTCAGTGTGGAGAGTTTGGTGGAAAGATTTTGGTGGACCATTTTGATTTTGGTGGGTCATTTTGGTGGAGAGAGAATGCCCAACGTCACTTTTTGTCTAATTTGCAGTGACATTTTTTTTTTACCCCAAATAAAAAAATGAATTGGGAAAGTTGTGGGGCCCATGACAAAGAGGTTGATGAAAAAAAAAAACGAAATTACTTTTTCCTAACGAGCCTTTACTTAATCCTAACGAATTTTCCTAAAATTTTCCCCTTATACCCTTGTATAAACTCTACCTTTTATCTTGAGATTCAATGACACTTATTTTGTTTTACTCCATTAATTTAGTTAATCAATCGATTTCGAATTCGATTTTGTCTTCTAATTCAATTATTGATGATGTTAAATCGATTATTTACTCCGTATTTACCAAAGGAAAAACAAAACTAATAAAAAAAATAACCAAAAAAAGAAAACAAAAAGTAGCAAACAAAAAAATAAAAATAAAAATATTTAAAAAATAAAAAAAGGAAAAGAAAAACCCTAATTATTGGGTTACTGCTCCTCCCTCCACCGACCTCCAGTCCCCACCCATGACCCACCCCACAACCACCCTCACCACCCAGATCCAACCTAACCCCCAACCATCCACCGCCCACCCAACCACCCGACTCAGACCGGATCTGATGGCTGACCCAGTCCCTGTCGCCTAGACCGACGACCCAGTCCCTGGCGCCCCGACCGCCGACTCCGTCAATACACTGCCTACACGACGGCCGTCCCTAGCCCCAGCCAGCCCGACCCCGGCCACCAATCCCAGCCACTGATCGTGGATGGTTCCATGTTTGGATGGGTTTATGGGTGGTTCAAGTTTGACATTTATTTAGAGAGAGAAAAACAAAAAAAATGATAGAGATGAAATGACTGATCCAAATCAAGAAGCTACCAATCCAAGTAAGGAAGTACTAAAGAGCTCAACTAAGGAATACTAGCTCCTACTTAAGCATAGGCCAGCTACATTAGCAATAATCAGGAGTCATCTTCAATTATGGAGCTAGCTCGAAGTTGAGCTGAATAAAGGAGCAACTAATCAAGGTAAAATGAAGACATTAACTCGGGTTCACAATCTTTCAAGCATGGGAATTGGACTGAAGTTATGAAGGTTTTAAGGCTGGTTGTGTTCTCATGGTGTGCACGACTAAAAGGCTCATTTGTTAGCCTTGTTTTTGGCTCCATATTCACATCCTTGCCGCGCCTCATTACTCCTACTCAAGCCTTGTTTTCATCTCCATGTTCACACAAGAAGACCACGGCTGATTACTCTTCATCAAACATTGTTTTTAGCTCCTTGTTTACATTAGCTTTGTTATTAGCTCCCTACTTTGTAATTAGCTCCATGTTCACATAGTTTTAGTCTTTGTTTTTGTCACCCTAAACCAACCGGTTTAAGGGCTCTTGTAGGCTATATATAGCCGGTCATTTGAAGGAATAAAGAACATCCAATTTGCATAACAAAACTTGAGTAAAGCGTAGCTTTCTGTTTCGTCCTTGACTCCTTGTAGTTCACAAGACAAAGTCTAGAGTGAGTCGCGTTACAAGCTCTAAACTCGCTATTTCAATCGAGTGTTTGATCTAGCAACCGCTTTGTTGAAGTATAGGTCTACTTCACCTAGCATACTATCCTTGGTTACGGTTTATACTTCCTTAAAGCTATCATTCCTTTTTGTTTTGGTTACTCATTCACGTTCCATTTCAGAATACTAATACTATTTCATAATCTTGTTTCAAAGTTCATATCAACTCACATCAATGACAGGGATAAAACGGTAAAATGTCGTTAAGATTGAGTAAAAACTCGTTAGGAAAAAGCACGACCCAAAAAAAATTATCCATTGTAATTGAAGATTTTTTGGTGGAGAAAAAACGATGGAGAATAGTAATGGAAAAAAAATTATCCATTATAAAACATGCTCTAACTCTCTTCATTTATGTAACTCCCCATAACTGAGTGGTGGGTAGTTTATTTTGGTTACTGGGATAAGTTTATTATGTAGCTCCCTTTTAAAATATGGAGTATAAAATTAAAAATTATTCCCTTTTAAAATATACTCCGTGTATAATTACTCTCTTTTGATTTTTTTTAAGTACACATTTTTTTTGTAGTGAGATCCAACTCGGGCTCAGATCATTGATGGCGAGTAGGTTCATTTTTTTTTGCATTACAATATAGGGGAGGGGGATTCGAACCTGGAACCTACTGTCCCAGAGCACCTAGTCTTAATCACAAGGCTAAACCATCTTTCGGAAAATTACACTCATTTTATGGTTAAACTTTAAACTGATACGGACTAATGTTTTTAAGGCGGAAAATACACATAACTTTTGGTTTGTCTACCACCCCAACTCTCTAAATATTGTTGGACTAATTTGAAAACAAATATTTATTCCATTTCACATTTCCTCGAAATACATGAGCAGAATTAATATATGTAAACGTTTTTTTTCCTTAATAGAATAACATAATTTTTGAAGACACATCTACACAATTTGCGCGGGTTTAAAACTAGTTCAAATTAATGTTAAATCAATCCCTGGTGGATGATCAATAATAGTAGATGTTTAGGTGATGACGTTTTGTGAATGGTTAGTTGATGGACATCACTTTAATCCCTACGTCTCATTCATTAGTTTACCGTTCTCCCATTGTAAATGTTTAAATGGCATTCTAATCAAACATAAGTAAATACTCCATAATTGGGGCAAGGGGAGTACATAATACTCTATTCGTTTTTGTTTGTTGGGTGCAAAATGCGAGGTTTCATCATAAAAATCAGCTTAGATTTTTATTAACCAATAATGAATGAAATAAAATTACAGTTCAATTACATATGTTCAAGACATTCCGTAATAATGTAATATCATCGATAGATACTTAATTCATGGGGTGCCAAATCTCCGACGACCCCAGATATTATACAAATTTCTAATGATACATGATAGAATACATAAATCTTAACCTCATATTCCTAGACCTACAAAAATTGCTAACAAATAATGTCCCTCAGTTGGTGATCAAGTCTTACCCGGTTAAACCGATTCAAATGAGCTTGTCTTTGATAGCAGCATATCATAAATATCATTGGCTTGTGGGCGGTCAGCCGGATTACCATTTGTACACCTTTTGAACAAATCAACCAGGAATCTCAAGCCTTCCATTTCACATTCCGTTCCTCGAAAATTTTCAGATGGTTCTTTTCTCGAAGCCTCGTCTGATGGATCCCACGGTTCTGAGTCCATGCTAAGTGGCGGTCTTTCGCCACTCTGCCAGAAACACAGGTAAAATGAGTAAAATGAGAGCGCAATTGCAGAAAAGGTAAACCCAACCAGAAAAGACCGTTATTTTCAGTAGTTCACTGCAAGTACGTGCAGCGTCGTTCAGTTCAGTTCAGTGTCTCAAGCACTTCAGCCCAGTTCAGTTAAGCCCAATCCAGTTTGGTTTAGCCCAAGTTCAATTCAGTAGGACAGACCAGAGCCTAAAAGGAATATCTACTAACCAAGAGCAAGTTTTGGGTGATACTGTCACATTGGTAAATTACTAACCAAGAGCAAGTTAAGGTATGGTGCGACTCTAAGGTTCTGTGGTGAATTTGGGCATGGGCCAACCTTCGAATTTCACCAGACATCTGCACAGCATAAGTTCCTCTAGGATATGGTGAGGGTTCATGGTTTTGAGTTTTCAGCATGCCTTGTTATAACTATAGGGTGGTCTCACGAAAACATTGGCCTCTGTTCCTCCATAATAAAAAGGGAGGATGATGAGGCATTTACGGTCTATAGAAAAACACAACCAAGTAAATGATAGCGGTAATTACCTGTAAAAGATCGTGAATGTTTGAGTCAGAAAGTCCCATATAAGGGACCTGCAAGGTTAACAACTCGAAGATCAAGCACCCATAGGACCAAATATCAATTTCCTGGGAGATAAGTAAAAGCACAGTTAGCGTTAAAGATAGTAATCTAGTAATACCAAAAAATAGCAAGACTCGTGCACTCAGACAGCACGCAGGAACCAGTCCACTAGGAGGAAAAATTAAGCTTCTCCACGAACGAAAAAAAAAAATCCCCGTGACGAATAATAATTTGTTGTACTGAGCAACAAGAAAATCTAACAAGCAGAACGACTTAAAAACTGACAATGTTAAGACATCTGATATGCTGCACTAAGCACACTATTTCAAAAGTTTCAAGTTCAAACTTCAAACTTTCGAAGGGAGCGAGTAATAAACTCGCTCTATTTCACCCAATTCTTTACATTTTCCTTTTCAGGTTGTTTCAACAGATTCCTAACGTTTCCTTTTTGGGAAAAATCTTAACCCAATTAAAACTACCCTCACACTATCTCTTATTCTCTCTATCCTCACTACCGCACGCTCCATTCCTAGCCCACCCATAAGGGTAAATAAGTCATCATCACAACTTGCATAAAAAGTTGCACAAAAAGCAAATGTAAAGAATTCAGTAAAACAAAGGGAGTAATAAACTATGAAAACAGCAAGAATAAAAGTGGTTGGGCCACTTATTAGAGAGAAGTAAAAATATTCAAAGAAATACAACAAATAGTAAGATTGGAAATGTGGTTGATTTCAAAAGAATTGAGACGGGTATAATAGAAGTACAAATTCCTTATGATACTTACCATCCCATAGGGTTTACGGTCATTTATTGATCGTATCACCTCAGGAGCCATCCAACGTGGCGTTCCAAGGCATGTGTCAGGTGGAGGTATTCCTAAGTGAGAAATGCAGCATGTATGCAAAGGCGCCCGTAAAGGGACTGCGGTATCAAAGTCGGAAAGCTTGACCATCGGAGACCCATCAGCTTTCTTCTGTTCTAAATCAATCAAAATATTTTCACTCTTAATGTCACGATGAATAATGTGTTTCGAGTGGAGCTCTTTCAGTGCAGATGCAACATCTCTAGCAATGTAGAGTGCCTGATCAACAGGAACATGCTTCTCACCAGCTTTCAACAACTTTTCTATGTAACGCTGTTCAAAACGCAAGCCAAAATTGACTGATTAGAACAGAAACAGTGGTTAAAGAAACAATATTTACTACAAGAAAAAAGTTTACCTTCAAAGAGCCACCTCTTATATATTCCATGAGAATTGTAGAGCGTACAATACGATGCCCTGGCTTCTCATCGGTTGCAGCAATCCATTCAGAAGAAATATCATGGCCGTAAATTTCAACTATGCAAGGATGATTCCTTAGAGCGCCTAACATTCTTACTTCTCCTAAACAAGTCAACTCGAATTTCCTAATTGCGTCCAGTGAACTCGCAGATACCTCTAACGTGCGCACCTGAAATCATCAAAAACAGAGTAAAGGTCCATACAACTGAAAATATAACAAATTAAGTTGCTGCATTTAGGGCACAAAGATCAAGTTAAGCGTTACAAGGCATTCAGATCATGACCATGGACACAAACATAAAAATTTAAAAATAAATAAATAAAGGTAACAAACATCTAACAGAAGACAGCTACAAACAAAAACAAACCATAGACACAAGAGTCAAATCTCTTAGTGTTATGAAGTACTCCGTAATAACCATTGTTATGAGGAAACAGGTCCACTTGAACTATTTATTCTTTCTTAATAAAAACTATGAACTGATGGTCGGGAAGAAACAAACTAACCAGAACACCACTTATATCGGAGAAGACCTACCTTCGCTGCAGCTTCAACTGAACCAATATTACATACAATGATGGAACTTGAACCAACTTTTTCTACTTCATCAGATTCAGAGATGGTAGGGAAGGATGAAATAGACGTTGTATCCCTAGAGGGAAGTATGTGAGAAGTGACTCGAGAGAGAGGAATATACCTACAATAAGTTGACTGTCAGTGGAAGATAAAATACATCAATGAAACAGCAGTTCCCTCACAACTAATGGCAATGTATGTACATTATCCAATGCTGAAAGGCAAATGGCTACACAAAATTGGATAAGTGTCACAAAGTAGAGACAGGTACGAAAGAATAGAAGAAGAAAATATATAGATAACCTGCAAAAGTACTCTGGGTCCATCTCCTCTCTTATATCATGCGGACAACATGCATCTACAATCATGCGAACCGATGAGCCACCCCTTTGGACAAGAATTGCATTCCAGGCATGAGGACAGAAGTCTACATAACCCCGAATAAGCTCACAAGGTACAGGAGGTTCCATTCGGTCACATAAGTACTGTTGTATGCAAAAAGTAATAATAATTCATAAGCATCAAAAACAAGCTGGAAGAGTGAAACATAAAATTTTAATCAATCAAAATAAGCTACCTTCATAAGAACTGCCCTGTGCCTGCATACACCAAGTTGCAAAGTCCCAATTGGAACTACCACAGAGTTCCGTCTTTCTTTGATAGTTCGAAGAGATGCTTCACACAAATTCCGCATATCAGTATCATCCATATTTTGGCCACTTTTGTAGGCTTCAATTTTATTCAGACTACTTCCGGTGGCACACGTACACACAAAAGGCTTCCGATAATTTGAACCAGATACATCTTTCCTCACACTCTCAAGAAACAAACTCTTATCACTTCCACCAAAATGATCCGACACAAAAAGAGCAAGCCATGAAGCAACCAATAAGCTATCATGAGTGGCCACATCCCTTCTCCGCCTTGAACCAGTTAGCTTCATCAAGCGGGAGACCAATAATTGAGCTGACAATGAAACTGCGTCTAGCTCTTCGTCCCTCCTCCTGTGATCACACGACATACACTGTCAAAAGGAATCACTACTCTGACCATTAATTGAGCTGACATATTGCCTTTTACATTCATGCTTGACCCAAGGCACCTAGACATAACAATGACACTTAAGTAAAAAAACATGGGTATTTTTGAAAAAAAAAAAAAAATTAATGTGTCCGTCAGGTGTTTCCCTGTACTTTCCTAAACAAACCTGAGAAACTTAGGCACAATGAATTGCACACGTAAAATCAACCGAACCACGTCTCAAGAAGTTACCTGTCAAGTAAAATAACTTCACGAGAATGGAGCTCCAAATTTTGCTCATAATCCCCAAGAAACATGAAGGGTCTATCACGTCCTGCATCATAAAAGCCATCTGGTAGACAATCCTCAACGCCACAGAACGATTTCTGATTATATTTTCGAGATATATCTGCTTGATCGTCAGTTGATCTCCTAGACTTCGTAGGCTTTGGGTTATCTATAATTCTATCCGACTGTCGTTTACATTTTTGAGAAGATTTTGAGACCTGTGAAGAAGAGCGTTTTCTACTTTTATCTGCTAACGGCGACTTGCTTATCGAAGAATCATCAGTAGTTGATCCATCAGAGCACTCATGGTTACTTCGGAACTCATCAGAGCATTCATGGGGATTTCTAACCTCATCGTGATTGGCACAATTGCAATTTTCCAACTCAGGACTCTTTTGCAACTTCACACCACTGTCTTCAGTAACATCAACACAATTCGTAGCATCGTCAGTATCCAGAGTTGACTGTGTACTCTGATCCTCAACGCAACTAATACTGGAAGCACAGCCAGAGGGTATATCAGATGCGCAAAAAGCTTGTTTGCAGGTTCCACACTTCCCGTTGGTTTTGATAGTCAGAATATCACTCTGGTTCTCAAATTTCCACTTCTTGTTATGATTTATTCGAGATCGTTGCTGTAAATATTGTCTTCTCTTCCACCGCTTACCCAGTCGTCGCTTCACAGAGCATCTATCACTCAGCGAGGATCCAGGTAGATGATAAGGCAAAGAGCCAGAAGATACTGCAGTGTTATAGATCACATAGATCTTAAATATATCATCATATAAGACAACACAGTGAAATAAGGCTAGAGAGATACTGATAGAGTAATAGTTATTAAAGACATAAGTTTGGCCTCACCGTCATAAGAAATACTCCCATCCTCATCAATAGTCGCTTCAATAACATCAGCTTCAAGAACATCCATCTCAACAGCAGAACTGGTCAAGTCATCACTGCAAGTGTCTACTACATTTCCCTCCAAATTGCAGCAAATCCATGAAGGTATTTGGAAATTGAGAATCTTATTGCACTAAGACAATAAGTAAAAAAGTATAAACTAAGTATATTAGGATCAGACTGATACAACAAAAACGAAATGGAAATATTTTTGTAACATGAATTATGAACCTAGCAAACAAATTGAAAAGGGTCAATGGGTGATTATAATTTTCAGTAAGTCAAATTTGAATGCTTTTACTAAATTCAGCTTCAACAGTCATTTTCTTACGGTAAACCAACAGCCTAATGCTGTCATTTTCATTTGAAAGAAGAGTTAGAATACAACCTTAGATAAACCTAAGGCATGTTGCTATTTAGTTGAGCCAATGTACTAATAAAACAAAGACCAATCATCAAACAGGACTTGTGCATTGTGCAAGTTACATAAGAAAAAGACAACTAGATAGCTCAGAGCTGTAAGTTCGATACCTTAAGATTCAACTTTTGTAGATTTCGCATCAAGTTAAGATCTACCGATCTGAGAGATGTCAACCTATTACGTGAAAGGTCCAAGTTCTCCAAACTCTGTAGAGAGGACAATGCAGCGGGCAGCTCAACTAGCTTATTATTGGAAACTTTAAGTGAGATGAGAGCACTCAAAGAGCCTATTTCCTGTGGCAAGCTTCGCATCTTGTTAAATGACAGATCTAGATGCTCTAGATTAGTGAGGCAACCAATTTCAGGAGGAAGGTATCTGCAATATCGGTATTAAGGTATTACAACAGAAGAAACTGGCAGATCATTGATATGAAAATATATAAACTGCATAGCATGAATTCAATACAGAGCTTTGATATTAGCAAACCAGGACAATGAACCTTAGAAGATACTATAGTATAGCCCCATAAAACCCAAAGAAAGGCAAATCATTAAGACATGTCAAAGCTACCAACTTTTCCGGAAGTACCGCTGTAATGTGCATTCCATACATAATCACACCTCGAAAGGTTGTAGATTTGCACATGAAATTATCTAATAAAATAACTTAATCGATAACCAGCAAGATCACAGCAAAAGCTACATACTTTTCAAAGTAGGACAACTGAATAACCACCCTAAGCATGTAAAATCATTAGGAGTCGTTTCATATGTTGATCATTAACCTCCCCACGATTTATCAAAACTTGTCAGCACACAGAATGACACAAGCTATCAGAAGCAAATTAGCTAAAACTTAGATGGCAAACCAATATGTATTCGATAATCACCATAACAATCATGTTTAGTTGTTCATAAAAATGTTGTCCAAACAAAAATCAACAAATATGTCAATTTTGCCACACGATCAACACAATCATAGGGAGCCCTTGCTAACTTTGTAATCAAGCAAACACAGATCTCCCTCACCGTTCCACTGCCACTTTCGATGAGGGATAATTCAGCCCCTGAACCCAACTCACCAACTACCACCTTTATTTAAGAGGCCCATAATTCCAAGGGATGAATCTACTCTTCCACCAGATTTATACACGTTGCCCAAGCTACCCCTGGCAAGTTACTACACTTTACACTTACTTCCCCTCGTTAAATAAGACGACAACTCAGGAACATATTCCCCTCGAAAACAGGCAATGGCGGAACCAAAGGGGGCTAGCAGAGGCGCCCACCCCTTGGGTAAACGAAAAGGCAGAACTTTTAGTTAATTTTTCTAGCTCAAATAATCATATAACAAGTTCACTCTCTCAAAGTTCTTTGCTCGACCTAAAAAATTCTGATTCCGTCACTGAAAATAGGGATTTCCTAAACTATCTTTGACTTAGATAACTAACAACAATGACATGAAACTATGGAATACGGAGTAGTAGTTAACCTGATGGAGAAGTGACAAACAGAGAGCTTAGTTAAGCTCTTAAGCGCAGCAATCTCAGCCAAAATCGGAAACCCAGAAGGCCGAGGCGGCGCTTTAGAAAGCTCAAGCTCCTTCAAAGCCTTCAACTTCGTCAATGGCAACCCAGAAAACCCAATCGAAGCTACCTTCACTTGCAAGCATTCAAGCTCGAAACAATCCCGAAACTCATCCGGGAACAAATTAATCTCATTGGCGAAAAACTTCAAGGTCTTCAATCTACTTCCCCAATTCCCAATCGATTTGGGGAAAACATTAAACACATTATTATACACATACAATCCATCAGCATCGGTTTTCTCGGACACTTGTCCATCAAAAAGGCACAGCTCCATGGTCTTCCCGGAGACGTCGACGTCGACGTCGTCATTCGGCGGGTCGAGATTTAGGGTTTTGGAATTGGGGTTTTGGGGTTTTGAATCGATTTGGTCTTGATCGTCATTAATTAGTTGCTGCTGCTGCTGCATTGTTGTGGGAGAGTGGGATTAGGGAGTGAGTAAATTAGGGTTAGAGATAAATTAGGGATTTGGAGGGAGGATCATAACAATTTTGGGGATGACGATGAGGAGAGAGAAAGGAGGTGAATTCGGAAACCCTAGAAAGAAAGTAGAAAGTGGGGAGTCAAATTGGATAGGGACTACAGGGAGGGGAGCCATTTATTTCAACTCGTTTTTTTTATTCATCGTCTTTTTATACTTTTGTCGTCCTCAAAATTACTCCGTAGTTGAGTACGATTAGAAGCAAGACACCGGGATCAGTGACGTGGTACAATGACAATTCATTAAAAAGGTTCGAACTCTTCCTTACCACTCCACCATTACAATTTCCGTTGTCAAAATTGTATAAACATAATACATATTGATGTTTTTCTTAATTGAGTCATTCATATTTTTAATCAATTTTCTGATAAATAAATACTCCGTATTAGGGTTATTTCGTAACTATAATACCAACTATGGGGTGCGTCTTTGTGGACATGACGTAGGTCCACCCCGACGCGGCCACGCGCGGGTTTGGGTAGGCGAATGAATCTCGTGGTGAGATTGTTCTCGGGTTCGAAATTTAAGTCAAAATGGAGTCGCCACCGAATTTTGTGGTTATTCGGAACCATACGAGCCCACTCTATGTCGTCATGGGCTTTACACAAAGTAAGCCCACTTCGATTTCAGAGTTCATTGGGCTCGTCCCTTTGCATTGCAATACCGATACCGTATAAACCGGCTTTCGTATATAGAATGACTCTCGTGCGCCAAGGGTTTCGGACATCCGGAAACCAAAGGTTCTGAGTAAGGGGTGAGGGTACGTGTTGGGAAGCCCACTAAGGACACCCAACCCCGCCCGCACATGGCGGCCTCTACTAAGACATCGTTCGTGTTCGTGTGTGCGCGCTAGTAAAACGATTAAATGATATGCAAACAGCGTTTTCGGGCTAAGCATATTAATAGTATGTGAACTACGTCATTTAATGCATCTTATTTTTGGTCAAAGTGATTTAGCATGCGAGGTTCGTTTATAAGGCGTAAAAGCAAGTAAATAAACAAAGCTCGAAATTAAATGAAAAAGGTAACGTACAAGTTACACGGGCGGAAATACAACCCGGAATTCACAATACGGCAATACGTGTAAATAATAAACGAAATGACAATAACGCGATATAATGAAAGGGACGGACCCGTATGTAAACTAGACCGCGAAATATGTAGATGGACTAACCCCGATTGAATATGCATTATGTTGCATATTAAACGGAGGACGGAAACATGAGACTGCGGCATATTGCTAGCCTAATCTCACATCCCGTAGTCTTGTCCCGACTTATCATGTCAAAAGGTGGTCAAAGTCGTTCTACGTGTCGTGATGTGCATGGTTTTGAAAATAAGAGAGTCATGTGATAGTCTTTACACGTGATGACTAATGTCGATAAAAAGGCGAGGCTTGAAAGGTGTGTCAAGGCCCTCGGTTATGGGGCTACAGGACTCACTCGGTCGAGTCATAGCCTGACTCGGTCGAGTGCGTCCTAAAAGAAGCTTCTGCCCACGGTTTGGGGTGCTACTCGATCGAGTAGCAGGTGTACTCGGTCGAGTGGCACCTGTATGAGTTGTGACTCGTGTTTTTATGTGTTTTAAATCGAGAGTTGGCCGAATTAAATTAAAATATGGACGAATTTAAATTTAATTCGGTTTGCCGATAATATAATCATGTCTCATATGATTATAATACCGTTATCGGATTTTTGGAAAAGGAGTTGCCACGATAAACGTGGGTTTTGGAAAATGGATTCACGTGATCGGCTTTACACGTGTCGACTAAGAGTCGTAAAAAAAAGACGAGGCTTAAATGTTGCATCCAAGCTCTCGGTTTTCTGGGCTACAGGTCCCACTCGATCGAGTCATGGTTTGACTCGGTCGAGTGCGCCCTCAAGCGTAGCTACTGTCCAGATTTTTGGGTGCTACTCGATCGAGTAGCCTACGTACTCGGTCGAGTAGCCCCTCTGTACGGGTGTTTAACTTGTGTTTTAAAACGACCCATTTTATAGGTTTTATGTTTTTGAATCGAGATGCAATTACGCTAAATATAAATATTGTCCAATTTATATTAGTTTAAATCTCGATGGCTCGTCATACTCGACATTCGGTTATAGAACCGACATCTAGTATTTAGAGCGAATTTGCAAAATCGAGTTTGATCGGGCTAGAACAAATATCGATTCCCTCCGCGTCATAATGTCGTAATCAATCCTTTCGGATCGTGTGACAATTAATTCGGCGTCAATGGGTTTCGTTCTAATCCGATTTGTCGATGATTCTTTAGAATAATATTTTGAAAGAAATGTGGTCGGACATATTTAACGACGAATCTCCACGATCTATTACGCCCTTAAGTGTTTAGGGCGGCGCACCTCGAAGGGCGCCACCTCCAATACGACTTGTAAAGGGATTAAATAGACTTTAGGCGGAATTCGTAATTAAACATATTCGACCAAAAAATTCGACCGTCGTTGCAAACTTAAGTCCTCGGCATTTTAACATCATAATTTGGCCTTAAGGCCTACGATCATTAATTTAGCCTCAACGGACGTTGCTCGGATCGTTTTGAAAATAGTTTTGTTAAATAATTATACGCGGTATTAATATTATAATGCTAGCAACGAAAATGTAAAAGTTAGTATGCAAGAAAAAGTAAAATGTTAGGGTGTTAGATGTTAGAGTGTTAGATGTTAGAGTGTTAGATGTTAGGATTATGATACTAGTAAAAGTACAAAATAAACGATACAAAAACATAAGCGTAAATAACAAAGATAGAAACGGAGTTTGGGACACCCTCAACATACATGTTTAGTAAGGACCTCGGAAATGGGCTCGCAAATAGTGACGGGACTATGGAGTATCGAGGATGTATGTAAGTTATGGTGTGTGTGTGTTGTCGGTTTATCGAGGGACAAGGGACTCGGTCTTTTGTGTATAGGGCTTAGGGTTGCTAAGGCTTGTAGTGTAGAGAGTATAGATAGATTAGGGTAGAAGCTTAGGGTAATTTTGCATTAGTTGAATCCTTGAATGCAATGGGTTTGAAGGGGTATTTATAGGCTTCACCCCGTCCCAGGGTCACTCGATCGAGTGCCCTAGTGCACTCGGTCGAGTGCCCTCGTGAATGTATCTGGACGGGTTCGAAGAGGCTCCACTCGATCGAGTGGCCAATCCACTCGACCGAGTGGATCAATTAGGCCGGGCTATTTTGGGCGTGATTGCCCTTGATTTGTGTTTAATTGATTATGTTTGATTTGGATTGATCTTGGCTGATTTTGTGGGCGATTTGGATAGATTTGTGAACCTGGTGCATGTTTCGGGAACGCACCCGGTCGCTCTTTGTGTCGGGTTTGTCTTGACCGGGTTTTGACCTGGTCGCTAAAAGACGGGAATTATTTTTGGTGCCGGTTTTGGCCCAAATTAGTCTCATTTTGCTCGGGACGACCCACTGGGCCTGAATTTGAGGTCTGTTTTGTGAGATTACTACTCCGCTAAAAGTCCATGTCAGATATTATTGACTTCGGGCCCAAATCCGAGTATACTAAGTCACGTTTGCGTCCGATCATCATCGGGTGTTTGTCGGGAACTGCTATAGACACTAGCAGGCAAAATGCGGGTGTCTACAGAGCCCCCACTCTGACTGAGGCTTGGACAAGGCGAAAGTCAGAGTAGCCACCAGGCCAATCGCAGATTACGACCTGGCAGCCTTCCGGTCGGGTCGTTTATAGTCCAATAGACTTGCGTGAAGGGCTCACCAGCCATAAGCAGAGGGTCATACCTGCCCTGCCGACGATAGCTCCGCGGGGGGTCAGACTTGTCGCATAAGTCCTAGGCGTGCCTATATGTGGGCCCGTCCTGTACCATTTTGGAGAAAATGCCGCCTCGGGCGTTCTGCCGGGGAGATATGTGAGCTGCACGGGCTTGCTTTTGAGGCCCCGAGTCGTACCTGACCTGATGATGATGCTCCGTGGGGAGTGAAACTTGCCTTTTGGGGCGTAGGTGTACCCGTATGCCGACACATCGCGTCTTGGATGTAGCATACCGGGGAAGGTTGTCTCCGTTGGGGAATAAAACTTGTGCTTGGAGGTGTAGGAGTACCCGTATGCTGATACATCACATTTTGGATGTAGCGTTCCAGGAGAACACCGACTCACGCTGGGGAGCAAAGTAGCTGCGCGGGGACTTGCTTCTGAAGTCTTGGGGTGTACCTGCATGCTGACACATCATATATTGCATGTAACACATAGGCAAAACACCGACTTGTGCTGGGGAAAGTGTACTGGATTTTTGAAAAAAGTTGAAATTTTCGAAGAAGGAATTTTTAGAAAGAATTTAGGAAAGCTCAGGATAACTAGATTCCTATTCTGGGTTGAGGTCAAGCCTGCGCATGTTGGGGCCCAATTTGCTGAGGAGGCAGGGTTAGTCAGGTTACTGCCAGGCTTCCATATTATAAATACAGGTTTCCTGCTTCAGCTTTCTGCACCTCAAATCAAAAACCCTTCTCTTCTATAAAAAGAATCTCTCAGTCTTTTAAGAAATCAAGTTCCTGCCATGGGTATCGAGCATCTCACTTCAATGCTTTTTGCCTGGTCCCAATACTTTCGGGATGATGACAGGATTCAGCTGACCCAAATGGGGATTACCAGCCTATTTCCTCTTAGGCGTCTGGTGCCTGATGTGCATTTTCTGGACGCTTGTTTGGCGCTTTGGGACACTACCCATCACGTCTTCGTGTTCCCGCGGGGAGAGATATGCCCTCTTCCCGAGGAGATCGCAGCCATTGGCGGTTGGAGCCCTGTTGCTCGCCCTGCCATTCCTCCGTTCTACCCGGACCCGAGGAGGAGACTGAGGGAATTCTTGGGTCTGTCTCATGCTGAGACAGATCGAATGGTGCGGGGAGATACTGTCTCCCTTTTTGACTTGGCTGACAAGTTCATGAATAGCCAGGATGTAAGGGCTACGCCTTCTCACCGGCGTAGGGCCTTCGCGTTTTGCATGCTGCACCGCTACGTCTTCGAGGGGTTGATGGATGCTGACTCGTGCGTGGGCCAGATTAGACTGATCGGAGTGGTTGACCAGATGGAGACTGGTCACAGCCCTGCTTGGCTAGTCACGGGAGAACTCATCATGGGTCTGGATGCTAGGCGACTTGACCCGACCCGGCAACTGACGGGGAGTATCCTTATTCTGCAGGTAAACGTCTTTCGATTTTTTCAATTTTGGTTCGCGCAATTTTTTTTGTTTCGCGGTTTCTTGAAGTCCGTAAGTCACTCGATCGAGTGGACCTACCACTCGATCGAGTGGCGTCTGTTAAGTGCTTCTGCCGGCCTGTGAAGGGCTTACTCGATCGAGTCAGAGGGTGCACTCGATCGAGTGTCATACCTGATAGGCTTCTGTTTGTTTTAGCGAGTCTTACTCGATCGAGTCAGGGGGTGTACTCGGTCGAGTGCCATACCTGACGAGCTTCTAGTTGTCTTAGAGAGCCTCACTCGATCGAGTCAGAGGTTGTACTCGATCGAGTGGGCTGTAGCGAACCATTCCGTTACTCATGAGTTGCGTGTACACGTTTGCAGGTTTGGTTGTCGGAGCGCTTGTCGATCATAGAGCCTCCTCCGAGCGTTCCAAACTACCGTAACAACCAACTCAGTTCCAGGGGGCGCAAGATAAGCTCGAACCACCATATAAATCGAGCTTACTGGGATGAGGAATTGGTGTTCCATGGTGGCCCGTTGATTAGGTGGACGGTTGCTTGGTGGTTCCTTTCCAAGCTGACGGGATTGGCCAAAAGGGACCAAGCTCGTTATCTCGTGATCCTGTCCCTTGACTGGACAGTTCACATCTACCCGGACCGCATTCTGAGGCAGTTCGGTTCGTCTCAGCGCATTCCTGAGACTGAAGCCATCATTAGCGTCCCGCTCCAACTGACGGATGCTATGTGCGACACTTGGTTGCAGAGGTGGTTCACCCGTCCTACATGGACTATTCCCAACCCTTGCCAATCTGCTTGGGTTTCTCGAGCCTACGAGAAATGGACTTCTGAGGAGTCCGAGGAGGCTCGCAAAGCTCTGAAGGTCGATGAGGCCTTCGAACTGGTCCGCCGGGAGACGGTAAAGGACAATAGGGGATTCTACGATGAGGGAGAGACCCCTGCTACCTTAGTCCGACTAGAGTCGGGTCTTAAGTCACATACTAAGACTCGAGCTAAAGATGCCGGTGCTAGTGGCACGCGGGGGCGGCAAAGCCCCCAGACTGACTTGGAGCGGCGACTTGGGCCAAGGCTGGCGGCCCGGGACCGACTAGGTCCGCGTGACCGGCTCCCCGAGCCCGTAAGGGCTCGACTTGGGCCAATCGAGGTGGGTGAGGACTCAAGTTCTAAGAAGCGAGTCCGAGCTAAAGAGGTTCCTGTGGTGATTCGGGAACGCTCTCCTCCGCGTCGTCGTCAGTGGACGGCCAAGGAGGCCAAGGACAAAGGGAAGGGCAAGATGCCCTGAATACCGAGTCCTTAGTTTTATTATTTAGATATTATTATTATTTTTGTTGTGTGCTTTTTTTTTGTAATTTTTCTTTGAATTCCTGCACTTGTAATTTTCCCAAGCTTTTGGGATTTTTTTTTTTTGATAAATAAAAGGAAGTTTATTATTAAAACCGTTCCTGTCTTTTCTCGATTGCATTGGTTGTGCCCTTTTGAGGGGCTGCCTACGTATCCGCAATTAGCAGAATCAAACCAAACGTAGTTCAGGCTTAGGAAATTGCAATCTCGAATTACACCAAGACTATTGGTTCAAGATGTTTTGCGACAGTAGAATAAATAATTCTAGCTCATTGACTTGCTTTTTGTAAAATAAATGATTTTGATAAAAAATTGCTAATGACATTGAGAAATGGCTAAGGGTAGTAACGCTTCAGCTGGTCCAGGTTGGTTGGGTTGACAAACTCATTCCCGTCCAGGTCCGTCAGCATTACTGCTCCCCCTGATAGGATTTTCTTCACCAGATACGGCCCAGCCCAGTTGGGTTTGAATTTTCCCCTTGGGTCCACCGGTAGCAAGGCTCGAACAGACTTAAGGACCAGATCTCCTTCTTTAATGTTCCTGGGCCTTACTCGCTTGTTGAAGGCCCGTTGGATCCTTTTTTGGTAAATTTGGATGTTATTGAGAGCGCGGGACCGTCGCTCGTCTAGTAGAACCAACGAATCGTACCGTGCTCGAACCCAGTCAGCTTCGGGTACTTGACTTTCTAGTAGGATTCTGAGGGACGGTACCTCTAACTCCACTGGTTGGACTGCTTCCATCCCATAGGTTAAGTAGTATGGTGTCGCTCCGGTTGCGGTGCGAATTGACGTCCGGTACCCCCATAGGGCAAAAGGTATTTTGTCGGGCCAGTCCCGATAATTATCAGCCATCTTTTTTAGTATGGTGACAATCGTTTTATTGGCTGCCTCTACCGCTCCATTGGTTTGGGGACGGTAGGGCGAGGATGTGTGCCTTTGAATTTTATATTTGGCCAGCAGGGCCGCGGTCTCGGCTTGGAAATGGGTTCCATGATCACTGATAAATTCATGCGGGATTCCATACCGGCATATTATCTTGTTTTGGATAAATTTGGCAACATGTTTAGCATTGAGGATGCGATATGATTCAGCTTCGACCCATTTGGTGAAATAGTCGATAGCTACCAAAATGAAGCAGTGTCCACCACTACCGGAGGGATTCACTTTCCCGATTATGTCGATACCCCAGGTTGAGAACGGCCAGGGTGACGTCATGGTATAGAGCAGAGACGGCGGCATATGCTGCACATTGCCAAAGATTTGACAATTATGGCAATGTTTGACATACAGCTGGCAGTCGGCCTCCATGGTGTTCCAGTAATACCCGAGCCTCATGATTTTTCGGACCAGCATGTGAGCATTCATGTGTGGACCGTTTTCACCATCATGTACTTCGGCCATTACCTTCTCGGCCTTATATTTGTCAACACAAAGGAGAAGAGCCCCTTGTGCCGTCTTTTTGTACAGTTGCCCGTCATCAGTACGGATGAACTGGGTGGCTAGCCTCCGCAGGGCTTTCTTGGCTCGGCTTTCCGTCCCGGGAGGATACTCTCCGTTGGTCAGGTATGCCAACACGGCCTGGTACCATGGTTGGGGATCGGTTATCTCGATGTCTTCGATGTCATGGATGTACGCCGGCTCGGACCGTCTTTCGACGCAAATTGGCATACTGGTCACATGGTCGGGAATGTTCAGCAAAGATGCTAATTTTGAGAGTGCATCTGCAAACTGATTTTCTTCCCGAGGCAGGTATATGTATTCTACCTTTTGGAATTGTTTCTCGAGATCCCTTACTCGTGCCTGGTAGGCCACGAGATTAGCATTCCGAGTCTTCCATTTTTGAAGTGCTTGGTTAATGACCAAGGATGAGTCACCATGTACCCGGAGATTTGTGATCCCTAGGTTGGCGGCGGCTTGTAGCCCATAAATGCATGCTTCGTATTCTGCTGCATTGTTAGTGACGTCAAAGTCCAGTTTGATGGAGACGGGAGTATGCTCTCCTCTTGGTGAAATTAGGAGGATCCCGACTCCGAACCCTCGAAAATTAGATGCTCCGTCGAAGTATAAATCCCATGTTTCGGCATCGGTATGGAAGATATCTTCGTCTGGGAAGGACCAGGTGTCGGTGTGCCCTTCCTCAGTTACCGGGCTGTCGGCGAGGAATTCAGCTACTATTCGCCCCTTAATAGCTTTTTAAGGTACAAATTTTAGGTCGAACTCTGCCAACATTAGAGTCCATCTTGAAATCCGGCCGTTGACGATGGGTTTTTCGAAGAGGTACTTGATCGGGTCCATCTTGGATAGCACATGGACCTCATAGCTGAGCATATAATGTCGGAGCTTTTTAGTGGCCCAGACTAGAGCCAAACACGTCTTTTCGAGCATGGTATATTTGCACTCATACTCTAAAAACTTCTTACTGATGTAATAGATGGCTCGTTCTTCGGAGTCGACTGTCTGAGCCAGCATAGCCCCCATGGCTGTCTCGGTCGTTGTTAGGTATAACGACAGAGGCAAACCGGGTTGAGGTGGCATTAAAACTGGCGGAGCAGACAGGATTTCCTTGATTTTGTCGAAAGCAGCTTGGCATTTGTCATCCCATAGTACTCGTTCCCCTATCTTCAGTTTCTTGAAAATTGGTTCACACACCATGGTTAGCTTGGAAATGAATCGACTAATGTACTGGACTTTCCCGAGAAATTCCCTTATTTCTTTTTCGGTTTTAGGAGCTTGCATCTCGGTAATGGCTTTGATTTTAACTGGGTCGACTTCGATACCTCGTTGGCTAACGATATGACCCAGTAATTTGCCTGACGTTACCCCAAAACTGCACTTTTGAGGGTTTAGCCTCATGTTGTATTTGCGCAGTCGGGTGAAGAATTTTCTTAGGGCGGTGATGTGACCGTCCCGTTCTTTGGATTTGACGATCATGTCGTCTACATAGACCTCCACCTCTTTATGCATCATGTCGTGTAGTAAAGTGGTAGCGGTCCTTTGGTATGTGGCCCCGGCATTAATGAGACCAAATGGCATGACGGTGTAGCAGTAAGTACCCCAAGGTGTAGTGAAGGCAGTCTTACTCATGTCTTCTTCCGCCATCTTGATTTGGTTATATCCGGCATACCCGTCCATGAATGACAGAAGGGCATGATCGGCCGTGTTATCCACCAGTATATCGATGTGTGGTAACGGAAAATCATCCTTCGGGCTTGCTTTGTTAAGATCCCGAAAGTCTACGCATACCCGCACTTTACCGTCCTTTTTAGGAACCGGCACGATGTTTGCGACCCAGTCCGGATACTCGGACACTTGTATGAAGCCGGCTTTGAATTGTTTGTCGACTTCTTCCTTTACTTTGAGAGACCACTCGGGCCTCATTCGACGAAGCTTTTGTTTGACCGGTTTGCACCCATCTTTGATAGGTATGTGGTGCTCGGCTATTTCCCGGTCTATCCCCGGCATGTCCTTGTAGGACCACGCGAAGACATCTTTGAACTCTTGGAGGAGGTTTATGAACTGTTGTTTCTCCTCGGGATCTAAGGATAACCCTATCTTAAGTATCTGAGGCTCTAAGGTTGTTCCCACGTTTATGGATTCGGTCTCTTCAATTGCCGGATTCCGGGATTCCCTTTGCTCTAGTTGCTCGATCAGATGTGGAGGTAAGGGTACCTGTTCGTCGGATTTCTCAATGTCATAGCATAAATCATTTTTGAAAACAGGATTTAAAAGAGACAAGTCGTAAGCAGAACGGTTGTTATTATTAATTGAAAATTTGGAAAATAGCTCAAAGAGAGCAGCCATCTGATCGTTGGTCAGTGGCGGAATTGGTAAAGCACTCGGGACAGACCCCGAGGTGCTAGCAGCAGGAATGATAGAAGGGAGGGGGGTTACAGGAGTGACTCTAGCACCGACTTCTCTAGACTCGACCTCAGACTCTGACTCAGACTCCGACTCAGACTCGGACTCAGACTTAGGCATGTCTCCCTCTCCGGCGACCAGCTTGTAGATCCTTCCTTGACTGTCAGTCCACTTGACAGTCTTCCTCCAGGCCCTTTTTCCCGTCTCGGAGCCAACATCCGAGATCAGCTTGGTCGGGTCAAACCTGTTGCTGCGGAGAATCAGGTTGACCAGGTCTTCCTTTGGAGTCGGGGCTACGGTGTCTTCTCCGAAGAGTAGCCCCAGCGCGGGCTCGATATCGTCCGCTCCGTCGGACTGGGTGAGGGTGAACACCTCATCTGGGATGTAGTTGCAATCCCGGGCCAAGTGGGTCCCGAGGTGCGTTGCATTGGGTTGGTATAGTCCAACCTGGACAGCCCCGAATACGGGTGTGACAAAGTAGTCAGACAACCGTGGGCTATAAGGGCTCAAGTAGGTACCTTTCATAATGTTGCAGGCTTTTACAATTCCTGCTCGGACAACGTTGTCCGGAGTGAGGGCATAGCCAAGGCCGAAGTGAGAGTCTTCGTCCTTAAGGACCTCGATGATCTTCCCAGCTGGAAGGTCGGGTCGAGAGGTAGCCCCCGGAAGGTACCCTAGGTTCTGGAGCATCGTGTCAATGCTCGTGGTGAAGTAAGGCCTGAAAAGGTACTCTTCCTCGATCATCCCCACAAAGTCGAACCCCCAGAGGTCCGTGCGGCCCGTGGCGTTACAGCTAGCCACGGTCATTGAGGTCGCCTCTAGAGTAATAATACCGTCGAGTAGAGGCATCTTGATCTTGCGGTGGAGGGTGGAGGATACAGCTTTCACCGCGTGAATCCACGGCCTTCCTAGGAGCAGGTTGAATGAGGAGGTGACATCAATCACCTGGAATTCAAGATCCTTTTCTACTGGGCCTGTGATGATGGTCAGTTTTATGGCCCCCGCTACCGACTTTGGGCTCCCATCAAAGGCTTGGATGGTTTGAGCAGTCGGGATATAGTCAGCCTCGGTAATGCCGAGGGCTTTGGCGGTCCTTAGAGGAAGGACATTCACGGCCGACCCGTCGTCAACTAGGGTCATCGGGAGGTACTTCCCCCGGCAAATCACCGTGATGTAAAGGGCCAAGTTGTGGGAGGTCCCGAATGGCGGTAGATCGGCTTCGGAAAATGTGATCATTGGGCCTCCTACTTTGGTCTTACCCTTTAGGTGGGGTAGGACCGTGGCTACCATTTCAGCGGGTGTAGCCAGGGAGTCGATCTTGACTTGATCGAGAGCCTTTGTAAGTGCCTCTCGATGTTCTTGAGAGCTAACAAGGAGTTGCCATATAGTGAGGTCAACTCGGGTTCTCTTCAATTGTTTCACGACGGCTGTTTCGGCGGTCGGCTCTTCAGGGGCGACTTCCATCCCGAGTGGATCGGTGATGGTTGTCGGGATAGGAGTGTCCCTAGTGCTTGTGGCTAAATAGGGACGACCAAGGTTGTTGCTGGCTAAGACTCGAGTTTTGACCTCTCGAATCTGTTCAAGGGTGATGGGAACGGCTTCCCCTTTAGCGAGGTAGATATCATCCTCGTCATCGAACCAGATCCCGTTCACTTGCGGGATAAAGGGGGAGATAAGGTGAGAGCAGTCGATCACCTCCCCGGCAAAGATGGCATGGGAGCTGAAAGGGTTCTCCTTGTTGCTGGGCTTATCTCCGGGTAGCGGGATTTTTCCGCTTTCAATTAAGTCCTGGATCAAGTGTTTCAGCTTCCAGCATTTCTCGGTATCGTGCCCATTGCCCCGGTGGTATTGGCAATAGGCCTGAGCATTGTAGTTCTTGGAGCGTCGCTCGACCGGAACTTCAGGAGTTGGGCCTATCGGTTGGATTAGGCCTTTGGAGGATAGCCTTTGTAAGGCATAAGTATAGGTAGTACCTATATCAGTGAAGACCCGAGGTGGGGTGTTCTTCTTGGACGGGGCATCTAGTAGATTGACCGCGTCAAAGATGCTGCGGGTTGCAGCCTGGGGCTTAGTGGTGGATGAAGAGGCCCCTTGGTATCCTTTGCTAGTAGCCTTGGTGAGGCTTTCTAGTCTTAGGTCATCTTCGATCCTCATACCCATTTCAGTAAGGGTGGTGAAATTGGGTATGACTGCGTACCGGAGGTGAACCCGGTAGGAAGGGAGGAGGTTCTTGACAAAAGCCTCCACTAAGGTCTTCTCGTTGGGCTTATCGACCAACTTCACGCTCTCGGCCCTCCAGCGTTGAAGGTATTTGGTGAAACCTTCTTTTGGCTCTTGGGCCATGACCTCCAGAGATCGCATTGTGGTTTGGATCTCAGTGTTGTCAGCATAGTTCCGAGCGAACTCGGTGGCCACATCATCCCATGTAGGGTATTTTTTCGGGTCTAGCCTATAGTACCAGGCCCGTGGGTGCTTCTCAAGGGATGCAGCGAAGAGGTTCTTGAACATGGATGAATCCACTCCCTTGATGGCCATGAATTCCTTGAAGGCCCGCACATGTAGTAACGGGTCCTCAGTTCCCTCGAACATGGGCAAACCCGTGAGGTTCAGGTTTGCAGGCAGCTTGTCACTTACCGTGGAGTATTCTCGACTATTCTCCCGGTGGATATTATTACTCCCAGTCAAATGGACTTGTTCTTCTAGCCGGCGCACTGCGCTGACCAGTTCAGTTATGGGCCCAGTAGTCCCGACATTAGGGGTCCCTTGCTCCACCGTAGCTAGGCGAGCAACAATGGCCACTTGGCCAGCCCTCATTTCAGTTAGTTGGGCCTCGATGTCGGTCTGCTTCGCGACCATGGCGTCCAAAGCGGTTTGCAGACTGTTCAAAGTAGCCATCCTTCGAGCGTGTCTGGTTGCCGGTGGCCTGTCTGTAAGAACACCGCGTAATCAGAAACCAAACCCAGATCTCGGAAAAGGAAAGGAAAAGTACATCCCGAGCAATCCTAGGAAGGGAGACTAAAGACTCGAGAAAGACATCTAGACGGATGACTCGACGGGTGGTATAACTTCCTTAGGATTTCGGCTTTGTGGGCCTGGTCCCGTTCGAAGGAAGGTCCACGTGAGACTTTTCCCCAGACTTTTGACTCGAGTGTATGGACGGACTTTCCTTTGTAGGGGTATGCCCTACGCGGGTCGGTCGTGCCTTGACTGATAAGGCGGACTCGGGAAAGGGGGGAAACTCATGATATAAGATCAGCGGAGTTTCGACGCTATAGACCTTCGACATACTATGCAAAGACCCGACACACGACTAGACGGTAGGTCCTATAATAAGGAAGGTTTACTAGGATAGTTGAATGTTTGAAATTTGAATATTGAATGAGTGGAAGAATTTCCGGGAGTTTTGAAAGAAAACGGAATTCCGAAAACCAAGATTAGAATTTTGAAAAATTCAGAAAATCGAGATGGTGTTGGAAATTCATGAATTAAAATGGGCAGCATGCCGACTAGAGAAAAAGGATATTTTGAGTCAAATCAGTTGATCCTAAATTTCGGCGGCATTCCGAGTTTTGAAAATTGGATATTTTGAAAAGACGGGTCCCGAAACGGACAGCATTTCGGGTTTTTTCAAAATTTGGTATTTTTGGAAAGATGCATTTTTTGAAATGACGGTTTTGAAAAATGACACGGAAACCAAGTAGCACGTAGTCAAACAAGAATTATAACGACGTTCATGTATGCTTTACACTAAGTCTCGGTCGGTCAAAGTAGGGTCTATACCAACAACGATCGCATTCTCACGAAACGGGACGGACTTCCTAGCCAATTTTGAACTAGAACCTGCCGTAAAACCCCGGTGAGTTCCGCCATCGAAGTCTTTAGTGCACCCATGTAGGAATGCACCGTGGTATAGTGGGACGTCGGTCACAAGTAACCGGCCCGGGCAAAATTTGGGTTATGCATGAACCATTAAACTAATGCGCACACACTAATATTCGAACGATTTCTCTTCGAGTCTCACCCTAGGAACCCCGATGCCATGTAGTACATCAGGTATCCCCAGCGGAGTCGCCAAATTGTGGACATGACGTAGGTCCACCCCGACGCGGCCACGCGCGGGTTTGGGTAGGCGAATGAATCTCGTGGTGAGATTGTTCTCGGGTTCGAAATTTAAGTCAAAATGGAGTCGCCACCGAATTTTGTGGTTATTCGGAACCATACGAGCCCACTCTATGTCGTCATGGGCTTTACACAAAGTAAGCCCACTTCGATTTCAGAGTTCATTGGGCTCGTCCCTTTGCATTGCAATACCGATACCGTATAAACCGACTTTCGTATATAGAATGACTCTCGTGCGCCAAGGGTTTCGGACATCCGGAAACCAAAGGTTCTGAGTAAGGGGTGAGGGTACGTGTTGGGAAGCCCACTAAGGACACCCAACCCCGCCCGCACATGGCTGCCTCTACTAAGACATCGTTCGTGTTCGTGTGTGCGCGCTAGTAAAACGATTAAATGATATGCAAACAGCGTTTTCGGGCTAAGCATATTAATAGTATGTGAACTACGTCATTTAATGCATCTTATTTTTGGTCAAAGTGATTTAGCATGCGAGGTTCGTTTATAAGGCGTAAAAGCAAGTAAATAAACAAAGCTCGAAATTAAATGAAAAAGGTAACGTACAAGTTACACGGGCGGAAATACAACCCGGAATTCACAATACGGCAATACGTGTAAATAATAAACGAAATGACAATAACGCGATATAATGAAAGGGACGGACCCGTATGTAAACTAGACCGCGAAATATGTAGATGGACTAACCCCGATTGAATATGCATTATGTTGCATATTAAACGGAGGACGGAAACATGAGACTGCGGCATATTGCTAGCCTAATCTCACATCCCGTAGTCTTGTCCCGACTTATCATGTCAAAAGGTGGTCAAAGTCGTTCTACGTGTCGTGATGTGCATGGTTTTGAAAATAAGAGAGTCATGTGATAGTCTTTACACGTGATGACTAATGTCGATAAAAAGGCGAGGCTTGAAAGGTGTGTCAAGGCCCTCGGTTATGGGGCTACAGGACTCACTCGGTCGAGTCATAGCCTGACTCGGTCGAGTGCGTCCTAAAAGAAGCTTCTGCCCACGGTTTGGGGTGCTACTCGATCGAGTAGCAGGTGTACTCGGTCGAGTGGCACCTGTACGAGTTGTGACTCGTGTTTTTATGTGTTTTAAATCGAGAGTTGGCCGAATTAAATTAAAATATGGACGAATTTAAATTTAATTCGGTTTGCCGATAATATAATCATGTCTCATATGATTATAATACCGTTATCGGATTTTTGGAAAAGGAGTTGCCACGATAAACGTGGGTTTTGGAAAATGGATTCACGTGATCGGCTTTACACGTGTCGACTAAGAGTCGTAAAAAAAAGACGAGGCTTAAATGTTGCATCCAAGCTCTCGGTTTTCTGGGCTACAGGTCCCACTCGATCGAGTCATGGTTTGACTCGGTCGAGTGCGCCCTCAAGCGTAGCTACTGTCCAGATTTTTGGGTGCTACTCGAACGAGTAGCCTACGTACTCGGTCGAGTAGCCCCTCTGTACGGGTGTTTAACTTGTGTTTTAAAACGACCCATTTTATAGGTTTTATGTTTTTGAATCGAGATGCAATTACGCTAAATATAAATATTGTCCAATTTATATTAGTTTAAATCTCGATGGCTCGTCATACTCGACATTCGGTTATAGAACCGACATCTAGTATTTAGAGCGAATTTGCAAAATCGAGTTTGATCGGGCTAGAACAAATATCGATTCCCTCCGCGTCATAATGTCGTAATCAATCCTTTCGGATCGTGTGACAATTAATTCGGCGTCAATGGGTTTCGTTCTAATCCGATTTGTCGATGATTCTTTAGAATAATATTTTGAAAGAAATGTGGTCGGACATATTTAACGACGAATCTCCACGATCTATTACGCCCTTAAGTGTTTAGGGCGGCGCACCTCGAAGGGCGCCACCTCCAATACGACTTGTAAAGGGATTAAATAGACTTTAGGCGGAATTCGTAATTAAACATATTCGACCAAAAAATTCGACCGTCGTTGCAAACTTAAGTCCTCGGCATTTTAACATCATAATTTGGCCTTAAGGCCTACGATCATTAATTTAGCCTCAACGGACGTTGCTCGGATCGTTTTGAAAATAGTTTTGTTAAATAATTATACGCGGTATTAATATTATAATGCTAGCAACGAAAATGTAAAAGTTAGTATGCAAGAAAAAGTAAAATGTTAGGGTGTTAGATGTTAGAGTGTTAGATGTTAGGATTATGATACTAGTAAAAGTACAAAATAAACGATACAAAAACGTAAGCGTAAATAACAAAGATAGAAACGGAGTTTGGGACACCCTCAACATACATGTTTAGTAAGGACCTCGGAAATGGGCTCGCAAATAGTGACGGGACTATGGAGTATCGAGGATGTATGTAAGTTATGGTGTGTGTGTGTTGTCGGTTTATCGAGGGACAAGGGACTCGGTCTTTTGTGTATAGGGCTTAGGGTTGCTAAGGCTTGTAGTGTAGAGAGTATAGATAGATTAGGGTAGAAGCTTAGGGTAATTTTGCATTAGTTGAATCCTTGAATGCAATGGGTTTGAAGGGGTATTTATAGGCTTCACCCCGTCCCAGGGTCACTCGATCGAGTGCCCTAGTGCACTCGGTCGAGTGCCCTCGTGAATGTATCTGGACGGGTTCGAAGAGGCTCCACTCGATCGAGTGGCCAATCCACTCGACCGAGTGGATCAATTAGGCCGGGCTATTTTGGGCGTGATTGCCCTTGATTTGTGTTTAATTGATTATGTTTGATTTGGATTGATCTTGGCTGATTTTGTGGGCGATTTGGATAGATTTGTGAACCTGGTGCATGTTTCGGGAACGCACCCGGTCGCTCTTTGTGTCGGGTTTGTCTTGACCGGGTTTTGACCTGGTCGCTAAAAGACGGGAATTATTTTTGGTGCCGGTTTTGGCCCAAATTAGTCTCATTTTGCTCGGGACGACCCACTGGGCCTGAATTTGAGGTCTGTTTTGTGAGATTACTACTCCGCTAAAAGTCCATGTCAGATATTATTGACTTCGGGCCCAAATCTGAGTATACTAAGTCACGTTTGCGTCCGATCATCATCGGGTGTTTGTCGGGAACTGCTATAGACACTAGCAGGCAAAATGCGGGTGTCTACAGTCTTATATTAATACCAACTATACATAATCCCGTTTTAATATGAATTATCCTCTCATTAATCTCTCTTTATAACCAACGCCTTTTTTACCTGTAAAAATCGATAATTGTGACCTGCTAGGTTTTGGTGTACCTCTTCTTCTTCTTCCCCTTTATATTCATCAAATTAAAAGTCATCCTCCATTATCAACCTTCATAACCCTCATTGACACAATGAGATGTGGTTATTCATCTGGATCCTCCTCTAATTCGTATCCTTCAAATGTCATTTTTTTTTGCAAACGTCAACTAAGAAGCTCCAATATATTTACCACAATTTCAAAATAAGACACTACAATCTATTTACCTAATTTCAGATAATTTAAGAAAAACAATGACGAGAGGAAATGTCGAGTTCAGCAATGGCGAGAGAAGAGTACGTAGTAACGAGGGAGGAAGTGTACAGAGTACGGTGGGAGGGGGACTTTAATTCAAAAAGAAATTGAAAGGAAAAGGGAACCGGCTCATCAGGTAGCCGGTAACTTGTTCTAAAGAGAGATTAATGAGGGGATAGTTCATATTAAAATGGGATTACGTATAGTTGGTATTAATATAAGAAGCACCCCATAGTTGGTATTATTGTTATGAAATAACCCTAAATACTATTCATTTTTCTAAAATGTATTGGTACATTTATCCTTTTATTTTATTTTACTTAATAACATTTGTAACAATTAAAATAAATTAGTGTAAAGTTGTATTGTTTTAATGTAACTTTTAAAGAAATTAGTACCACCTCCATTTTTTTAACACAAAATCTTGGAAGAGACGGTCTCTCAATAACTTATTGAGATGCCACTCTTCAGTACCACTCTATGTCATATTCGTAACCTTAAATGACAACTTTGTTTTGTACCTGTTTTTATAACAAGCGTACTCTCTTTGTATTTGAATACTCTTTTATGTTAATCGTATCTACTAGGTTTGGTACCACTGTTACTTTCATTTGTACTTAGTCTTTCAGTAAAGTTAATGAGAAACCGTTTCTCAGGAAACCTACTCTTTGTTGGCATACTTCATTATTTTCGAGGTGTTTTCTTTGTTCTTTCCTTGCGATGATGGATAGGTTATCTTTGCATGTGGTCTTGGGCTTCTTTGGAGTTTGCTAGGGTTTTCTTAGTTGGGTTATGATCGGAGTGTGATTGCTTTTGGGATAGATTGGATTATGGTGTAGTGTGGTTTGGTTGTGGTGGAGGTTCTCCATTTTTCGATGAAGTCATCTAATTATATTATGCTACTTTCTTCTTACCGAAGATGTCTTAGCTTAGTGGTTAGGACTAGGTGCTCTGGGACGGTAGGTCTCAGGTTCGAATCTTCCTTCCCCTATATTGTAATGCGACTAAGTGCGCTCTTCGTTTCTCTTATTACAAGGGTGTAGACACCCGCATTTTGCCTGCTAGTGTCTATAGCAGTTCCCGACAAACACCCGATGATGATCGGACGCAAACGTGACTTAGTATACTCGGATTTGGACCCGAAATCAATAATATCCGACATGGACTTTTAGCGGAGTAATAATCTCACAAAACAGACCTCAAATTCAGGCCCAGTGGGTCGTTCCGAGCAAAATAAGACTAATTTGGGCCAAAACCGACACCAAAAATAAATCCCGTCTTTTGGCGACCGGGTCAAAACCCGGTCAAAGACGAACCCGTCACAAAAACAGCCCAAGTACAGCTTCTAGAAACTGGCGCCCATTCCTAAATTCAAAAAAGATCACACAATCAAACCAAGTCAACCCTTCCTCTTTTATCTCGGATTACCTGATCCACTCGGTCGAGTGGATTGACCCACTCGGTCGAGTGGAGCGTCAAAAACCGGATCAGGCCCATTTTCTAGGGCACTCGACCGAGTGCACTAGGGCCACTCGATCGAGTGACCCTAGGTCGTGGGGTAAACTCTATAAATACCCCCCTCAAGCCCTTTGCATTTCAGATTTTTTACTAATGAAAAATTACCCTACATTCTTACCCTAATCCTCCCACACTTCACACACTACAACCCTAAGCAAACACACATCAAAAACCGAGTCCCTTGTCCCTCGAAAAACCGACATTTTCACCTACACACACCATAACTTACATACATCCTCGATACTCCATAGTCCCGTCACTATTCGCGAGTCCATTTCCGAGGTTCCTACTAAGCATGTATGTTGAGGGTGTCCTAAACCCCATTTCAATCCTTGCCCTCTTTATTTACGTTTTTGTATTGTTAATATTATACTTATACTAGTATCGTATTTCTAACACTCTAACTCTAACATTCTAACATTTTACTTTTTTGCATACTAACTTTTACATTTCGCTACTAACATATTACTATCATACCGTGTATATATATATATAATTAGCATCGAAAATTCGGTTTTGGATGCGTTTGACTACAATTGTCGCCTAAAATCCGTTTAATAACTTTACGAGCAACGACGGAGGTGGAGCCCTTTCGAGGAGCCCCGCCCCAGTGTACTCAAGGGTGTGACGTGATCGCGAGTTCGCGACTAATCGTAGTTGAACGTATTCGATCCCATTTTAATTAGTACGGAACCCGTTGACACGAAAACCGACATCACATAACCCGAAAAGGTTAGTTTCGATGTCGTGACGTAGAGGGAATCCTTCCGTTACTAATTCAAGTTTCTAACGTAAACGTTTCATAAAATCCCGACAACGGTATTATAATCGTATATGTACACGATTATAGTACCGGAGGTCGAGTTAAATTCAAATCATGCGATATTTGTATTTAAACTCGATCGACCGTCGTTTTCGACCCCAAAAACGAAACGAGTTAACACTCGTACAGGGACTACTCGACCGAGTGCATAGGCCACTCGATCGAGTAGTGTCCATAAAACTGGGCAGATTACTTTTTGAGGGCACACTCGACCGAGTCAGACCATGACTCGACCGAGTGGGTCCTGTAACCCGGTAATCCGAGAGCTTAAATGCAACCTTTAGGCCTCGTCTTTTTTTACGACTCTTAGTCGACACGTGTAAAGCCAATCACGTGAACCCATTTTCCAAAACTCACGTTTATTGTGACAACTTCTTTTCCAAAAAATCCGATAACGGTATTATAATCGTATGAGACATGATTATATTACCGGCAAACCGAATTAAATCTAAATTCGTCAATATTTTAATTTAATTCGGCCAACTCTCGATTTAAAACGCATAAAAACACGAGTCATAGCTCGTACAGGTGCCACTCGGCCGCGTACACCTGCCACTCGACCGAGTAACACCCCAAACCGTGGGCAGAAACTTCTTTTAGGACGCACTCGACCGAGTCAGACTATGACTCGACCGAGTGGGTCCTGTAACCCAGAAAACCGAGGGCCTTGACACATACTTTCAAGCCTCGTCCTTTTTATCGACATTAGTCATCACGTGTAAAGACTATCACGTGACTATCCTATTTTCAAAACCATGCACATCACGACACGTAGAGCGACTTTGATCGATTTTTCGACGTGATAAGTCGGGACAAGGCATCGAGGCATAGGATCGGGCTAGCATCACGCCTAGGCCCTATGTCTCCGTCCTTCGTTTGATATACAACATAGTGTATATTTAAGCGAGGTTAGTCCGTTTACACATTTTTCGGTCTAGCTTACATGCGGGGTCGTCCCTAACTTTTATTTATTTATTATACTATTTCCATATCATTTGCAATTTTCGTATTGACCGGGTTGTATTTCCGCCCGTGTAACTTGTACGTTATTTACGTTTGAGCTTCATTTATTTACTTGCTTATTGCTTTATAAATGAACCTCGCATGCTAAACCACTTTGACCATATTTTAGATGCATTAAATGACGTAGTTAACATACTATTCATATGCTTAGCCCGAAAACGCTGTTTGCATATCATTTAATCGTTTTACTAGCGCGCGCACACGAACACGAACGATGTCTTAGTAGAGGCCGCCATGTGCGGGCGGAGTTGGGTGTCCTTAGTGGGCTTCCTAACACGTACCCTCACCCCTTACTCAGAACCTTTGGTTTCCGGATGCCCGAAACCCTTGGCGCACGAGAGTCATTCTATATACGAAAGCCGGTTTATACGGTATCGGTATTGCAATGCAAAAGGGACGAGCCCAATGAACTCTGAAATCGAAATGGGCTTACTTTGTGTATAGCCCATGACGACATGGAGTGGGCTCGTATGGTTCCGAATAACCACAAAATTCGGTGGCGACTCCATTTTGACTTAAATTTCGAACCCGAGAACAATCTCACCATGAGATTCATTCGCCTACCCAAACCCGCGCGTGGCCGCGTCGGGGTGGACCTACGTCATGTCCACAATTTGGCGACTCCGCTGGGGATACCTGATGTACCACATGTCATCGGGGTTCCTAGGGTGAGACTCGAAGAGAAATCGTTCGAATATTAGTGTGCGCGCATTAGTTTAATGATTCATGCATAACCCAAATTTTGCCCGGGCCGGTTACTTGTGACCGACGTCCCACTATACCACGGTGCATTCCTACATGGGTGCACTAAAGACTTCGATGGCGGAACTCACCGGGGTTTTACGGCAGGTCCTAGTTCCAAATCGGCTAGGAAGTCCGTCCCGTTTCGTGAGAATGCGATCGTCGTTGGTATAGACCCTACTTTGACCGACCGAGACTTAGTGTAAAGCATACATAAGCGTCGTTATAATGCTTGTTTGACTACGTGCTACTTGGTTTCCGTGTCATTTTTCAAAAACCGTCATTTCAAAAATGCATCTTTCCAAAACTCCCGAATTTTGAAAAACCCGAAATGCTGTCCGTTTCGGGACCCGTCTTTTTCAAAATATCCAATTTTCAAAACTCGGAATGCCGCCGAAATTTAGGATCAAATGATTTGACTCAAAACATCCTTTTTCTCTAGTCGGCATGCTGCCCGTTTTAATTCGTGAATTTCCAACACCATCTCGATTTTCTGAATTTTCAAAATTCTAATCTTGGTTTTCGAAATTCCATTTTTAATTTCCAAACTCTCGGAAATTCATCCACTTAGCATTCAAATTTCAAACATCCAATTTTCTTAGTAAACCTTCCTTATTATAGGACCTACCGTCTAGCCGTGTGTCGGGTCTTTGCATAGTATGTCGAAGGTCTATAGCGTCGAAACTCCGCTGATCCTATGTCACGAGTTTCCCCCCTTTCCCGAGTCCGCCTTATCCGTCAAGGCACGACCGACCCGCGTAGGGCATACCCCTACAAAGGAAAGTCCGTCCATACACTCGAGTCAAAAGTCTGGGGAAAAAGTCTCACGTGGACCTTCCTTCGAACGGGATTAGGCCCACACACTACAAGAAATACTGCATGTAACTACTAATCACGCGCGACTGATAGATTCAGTCGCTAATTTAGCGACTGAAATTTCAACGCGCGACCGACATTAGTAGCTGGACGAGGAGACGAAAAATTAAAATATCAATTTTTTTTAGCGACCGAAATCGGTCGCTAAAAACAAATTTCGCGACCGATTTCAGTCGCTAAAAAAAAAGCGCGCGACTGATTTAGCGACTGAAATCAGTCGCTAAAAAAAAAGCGCGCGACTGAATTAGCGACCGAAATCAGTCGCTAAAGGTCGTAATTTTTTTTAAATTAACGAACACCCCCCCTCCCCCGATTCATTCCCTCATTTCACTTTATCTCTCTAAAATTCGCTCCCCCTTCTCTCTAAAGTCGTCCCTCCTCCTTTCCTCTTCATTCTTTATTCAATTCTCTCATTTTCCTTAAGGTATGTTTATCTATCTTTATTTAATTTCAATTATTTGTTAATTTCTGTTTTTATCGATTTAAATAAATTAGTTATTGGGTTGGATAGTTTCTTAGTTGTTGGAATATTTAGTGTAGTTAGAATTTTAATCGCCCAATAGGTTCCCCAATTTGAATTAGGTAGATTGTTAGTATAAAATTAGGGTTTGCGGTTAAGTAGTTGATTGAATTGGGTTGTTTTGATGTGTTAGGAATTTGGAATTAAAATACAATTATGCCGATTTGGTGATGTAATTATGGACGAATTGGGTGGAAATAGTACTATGTTTAGGTGAATTGAGAATTTTACATAATATTTGACTAGTGTATATATATTAGTAAATTACTTTAGAGAAAATAATTTGTATGTGGTTATTGTCTTAAATTTTTTAGATAAAAAAATGAAGAGACAGGAACGAAAATGGATGTATGGGGAAAGATTCGATAAGAAACGATGTCCCACAAAGGAATTTTTAGATGGTGTTAATCGCTTTCTTGAGTTCGCTGAAACCCATCCCGAATACGCGTCAGATGGTAGATTTAGGTGTCCTTGTGTGAAATGTAAGAACATCAAATTCTTGGATAGTATTTTGATTAAAGAACATATTATCTCAGATGGGTTTAGCCCAAATTATTATTATTGGATTTGTCATGGTGAGAAGTCTGATTTTGAGGAATCTAAGGTGGATCAGAATGAGGGCGGGGTGAGAGGAATGATTGTTGATGTGGTTGAGTGCAATTTGTTTAATGATGAGAACATGTACACTAACGACGATGACCAACCAACCCCACAAGAGTCAAACCCACGAGCGAAAGCTTTTTTTGATATGTTAGAGGCTGCGGAGAAGCCATTATATGGAGGGTGTGATGTGACATTGTTAGAAGTCGCGTCTATGGTAGTGACCCTTAAATGTGAGTATAACCTACCTTTTGGGTGCGTAGACGGAATCGCTGCGTTGATTGAGAAACTCATCCCAAAAGACAACATTATGACCAAAACATTCTACAACACCAAAAAAATAGTTAAAGGTCTTGAACTTCCGCATCAAAAGATCGATGCTTGTCCCGATGGATGTATGCTTTTTTGGAAGGACGATGCCATGCTTGAGGAATGTAAGGTATGTGGGAAGGGTAGATACAAAACTGTAGATGGAAATATTGTTTTGAGGGGTAAGAAGGGAAAGAGTGTAGCGAGGCATAAAAAACCTATATCACTTAGTCGACTTACCTACTTTCCCATCGCCCCTAGACTTCAAAAATTATACGCAACCAAAACCATTGCCGAACAAATGAGGTGGCATCAAGAAGAAACTCGTGTAGATGGGAAGATGTGTCATCCTAGTGACGGGGAGGAGTGGAAACGGTTTGATAGGATTTACCCTGAATTTGCTGAGGAACCCCGTAATGTCAGACTTGGGCTGTGTACCGATGGTTTCGCCCCTTTCGGTCAGTTCGGTAAGTCATACTCATGCTGGCCTGTCATGGTCACACCGTACAACTTACCCCCATGGCTTTGTCTGAAACCACCGTTCATCTTCCTTTCTCTCATTGTTCCCGGCCCAAAAAATCCCAAAAACCACTTGGATGTTTACTTACAACCAGTGATAGAGGAATTGAAACACTTGTGGGAAGTAGGGGTGGAGACATATGATGTGTCGTTGAAACAAAATTTTCAGCTTAGAGCATCGCTTTTGTGGACTATAAATGATTTTCCTGCGTATGGTATGTTGAGCGGTTGGTCTACGGCGGGCCAAAAAGCTTGTCCTTGTTGCATGAGTGAAAGTAAAGCATTCTACCTACGTAATTCAAGCAAAATTAGTTGGTTTGACTGTCATAGACAGTTTCTACCCGAGGGTCACATGTACAGGAAGAATAAGAGAGCTTTCAAGAAGGGTGAGGTGGTGCTAGATGAGGCGCCGATTCGTCTCCAAGGTGATGAGATTTGGGAGGTGATTTCAGAGTTCCCATCTACTGTTGACGGGACCGATCAAGAGTTCAAAGATCTTAAGAAATTGAAAAATGGTTGGTTTAAAAGAAGCATCTTCTTCGACCTTCCATATTGGAGTACTTTATTACTCCGACATAATCTGGACGTGATGCATATTGAGAAGAATTTCTTTGAGCAACTGATTCACACCGTCATGGATGTAGAGGGTAAGACATGTGACACCGTAGGATCCCGAAAAGATTTGAAAAAAATTTGTGACCGTCCGAAACTACATATCAAGCGGGATGGGTCCAAGCCTAGGGCCTTGTTTAGCCTTGATAAGGCTCAGAGAAAGGCCGTGTTAGAGTGGGTAGGGAGACTGAAGTTCCCTGATGGGTATGCATCCGATTTTAGTCGGTGTGTGGACATTAAGAACCTGAAGCTCCAAGGCTTGAAGAGTCACGACTGCCACGTGTTCATGGAGCGGTTACTACCTGTGGCGTTGAAGCACATGCTGCCGGAAAGTGTTTGGAATCCTATCACTGAGATATCTCAGTTTTTTCGAGATTTGTGTTCGTCGACAGTTACAAATGACGACATGACTCGTTTGGAGGATCAAATTCCTCAGATAATATGCAAACTTGAGATGATCTTCCCACCCTCCTTCTTTAACTCAATGGAGCATCTACCGGTCCACTTGCCCTACGAAGCTAAAGTGGGAGGACCGGTACAGTTTAGATGGATGTACCCGTTTGAGAGGTGAGAACTTTCAACTACTTACTTATTTTATCCACTAACTAACGTTAGACACTGTAATTTGATAATAACATAATTGCTTGATGATTGTCATAGATTTCTCAACCATTTGAAGAAAAAAATTGGTAACAAGGCGAGGGTTGAGGGCTCCATATGTAATGCTTACTTAACAGAGGAGATAGCCAACTTCTGTTCTCTGTATTTCGAGAAAGAAGTGAACACCAAAACCAAGAATCTAAACCTAGAAACACCAGAGACGACGATTGACCCCAACATACCAGACTTTTTTCAAAGTAAGGAAGGTGAGGGATCGTCATCAGCTGGCGGGTGGAGGACATTAGATGAGAAGGAGTACAATCGTGCTCACCTGTACTTGCTATCAAATTGTGAAGTTTTGGAGCCGTACGAGAAAAAATTTGTAACAGAATTTGTAGCTGCTAATCCACATTTAAATGCTGATGACATTTGGAATAAGCATGAGGAACAGTTTCCTAAATGGCTTAAGGAGCATGCAATTTCTGAGAATATTCAGGATGATTTGGTTAGGAGTCTAGCATTAGGTCCTTTATGGAATGTTAGAACTTGGAACCGGTATTCGGTCAATGGTTACAATTTTCATACATTTGCCCATGGTAGCAGTAGGAGTAGATGTAATTTCGGTGTGAGTGTGTCGTCACTTGAGGGTGAAGATTACTACGGTCTATTGGAGGACATCTTCGAGTTGTGTTATGTTGGAAATGATCGTGGGTATAGAGCTGTGGTATTTAAATGCGAATGGAAGGACAACTCTGTGCAAGGTACTAGAGTACATGAAAGGTACAAACTAGTTGAAGTTAATCATACCAAAAAATACTCCAAGTACGATCCGTTTATACTTGCACATCAAGCATACCAAGTGTACTTTGCGCCTTACCCAACCACAAAGAACGACAGAACTGTAAACCAATGGTGGGCGGTGTTCAAAACTAAGCCACGGGGGCACTATGACTCTGACCTCTTCCAAGAGGACGTCATTTCTAGTGGTACAACATTGTCTCCAGTTGATGAGAATCTTTTTGCAAATGATGACGATGACAATAATGAGGTGGATGTGGGGGAAGATTTTGAAGACGATGAAGGCAGTGAGGAGGAGGAAGGTGCTTCTAGTGATATGGTCGAGGAGGAGGATGACACCACTGATTTAGAGGTCAATGACGAGGAGGACGAAGATGACGTCGAGGAAGAGGATGTCGTCGGTTCGAGTAGGCAAGTTGAAGATGACAACGACAGTGACGATGATTTTTAGTAGTGTATAGTTTCAGTAAGTTATATTATGTGTACATAGTAATCTGCAAACCTTGATTTTTTTCCGAGTGTATTTCAATATTATGATGTCAGTTCCTAACTTTCAACTATTACATGTCTGCAGATATGACGTTGGCCAGCAGGTTGCGGTTTGGAAGTTCGAGCAGCGCCAGCAGCAGGAGCAGGGATCGGGTGCAGCAGCAAGGCGAAGAAGAAAACAGGCAAGAGGAAGTGGAGGACGAGGAGGTGCATGGCAATGATCAGGAACAAGAACAACCGCAGCCACACCAGGATGAAGGGCTGCAATACACACACGACGGGCGCCTAATCATTGGCCCCGAGGGCACATGGTGAGACATTGTATTTTTTTTTTGTGAGACATCATCTTATTTCACTCTTTGGTGTATACCTACATGTAGGTTTCGTACTCGTGCGACGGTGACAGGTGTCAAGGACAGTTTCATGGAAGATTTGACTACTTACTGCACGAGCTGGACTAAGTTGCCTCTGTGGCAACGGGAGAAGTGGTTTGCCAACTTCAAGGTACACCAATTTCTGATTTTTATTAATTATCTGTTACTGTTTACAGATTACTTATACAACGACAACAAACTATCTTGCAGATAAAACACTTCTACAACGATGGTCTCGAGGTGGCTGTTCGAGACAGATACATGGATGTCGCAACTGTAAGATACAAAGACATGATGTATAAGCTGGCAAGCGATGGAAAGTTACAGCAAAAACTTAGAGGTTCGATTACTAAATTGGTATTAGTACCTGAACAGAAAGTCGTATATATATTCAAAACATTTATTGATATCAAAGTGTATAAATTGTAGGTGACGCGATCCAACAGTTCCAAACAGCGCGAGCCGACCCGAAGTTCCTGAAGAGATCCGTCCAGGCTAAGAAGAACAAGAGGCGGGGAGGGGATCCCGAGGCAGAGGCGGAGCGCACCCACTACGGTGGGTCGCAGTCGATGCACCAGCGGGCCATGAACGTTAGTATTTTCGTCTCCTTTGATTATTATATTGGATTCTTATTTAATGTTTTCATTATAAAAATAAATGAATAATCTACATGTACTGTCAACAGGCGAAGAAGAAAACCGGAGAATTCCCTCCTCCTGTTCAGCTATTTCTCGAATCGAAGAGTAAGGGGGACGATGAGACCGGTCGATCATTCGCCACGAAGAAGGATTTGGAGACTTGGGTAAGTTTCAAACACAATACTTTGTTACTTTTTTTCTTCAAACAATCAACCTAATCATGACTTCTATTTCTTTCAGAGATCGTATTTGGCGGCCACTAGAGCGCCCGAAAATGAAGGTGTGGACCCGAGCACAATTTGGTTTAGAGTCGCCGAGGGATACCGCAAGGGAGCGGTGTACGGTACGGGAAACGCTCATTCCCTGTACTGGACACCACCCAATGTTCGGGGGGCTCATTCTACGACGACCGAGTGTGTGCCATCCGAGATGGCTGAGATGAGGTCTCAAATTCAAGAGGAGAGGACGGAACGGGCAGCTATGGCCGAGCAGCTGAAGGAGCAGAATGAGAGGTTGAAGACGCAGGAGTCCATTAACCTGCAAATTCTGGAAGAGCTACGGCGTCTTAGGAACACGCAGCAATATAACTGCAACTCCGGCCCCACTCCCCGATTCCCGGATCCTAGAGACCCCTTCGGCGGTAATAGTGGTGCGTCCGCCAGTTTTCCTGTTGGCTGAGTTGATTTATTGAAAACAATTTGTAGTGGGAGAAATGCTTGTTGAAAAAACTGTTTGTAACAACACTTTTAATGTAGTGTATGTATTCACGACTTTTGCGTACTTGGTTGACAATTTTGGAGTATGAAGCTTGCATAACGTTTGGAATAACGTTTGGAATGATGTTTGGGATGTATTGTAGTTGTTGCTTTGTTTTATTGTGCAGATTTTGGCTAGAAAAATAATAAATTGAACCGGCCTATTTCTGGCACGGTAGCGACTGATATCAGTAGCTAAAATTTATATTTAGCGACTGATATCAGTCGCTAAATAATGCCACGTCGCACTATTTAGCGACTGAAATCAGTCGCTAACTGAAGTTTTAGCGACTGATATCAGTCGCTAAATCAGTCGCTAATGGCCCCATTAGCGACTGAAATCAGTCGCTAAAATGAGCATCTAGCGACCGATTTCAGTCGCTAAATTTAGCGACTGATTTCAGTCGCGCGCTTTTTTAGCGACTGAAATCAGTCGCTAGAAGCGACTAACTGTAGCCACTGACGCTTAGCGACCGCTAACGGTCGCGCGTCTGTTTTTTGCGACAGATGTCAGTAGCTAAGATCAGTCGCCAATGACTTTAACTCTTGTAGTGACAAAGCCAAAATCCTAAGGAAGTTGTACCACCCATCGAGTCATCCGTCTAGAGGTCTCTCTCGAGTCTTTAGTCTTCTTTCCTAGTGTCGCTCGGGATATACTTTTCCTCTCCTTTTCCGAGATCTGGGTTCAGTTTCTGATTACGCGGTGTTCTTACAGACAGGCCACCGGCAACCAGACACGCTCGAAGGATGGCTACTTTGAACAGTCTGCAAACCGCTTTGGACGCCATGGTCGCCAAGCAGACCGACATCGAAGCCCAACTGACCGAAATGAGGGCTGGCCAAGTGGCCATTGTTGCTCGCTTAGCTACGGTGGAGCAAAGGGCTCCTAATGTCGAGACTGCTGGGCCCATAACTGAACTGGTTAGCGCTGTACGCCGACTAGAGGAACAAGTCCACTTGACTGGGAGTAACAATATCCACCGGGAGAATAGTCGAGAGTACTCCACGGTGAATGACAAGCTGCCCGCAAACCTGAATCTCACAGGTTTGCCCATGTTCGAGGGAACCGAAGACCCGTTACTACATGTGCTGGCCTTCAAAGAATTCATGGCCATCAAGGGAGTGGACTCTACCATGTTCAAGAATCTCTTTGCTGCATCCCTTGAGAAGCACCCACGGGCCTGGTACTATAGGCTAGACCCGAAGAAATACCCTATATGGGATGATGTGGCTACCGAGTTCGCTCGGAACTATGCTGACAACACCGAGATCCAAACCACAATGCGATCTCTGGAGGTCATGGCCCAAGAGCCAAAGGAAGGTTTCACTAAATACCTTCAACGCTGGAGGGCCGAGAGCGTGAAATTGGTCGATAAGCCCAATGAGAAGACCCTAGTGGAGGCTTTTGTCAAGAACCTCCTCCCCTCCTACCGGGTTCACCTCCGGTACGCTGTCATACCCAATTTCACCACCCTTACTGAAATGGGTATGAGGATCGAAGACGACCTAAGACTAGAAGGCCTCACTAAGGCCACTAGCAAAGGGTACCAGGGGGCCTCTTCCTCCACCACTAAGCCCCAGGCTGCAACTCGCAGCATTTTTGACGCGGTCAATCTACTAGATGCCCCGTCCAAGAAGAACACCCCACCTCGGGTCTTCACCGATATAGGTACCACCTATACCTATGCCTTACAAAGGCTGTCCTCCAAGGGCCTAATCCAACCGATAGGCCCAACTCCCGAAGTTCCGGTCGAGCGACGCTCCAAGAACTACAATGCTCAGGCCTATTGCCAATACCACCGGGGCAATGGGCACGACACCGAAAAGTGTTGGAAGCTGAAACACTTGATCCAGGACCTGATCGAGAGCGGTAAAATCCCGCTACCCGGAGATAAGCCCAGCAACAAGGAGAACCCTTTTAGCTCCCATGCCATCTTTGCCGGGGAGGTGATTGACTGTTCTCACCTTATCTCTCCTTTTATCCCGCAAGTGAACGGGATCTGGTTTGACGACGAGGATGATATCTACCTCGCTAAAGGGGAAACCGTTCCCATCACCCCTGAACAGATCCGAGAGGCTAAAACTCGGGTCCTAGCCAGCAACAACCTTGGTCGTCCCTACTTAGCCACAAGCACTAGGGACACCTCTATCCCGACGACCGTCACCGATTCACTCGGGATGGAAGTCGCTCCTGAAGAGCCGACCGCTGAAACAGCTGTTGTGAAGCAACTGAAAAGAACCCGAGTTGACCTCACTATATGGCAACTCTTAGTCAGCTCGCAAGAACATCGAGAAGCACTTACGAAGGCCCTCGATCAAGTCAAGATCGACTCTTTGGCTACCCCCGCTGAAATGGTAGCCACGGTCCTACCCCACCTAAAGGGTAAGGCCAAAGAAGGAGGCCCAATGATCACCTTTTCTGAAGCCGATCTGCCGCCATTTGGGACCTCCCACAACCTGGCCCTTTACATCACGGTGATTTGCCGGGGGAAATACCTCCCGATGACCCTGGTTGATGACGGGTCAGCTGTGAACGTCCTTCCTCTAAGGACCGCCAAAGCCCTCGGCATTACCGAGGCTGACTATATCCCGACTGCTCAAACCATCCAGGCCTTTGATGGGAGCCCAAAGTCGGTAGCTGGGGCCATAAAACTGACCATCATCACGGGCCCGGTAGAAAAGGAGCTTGAATTTCAAGTGATTGATGTCACCTCATCATTCAACATGCTCCTAGGAAGGCCGTGGATTCACGCGGTGAAAGCTGTGTCCTCCACCCTCCACCGTAAGATCAAGATACCTCTACTCGACAGTGTTATTACTTTAGAGGCAACCCCAATGACCGTGGCTAGCTGTAACACCACGGGCCGCACGGACCTCTGGGGGTTCGACTTTGTGGGGATGATCGAGGAAGAGTACCTCTTTAGGCCTTACTTCACCACGAGCATTGACACAATGCTCCAAAACCTAGGGTACCTGCCGGGGGCCACCTCTCAACCCGACCTTCCAGCTGGGAAGATCATCGAGGTTCTCAAGGACGAAGACTCTCACTTCGGCCTTGGCTATGCCCTCACTCCGGACAACGTTGTCCGAGCAGGAATCGAAAAGGCCTGCAACATCATCAAGGGTATCTACTTGAGCCCTTATAGCCCGCGGTTGTCTGACTACTTTGTCACACCCGTATTTGGGGCTGTCCAGGTTGGACTCTACCAACCCAATGCTACGCACCTCGGGACCCACTTGGCCCGGGATTGCAACTACATCCCGGATGAGGTGTTCGCCCTCATTCAGTCCGACGGAGCGGATGATGCCGAGCCCACGCTAGGGCTACTCTTTGGGGAAGACACCGTAGCCCCGACTCCAAAGGAAGACCTGGTCAACCTGATTCTCCGCAGCAACAGGTTTGACCCGACCAAGCTGATCTCGGATGTTGGTTCCGAGACGGGAAAAAGGGCCTGGAGGAAGACTGTCAAGTGGACTGACAGTCAAGGAATGATCTACAAGCTGGTCGCCGGAGAAGGAGACATGCCTGAATCTGAGTCCGAGTCTGAGTCGGAGTCTGAGTCAGAGTCTGAGGTCGAGTCTAGAGAAGTCGGTGCTAGAGTCACTCCTGTAACCCCCCTCCCTTCTATCATTCCTGCTGCTAGCACTTCGGGGTCTGTCCCGAGTGCTTTACCAATTCCGCCACTGACCAATGATCAGATGGCTGCTCTCTTTGAGCTGTTTTCTAAATTTTCAATCAATAATAACAACCGTTCTGCTTACGACTTGTCTCTTTTAAATCCTGCTTTCAAAAACATTTTATGCTATGACATTGAGAAATCCGACGAACATGTACCCTTACCTCCACATCTGATCGAACAGCTAGAGCAAAGGGAATCCCGGAATCCGGTAATTGAAGAGACCGAGTCCATAAACGTGGGAACAACCTTAGAGCCTCAGATACTTAAGATAGGGTTATCCTTAAATCCCGAGGAGAAACAACAGTTCATAAACCTCCTCCGAGAATTCAAAGATGTCTTCGCGTGGTCCTACAAGGACATGCCGGGGATAGACCGGGAAATAGCCGAGCACCACATACCTATCAAAGACGGGTGCAAACCGGTCAAACAAAAGCTTCGTCGGATGAGGCCCGAGTGGTCTCTCAAAGTAAAGGAAGAAGTCGACAAACAGTTCAAAGCCGGCTTCATACAAGTGTCCGAGTATCCGGACTGGGTTGCAAACATCGTGCCGGTTCCTAAAAAGGACGGTAAGGTGCGGGTGTGCTTAGATTTTCGAGATCTTAACAAAGCAAGCCCAAAGGATGATTTTCCGTTACTACACATCGATATACTGGTGGATAACACGGCTGATCATGCCCTTCTGTCATTCATGGACGGGTATGCCGGATATAATCAAATCAAAATGGCGGAAGAAGACATGAGTAAGACTACCTTCACTACACCTTGGGGTACTTACTGCTACACCGTCATGCCATTTGGCCTCATTAATGCCGGGGCCACATACCAAAGGACCGCTACCACCTTACTACACGACATGATGCATAAAGAGGTAGAGGTCTATGTAGACGACATGATCGTCAAATCCAAAGAACGGGACGGTCACATCACCGCCCTAAGGAAATTTTTCACCCGATTGCGCAAATACAACATGAGGCTAAACCCTCAAAAGTGCAGTTTCGGGGTAACGTCAGGCAAATTACTGGGTCATATCGTTAGCCAACGAGGTATCGAGGTCGACCCAGCTAAAATCAAAGCCATTACCGAGATGCAAGCTCCTAAAACCGAAAAAGAGATAAGGGGATTTCTCGGGAAAGTCCAGTACATTAGTCGATTCATTTCCAAGCTAACCATGGTGTGTGAACCAATTTTCAAGAAACTGAAAATAGGGGAACAGATACTATGGGATGACAAGTGCCAAGCTGCTTTCGACAAAATCAAGGAAATTCTGTCTGCTCCGCCAGTTTTGATGCCACCTCAACCCGGTTTGCCTCTGTCGTTATACCTAACAACGACCGAGACAGCCATGGGGGCTATGCTGGCTCAGACAGTTGACTCCGAGGAACGAGCCTTCTATTATATCAGCAAGAAGTTTTTAGAGTATGAGTGCAAATATACCATGCTCGAAAAGACGTGCTTGGCTCTAGTCTGGGCCACCAAGAAGCTTCGACACTATATGCTCAGCCATGAGGTCCATGTCCTATCCAAGATGGACCCGATCAAGTACCTCTTCGAAAAGCCTATCCTTAACGGCCGGATTTCAAGATGGACTCTCATGCTGGCCGAGTTCGACCTAAAGTTTGTAACGTTAAAAGCTATTAAGGGGCGGATAGTGGCTGAATTTCTCGCCGACAGCCCGATAACCGAGGAAGGACACACCGACACTTGGTCCTTCCCAGACGAAGATATTTTCCATACCGATGCCGAAACATGGGATTTATACTTCGATGGAGCATCTAGTTTTCGAGGGTTCGGAGTCGGGATCCTCCTAATTTCACCAAGAGGGGAGCATACTCCCGTCTCCATCAAACTGGACTTTGATGTTACCAATAATGCAGCAGAGTACGAAGCATGCATTTATGGGCTACAAGCCGCCGCCAACCTAGGGATCACAAATCTCCGGGTACATGGCGACTCATCCTTGGTCATTAACCAAGCACTTCAAAAATGGAAGACTCGGAATGCTAATCTCGTGGCCTACCAGGCACGAGTAAGGGATCTCGAGAAACAATTCCAAAAGGTAGAGTACATATACCTGCCTCGGGAAGAAAATCAGTTTGCAGATGCACTTTCAAAATTGGCATCTTTATTGAACATCCCCGACCATGTGACCAGTATGCCAATTTGCGTCGAAAGACGGTCTGAGCCGGCGTACATCCACGACATTGAAGACATCGAGATCACTGATCCCGAACCTTGGTACCAGGCTGTGTTAACATACCTAACCAATGGAGAGTATCCTCCCGGGACCGAGGGTCGAGCCAAGAAGGCCTTACGAAGGCTAGCCACCCAATTCATCCGTACTGATGACGGGCAGCTGTACAAAAAGACAGCACAGGGGGCTCTTCTCCTTTGTGTTGACAAATATAAGGCCGAGAAAGTAATGGCCGAAGTACATGATGGTGAAAACGGCCCACATATGAATGCTCACATGCTGGTCCGAAAAATCATGAGGCTCGGGTATTACTGGAATACCATGGAGGCCGACTGCCAATTTTATGTCAAACATTGCCATAACTGTCAAATCTTTGGCAATGTGCAACATATGCCGCCGTCTCTGCTTTATACCATGACGTCACCTTGGCCGTTCTCGACATGGGGGATCGACATAATCGGGAAGGTGAATCCCTCCGGTACCGGTGGACATTGCTTCATTTTGGTAGCTATCGACTATTTCACCAAATGGGTCGAAGCTGAATCATATCGCATCCTCAATGCCAAACATGTCGCCAAATTTATCCAAAACAAGATAATATGTCGGTATGGAATCCCCCATGAATTTATCAGTGATCATGGAACTCATTTCCAAGCTGAGATGACAACCTTACTGGCTAAATACAAAATTCAAAGGCACACGTCCTCGCCGTACCGTCCCCAAACAAACGGAGCAGTAGAGGCAGCTAATAAAACGATTGTCACCATACTCAAAAAGATGGCTGATAATTATCGGGACTGGCCCGACAAAATACCTTTTGCCCTATGGGGGTATCGGACATCAATTCGCACCGCAACCGGAGCGACACCATACTACCTAACCTATGGGATGGAGGCAGTCCAACCAGTTGAGTTAGAGGTACCGTCCCTCAGAATTCTGCTAGAAAGCCAAGTACCCGAAGCTGACTGGGTTCGAGCACGGTACGATTCGTTGGTTCTACTAGACGAACGACGGTCCCGCGCTTTCAACAACATCCAAATTTACCAAAAAAGGATCCAACGGGCTTTCAACAAACGAGTAAGGCCCAGAAACATTAAAGAAGGGGACCTAGTCCTTAAGTCTGTTCGAGCCTTACTACCAGTTGACCCAAGGGGGAAATTCAAACCCAACTGGGCTGGGCCATACCTGGTGAAGAAGATCCTATCAGGGGGAGCAGTAATGCTGACGGACCTGGACGGGAATGAGTTCGTCAACCCAACCAACCTGGACCAGCTGAAGCGTTACTACCCTTAGCCATTTCTCAATGTCATTAGCAATTTTTATCAAAATCATTTATTTTACAAAAAGCAAGTCAATGAGTTAGAATTATTTATTCTACTGTCGCAAAACATCTTGAACCATTAGTCTTGGTGTAATTCAAGATTGCAAATTTCCTAAGCCTGAACTACGTCCGGTTTGATTCTGCTAATTGCGGATACGTAGGCAGCCCCTCAAAAGGGCACAACCAATGCAGTCGAGAAAAGACAGGAACGGTTTAATAATAAACTTCCTTTTATTAATTATCACAAAAAAAAACCCCAATAAACTTGGGAAAATTACAAAGTGCAGCAATTAAAAAAAAACTACAAAAAAAACACACGACAAAAATAGTAATAATATTTAAATAATAAAAAAGCTAAGGACTCGGTGTTTAGGGCATCTTGCCCTTCCCTTTGTCCTTGGCCTCCTTGGCCGTCCACTGACGGCGACGCGGAGGAGAGCGTTCCCGAATCACCACAGGAACCTCTTTAGCCCGGACTCGTTTCTTGGAACTCGAGTCCTCATCCATCTCGATAGGCCCGAGTCGGGCCCTCACGGGCTCAGGGAGCCGGTCGCGCGGACCTAGTCGGTCCCGGGCCGCCAGTCTTGGCCCAAGTCGCCTCTCCAAGTCAGTCTGGGGGCTTTGCCGCCCCCGAGTGCCACTAGCACCGGCATCTTTAGCTCGAGTCTTAGTGTGTGACTTAAGACCCGATTCTAATCGGACTAGGGTAGCAGGGGTCTCCCCCTCATCATAGAATCCCCTATTGTCCTTTGCCGTCTCCCGACGGACCAGTTCGAAGGCCTCATCAACCTTCAGGGCTTTGCGAGCCTCCTCGGACTCCTCAGAAGTCCATTTCTCGTAAGCTCGAGAAACCCAAGCGGATTGGCAAGGGTTGGGAATAGTCCATGTAGGACGAGTGAACCATCGCTGCAACCAGGTGTCGCACATAGCATCTGTCAGTTGAAGCGAGACGCTAATGATGGCTTCAGTCTCAGGAATGCGCTGAGACGAACCGAACTGCCTCAGGATGCGGTCCGGGTAGATGTGAACTGTCCAGTCAAGGGACAGGACCACAAGGTAACGAGCTTGGTCCCTCTTGGCCAACCCCGTCAGTTTAGAGAGAAACCACCAAGCAACCGTCCACCTAATCAATGGGCCACCGTGGAACACCAATTCCTCGTCCCAGTAAGCTCGATTCATATGGTGATTCGAGCTTATCCGGCGCCCTCTCGAACTGATTTGGCTGCTACGGTAGTTGGGAACGCTCGGAGGAGGCTCTATGATCGATAAGCGCTCCGACAGCCAAACCTGCAAAAAGTACACACAAAATTTATGAGCAACGGAATCGTTCGCTACAGCCCACTCGATCGAGTACACCATCTGACTCGATCGAGTAAGGCTCCCTAAGACAACCAGAAGCTCGTCAGGTATGACACTCGATCGAGTACACCATCTGACTCGATCGAGTAAGCCCTTCACAGACCGGCAGAAGCACTTCGCAGACATCACTCGATCGAGTGATAGGTCCACTCGATCGAGTGACTTACGGACCTCAGGAATTCGCGAGAAACAAAAAAGAGAGAAAAGCAAAATTGAAAAATCGAGAGGCATATACCTGCAAAATAAGGGTGCTCCCCGTCAGTTGTCGGGTTGGGTCAAGCCGCCTAGCATCCAAACCCATGATGAGTTCCCCAGTGGCTAGCCAAGCAGGGCTATGACCAGTCTCCATCTGGTCAACCACTCCAATCAGCCTAATTTGACCCACGCATGAGTCAGCATCCATCAGCCCCTCGAACACGTAGCGGTGCAGCATGCAGAAAGAGAAAGCCCTACGCCTATGAGAAGGTGTAGCCCTTACGTCCTGACTGTTCATAAACTTGTCAGCCAAGTCAAAAAGGGAGACAGTATCTCCCCGCACCATTCGATCTGTCTCAGCATGAGACAGACCTAGGAAGTCCCTCAGTCTTCTTCTCGGGTCCGGGTAGAACGGAGGGATGGCAGGACGGGCAACAGGGCTCCAACCTCCGATGGCTGCAATCTCCTCGGGAAGAGGGCATATCTCTCCCCGCGGGAATGCGAAGACGTGATGGGTAGTATCCCAAAACGCCAGACAAGCGTCCAAGAAGTGTGAATCAGGCACCAGACGCCTAAGAGGAAATAGGCTGATAATCCCCATTTGGGTCAGCTGAATCCTATCCTCGTCCCGAAATTGCTGGGACCAAGCAAAAAGCATTGAAGTGAGATGCTCAATACCCATGGCGAGAACTTGATTTCTCGTGAAAGACTGAGAAATTTTTGTTAAGAGAAGAAGAGTTTTGGTTTGAGGTGCAGTAAGCTGAGGCAGGGAGACCTGTATTTATAATAGGGAAGCCTGGCAGTAACCATGATTAACCCTGCCTCCTCAGTAAATTGGGCCCCAACGTGTGCAGGCCTGACTTCAACCCAGAATAGGAATCTAGTTATCCTGAGCTTTCCTAAATCCTTTCTAAAAATTCCTTAAGTTCAAAAAAAATCTTTCTCAAAAATTTCAGCTTTTTAATCCGGCACTTTTCCCCAGCACGAGTCGGTGTTTTGCCTATGTGTTACATGCAATTTGTCATGCAGGTACACCCCAAGACTTCAGAAGCAAGTCCCCGCGCAACCACTTCACTCCCCAGCGTGAGTCAGCACTTATCCCAGAATGCTACAGTCAAAGCCATGATGTATCAGCATACGGGTACTCCTACACCTTCAAAAGCAAATTTCACTCCCCACGGAGCTACCACCGGCAGGACAGGTATGACCCTCTGCTTATGGCTGGCGAGCCCTTCACGCTAGTCTACTGGACTATAAACGACCCGACCGGAAGGCTACCAGGTTGTAATCTGCGATTGGCCTGGTGGCTACTCTGACTTTCGCCTTGTCCAAGCCTCAGTCAGAGTGGGGGCTCTGTAGACACCCGCATTTTGCCTGCTAGTGTCTATAGCAGTTCCCGACAAACACCCGATGATGATCGGACGCAAACGTGACTTAGTATACTCGGATTTGGACCCGAAATCAATAATATCCGACATGGACTTTTAGCGGAGTAATAATCTCACAAAACAGACCTCAAATTCAGGCCCAGTGGGTCGTTCCGAGCAAAATAAGACTAATTTGGGCCAAAACCGACACCAAAAATAAATCCCGTCTTTTGGCGACCGGGTCAAAACCCGGTCAAAGACGAACCCGTCACAAAAACAGCCCAAGTACAGCTTCTAGAAACTGGCGCCCATTCCTAAATTCAAAAAAGATCACACAATCAAACCAAGTCAACCCTTCCTCTTTTATCTCGGATTACCTGATCCACTCGGTCGAGTGGATTGACCCACTCGGTCGAGTGGAGCGTCAAAAACCGGATCAGGCCCATTTTCTAGGGCACTCGACCGAGTGCACTAGGGCCACTCGATCGAGTGACCCTAGGTCGTGGGGTAAACTCTATAAATACCCCCCCTCAAGCCCTTTGCATTTCAGATTTTTTACTAATGAAAAATTACCCTACATTCTTACCCTAATCCTCCCACACTTCACACACTACAACCCTAAGCAAACACACATCAAAAACCGAGTCCCTTGTCCCTCGAAAAACCAACATTTTCACCTACACACACCATAACTTACATACATCCTCGATACTCCATAGTCCCGTCACTATTCGCGAGTCCATTTCCGAGGTTCCTACTAAGCATGTATGTTGAGGGTGTCCTAAACCCCATTTCAATCCTTGCCCTCTTTATTTACGTTTTTGTATTGTTAATATTATACTTATACTAGTATCGTATTTCTAACACTCTAACTCTAACATTCTAACATTTTACTTTTTTGCATACTAACTTTTACATTTCGCTACTAACATATTACTATCATACCGTGTATATATATATAATTAGCATCGAAAATTCGGTTTTGGATGCGTTTGACTACAATTGTCGCCTAAAATCCGTTTAATCCCTTTACGAGCAACGACGGAGGTGGAGCCCTTTCGAGGAGCCCCGCCCCAGTGTACTCAAGGGTGTGACGTGATCGCGAGTTCGCGACTAATCGTAGTTGAACGTATTCGATCCCATTTTAATTAGTACGGAACCCGTTGACACGAAAACCGACATCACATAACCCGAAAAGGTTAGTTTCGATGTCGTGACATAGAGGGAATCCTTCCGTTACTAATTCAAGTTTCTAACGTAAACGTTTCATAAAATCCCGACAACGGTATTATAATCGTATATGTACACGATTATAGTACCGAAGGTCGAGTTAAATTCAAATCATGCGATATTTGTATTTAAACTCGACCGACCGTCGTTTTCGACCCCAAAAACGAAACGAGTTAACACTCGTACAGGGACTACTCGACCGAGTGCATAGGCCACTCGATCGAGTAGTGTCCATAAAACTGGGCAGATTACTTTTTGAGGGCACACTCGACCGAGTCAGACCATGACTCGACCGAGTGGGTCCTGTAACCCGGTAATCCGAGAGCTTAAATGCAACCTTTAGGCCTCGTCTTTTTTTACGACTCTTAGTCGACACGTGTAAAGCCAATCACGTGAACCCATTTTCCAAAACTCACGTTTATCGTGACAACTTCTTTTCCAAAAAATTCGATAACGGTATTATAATCGTATGAGACATGATTATATTACCGGCAAACCGAATTAAATCTAAATTCGTCAATATTTTAATTTAATTCGGCCAACTCTCGATTTAAAACGCATAAAAACACGAGTCATAGCTCGTACAGGTGCCACTCGGCCGCGTACACCTGCCACTCGACCGAGTAACACCCCGAACCGTGGGCAGAAACTTCTTTTAGGACGCACTCGACCGAGTCAGACTATGACTCGACCGAGTGGGTCCTGTAACCCAGAAAACCGAGGGCCTTGACACATACTTTCAAGCCTCGTCCTTTTTATCGACATTAGTCATCACGTGTAAAGACTATCACGTGACTATCCTATTTTCAAAACCATGCACATCACGACACGTAGAGCGACTTTGATCGATTTTTCGACGTGATAAGTCGGGACAAGGCATCGAGGCATAGGATCGGGCTAGCATCACGCCTAGGCCCTATGTCTCCGTCCTTCGTTTGATATACAACATAGTGTATATTTAAGCGAGGTTAGTCCGTTTACACATTTTTCGGTCTAGCTTACATGCGGGGTCGTCCCTAACTTTTATTTATTTATTATACTATTTCCATATCATTTGCAATTTTCGTATTGACCGGGTTGTATTTCCGCCCGTGTAACTTGTACGTTATTTACGTCTGAGCTTCATTTATTACTTGCTTATTGCTTTATAAATGAACCTCGCATGCTAAACCACTTTGACCATATTTTAGATGCATTAAATGACGTAGTTAACATACTATTCATATGCTTAGCCCGAAAACGCTGTTTGCATATCATTTAATCGTTTTACTAGCGCGCGCACACGAACACGAACGATGTCTTAGTAGAGGCCGCCATGTGCGGGCGGGGTTGGGTGTCCTTAGTGGGCTTCCCAACACGTACCCTCACCCCTTACTCAGAACCTTTGGTTTCCGGATGCCCGAAACCCTTGGCGCACGAGAGTCATTCTATATACGAAAGCCGGTTTATACGGTATCGGTATTGCAATGCAAAAGGGACGAGCCCAATGAACTCTGAAATCGAAATGGGCTTACTTTGTGTATAGCCCATGACGACATGGAGTGGGCTCGTATGGTTCCGAATAACCACAAAATTCGGTGGCGACTCCATTTTGACTTAAATTTCGAACCCGAGAACAATCTCACCACGAGATTCATTCGCCTACCCAAACCCGCGCGTGGCCGCGTCGGGGTGGACCTACGTCATGTCCACAAAGGGATTTATGAAGATCGTGGGCCCTGTTTGTGTTGGTTTCTCTTTGGGGGTTACTATAGGAGTTAATCATATGCTTGTAACTAACCTACCTCAGTTAGTTATAGATTAGTTATATGTATAACTAACTCTCCTATATATATGTTGCTCTTTATACATTGTAAAATCACGTTATTAATTCTAATACATACACACAATCATTTCTCTCTATTTTCCTCTTCCTACATGGTATCAGAGATGGTTATCCGTTTCTGATTTTTTTTTCCTTCTTTCGCTTTTATCTTACTCTTCCTTTTCTTGAAATTCTCTTCATCTCTTTTTCTTGAGCTGCAACAATGGCGAACAGCACAATCAATGTCGACGATCCTCACCACGTTCACCCTTCGGACGTGCCTGGTGTGAAGCTTGTGGCTAATGTTTTCGAATGCTCGGGATTTGGAAATTGGAAGCGAGCCATGACGATAGCTCTTTCAGCCAAGAATAAGGTGGGGTTTATCGATGGTAGCATCCCGAAGCCAGCCTCCACACACGCCACATCCAAGAGTTGGCAACGATGCAACGACATCGTTTTCTCATGGATCCTCAATTCACTATTGCTTGAAATCGCAGACTCTATTTTGTACAGCGCCACTGTGCAAATCGCTTGGGAAGAGCTTGAGGAACGTTTCGATCAATCAAACGATGCACAGTTGTATGGTGTGTAGAAGAAGTTGTTTGATTTTGGCTAAGGTACTGATAGCATCACCTCTTATTTTACTAAACTCAAATCTATTTAGGACGAAATTGAAGGAATGGGCGTTAATCTAAGATGTTCTTGCACATGTTCTTGTGGAGCAAAGGATAAATTGGTAGAATTCTTGGAAACCCAGAAGGTTATTCAATTTTTGATGGGCTTAAATGACTCATATTCTATAGTAAGAGGTTCCATTTTGATGCAAAATTCTCTACCCAAGCTTTCCACTGTGTATAACAATTTGCTTCAAGAGGAAAGACAAAGGGAAATTCATCATGCTCACCAATTTCAATCTGACTCTGCTACTGCTATGTTTGCAAAAGGGAATGGTCAAAGAAATAATGGGAGTAATGGTAACAATGGCAACAACTATGTTGGACAGAGGTACAATAATGGTACCAACAGTGGAAACAATCAGGGTAATAGAGGGCAACAATACAAGGGAAACAACAACTACAAAGGCAAGAATCAATCCAGTCAATTCTCGAATGACAACAATAATAATGCTGGTTACAAGGGTTCCAACAACAATGGAAGGCCTTATATCGAGTGCATTCACTGCAAAAAGCCTGGTCATACTGTGGAAAATTGCTGAAATCTGCAGCGAAAGAACAAGAGGTTTGTAGAGAACGTTTTCACTGATGGAGATATGAATAATGGGTAGGATAATGGACAAGATCTTGATTCCGAGGCAGATATTTCTGGTGTTGCTGCTAATTTTGTTGGTAATACGCAGCTTTCTCCTCTTAATCCTCATCGTTCTCTGCCTGCTAATGTTCTTTATAATACCTGGATCCTTGATTCAGGAGCGAACGAGCATTTTTGCTCTAATAAGGGTCTTTTTACCAGTTTGAAGAAACTGGATAACCCGTTTTGTATCTCTTTACCAAATGGTAGTACTATTCATATTGATAGCATAGGTGATGTTCATCTTAATGCTGAATTTATGTTACATAATGTTTTGTTCGTGCCTAGCTTCAAATTCAATTTAATCTCTATCGCCAAACTAACTAAACATTTTCAGTCAGATGTCAGGTTTACTCACAATGCTTGTTACTTGCAGGCTTATCTCAAGAGGCCCTTGGTCCTTGCACTACAAGAGTTAAAATCTTGGGCGACTGAGCTTAGCTACTGTCATCTGTCGCTAAAAAGAGATGTGCGACTGTTAATAGTCGCTAAGCATCTGTTGTAACACCCCGTTATTTTCTGAGTAAATTATAAGGCGTTAATGGTCTATTTTATTTAAATCGAGTTATTAAATCGGGACAAATATTTTTAATGTCGTTATAAATATTAAAGTATTTTGAATCGTCTTATAATAAATCGGTCTTGATTTTAACGTTATTTTTATAAACCAACTTTGTATCGAATTCATTTTCGAGTCAAACACGATTAGGAAAGAAAAAAATAAAATAATAACCTACACTATATTAATACATCCCGTAGCCCCTTATTTCATTCATCCAACCTACTTCCATTATCATCCCTGCCCCTGCACACTCCTTCCTTCCCCTTTTCCCCTTGTTCCTGTTCCAATCAATTCGTCCGTGCCGTTGGTGTCGTAAAATCAGCCCTTAATCCTTGTTTACGCCACACGTTTCTTCATCCGTCTTCACCAAAATTGTAAGTACTTTATTAATCTACTAATCACTCTATTTCTTATAGTTTGTGGGACAAGTAAAATATATGTTTGAATATCTTAAATCTTGATTCTTTTTCTAAAATTCTTGGTTTCGGTATTTTCTTATCGGCTGTGTCGGGATGTTGCGTGAGTTCTTATTTGATTGGAGTTTTGGGTCAATTTTGAGGGTAGTGATGGAGGAGTGATAAATATGTATGATTTTACGGAGTATAGTTGGTTGGTTAATGGGTCACAGATTAGACGATGTTTTGGGTCAGATTGATGACCTTGGAGGGCAAGGATGGGTTTTGCGTCATTAGAACAGGAGGAATTGGGATGGTAGTGTGAGTAGCTGTAAGTTAATAACTTGAATGATGATGCAGTGATGATGTAGGATTGTAATAAAAATTTTGTTTGCCGTGGGTTGTCATTTCTTTAGCAAGACATTGATGGTACATGGGTTATTTATGGGAGCAATGAATTTGGGATTTACTTATCGTTCTTTGACATAATCGAGTGGGTGATGAATAAGTTGCGTCTCGATCGAGGTTGAGCGTTTTCGATAGCATATATATGTATACGAATACTAGGTAGGTTAGACCGTTGTTATATTAAATGAAATATTGAAACAATTTGTATTAATTGTAGCTTGTGGGTTCGAGGAGAAAGAATTTCGGATTTAGTTTAGCTTGGATTTTCCGTCTCAAGAGGTAAGGACGTTTTGACCTTTTCACCTTTAAGTAAAGAGTATGTTTGGTTTAAATTATATTTTTGAAACGGTTTTATAATTATTTTGTCAACGATGAATTTTTATGATACTCTTGTAATATTTTGGATATTGGAACTTTGTGACAAGTCATATATATTGGAATTATTTTGGTACAATTTTGGTGGTTATAACAGACTCTGGGAGCTCTGTTGGTCTATGAGGTTAAGGTGCGTCTGAGACGTCCCTGGGATTTCGTCCCAAAACTGAACTCCTGGCCCGAGTTGTGTTAAGTGGGGTTTTGTCCGGCCCCCACTTGCTAGGTAGTTAGACTTCCTCCTTTGGCAGCCTCATCCTACTGACTGCCCAAATGTGAGTAGTGCGCACTATAGTAAGTCTAGCTAAGCATAAGTGGTACCTCTAGATCGTGCAAAAGGGTAGGACCTTGGCACACAGGAGGAGACAATATATTTTGGTTGGTTTTGGTTTTGACTACCGTTTTACAGTACTTTTGGTTTGGTATTGAGACAACAATATTTAACTATGATTTCAGTTTACTACAAATTATAATTATTGTCTTACCTTTTCAATATAATATATTTTACTCAGCTTTGCTGACGTCCTTTTGTTTTGGGTCGTTCCCCCGCTGGAACCTGTACCTATTTGTATTTTGGGTACAGTTGATAGGTACAATTAATATGCTGCATGGGTGCATTTGGTTCGGGATGCTGAGCGTGGAAGGATTTTATTATTTAACGTTTACCTCCAAACCATTTATATTTATGTTGAATCTGGGTTGAAGTTGTTTTAAACCGTTTTGAATTTTGTGGGACTTAAGTCTTCCGCTGCAACGTTTAGATTTAATTATTTATCGGATTTATATTTCTTCTTAATTCTTATACTATTCTTTTGCCTTGCATTTGGCCTTGTGAGCTAAATGCGGAGTAACAACTTTAAATTTTCCTATTTTATTTTGTTATTTTGGTCGCGGAAATTTAGGGCTGTTACATCTGTGGCTACAGTTAGTCGCTTTTAGATATTTCAGTCGCTAAAACAGACGCGCGACTGATTTCAGTCGCTAAAATTAGCGACTGATTTCAGTCGCTAAGAGCGTCAGATTAGCGACTGATTTCAGTCGCTAAGGGGTGTGACGTGGCATATTGGAACGTCTTTCGACGACTGAAATCAGTCGCTAAATGACAAAATTAGCGACTGACATCGGTCGCTACCGAACCAGAAATAGGCCGGTTATATTTATTTATTTTTCTAGCCAAAATCTGCACAATAAAACAAATCAACAACCACAATACATCCTAAACATCATTCCAAACGTTGTTCCAAACATTTCGCAAGCTTCACACTCCAAAATTGGCAACCAAGTACGCAAACGTGGTGAATACACTAAATTAAAAGTGTTGTTACAAACTGTTTTTCAACAAGCATTCAGAAACTAGAAATTGTTTTCATTCAATCTACTCAGTTAACAGGGAAACTAGTTGACGTACCACTACCACCGTCACCGAAGGGGTCTCTAGGATCCGGGAATCGGGGAGTGGGGCCGGAGTTGCAGTTAAACTGCTGCATGTTCCCAAGACGCCGTAGTTCTTCCAGAATTTGCAGTTTAATGGACTCCTGCGTCTTCAACCTCTCATTCTGCTCCTTCAGCTGCTCAGCCATAGCTGCCCTTTGCGCCCTCTCCTCTCGAAGTTCCGACCTCATCTCAGCCATCTCGGATGGTACACACTCCGTCGAGGTCGCATGGGCCCCCCGAACATTGGGTGGTGTCCAGTACAGGGAATGAGCGTTCCCCGTACCGTACACCGCTCCCTTGCGGTACCCATCCGCGACTTGAACCAAAGTGTGCTCGGGTCCACACCTACATTCTCGGGCGCTCTGGTGGCCTCCATATACGAATCTTACAAGAAATTGGAGTCATGATTAGGTGAGTTCTAAAGAAAAAAAAAGTAAAGAAGTCTTATGCTTGAAACTTACCCAAATTTCGGCGTCCTTCTCCGTAGCGAACGATCGACCACTCTCGTCGTCCCCCTTGGTCTTCGTGGCCAGAAATAGCTGCGCAGGCGGAGGGTATTCTCCGGTTTTCTTCTTCAACTGCTGGCAGTACAAGTAGATTTCTCATTTATATTTATAATGAAAACATTAAATAAGAATCCAAAATAAAAATCAAAGGTAAGGAAATACTAACATTCACAGCCCGTTGGTGCATCGACTGCGACCCACCGTAGTGGGTGCGCTCCGCCTCCACCTCGGGGTCCCCTCCCCGCCTCTTGTTCTTCTTTGCCTGGACTGATCTTTTCAGGAACTTCGGGTCGGAGCGGGCTGTTCTGAACTGTTGGATGGCGTCACCTACAATTTATACACTTTGAGATCAATAAGTGTTTTGAAGATATATACAACTTTCTATTCAAGTACTAACACTAATTGAGTAATCGAACCTTTAAGGAATTTCTGTGCCCTTTCATCGCCCGCCAACTTATACATCATGTCTTTGTGTCTTTCCTTCGCGACATCCATGTATCGGTCTCTCACAGCTACCTCGAGACCCTCGTTGTAAAAGTGTTTAAATTGCAAGATCGTTTGTTGTCATTGTATTAGTAATCTGTAAACAGTAACAGATAATTAATAAAATTCAAAAATTGGTGTACCTTGAAGTTGGCAAACCACTTCTCCCGTTGCCACATAGACATCTTTGTCCAACTCGTGCAGTAAGTAGTCAAGTCATTCATGAAACTGTCCTTGACACCAGTCACCACCGCACGAGTACGAAACCTATACCAAAGAGTGAAATAAGATGATGTCTCACAAAAAAAGGAAATACAATGTCTCACCATGTGGACTCGGGGCCAATTATTAGGCGTCCGTCGTCTGTGTATCGAAGCCCTTCATCCTGTTATGGTTGCTCGTTGTTCACCTCCTCATTATCATCATGTTGGACCTCGTTCTGGTCCTCCAGTCGGGTATCCTCCTGATCCTCCTGTTGTTGCCGGCCCCTGCTACTGCTCCCACTACCATACCTAAGTCTGCTGCCCAACGTCATATCTGCAGACATAGTAGAAAGTTAGAAATTGACATCATAATATTGAAATTCACATCACACCCTCCATATAATGGCTTCTCCGCAGCCTCTAACATATCAAAAAAAACTTTCGCTCGTGGGTTTGGCTCTTGTGGGGTTGGTTGGTCATCGTCGTTAGTGTACATGCTCTCATCATTAAACAAATTGCACTCAACCACATCAACAATCATTCCTCTCACCCCACCCTCATTCTGATCAACCTCAGATTCCTCAACAGCAGACGTCTCACCATGACAAATCCAATAATAGTAATTTGGGCTAAACTCATCTGAGATAATATGTTCCTTAATCAAAATACTATCCAAGAATTTGATGTTCTTACATTTCACACAAGGACACCTAAATCTACCCTCTGACGCGTATTTAGGATGAGTTTTAGCGAACTCAAGAAAGCGATTAATACCCTCTAAAAATTCCTTTGTGGGACGTCGTCTCTTATCGAATCTTTCCCCATACATCCATTTTCGTTCCTGTCTCTTCATTTTTTTATCTAAAAAAATTGAGACAATAACTCTAAAGTAATTTACTAATATATATACACTAGTCAAATATTCTGTAAAATTCTCAATTCACCTAAACATAGTACTATTTCCACCCAATTCGTCCATAATTACATCACTAAATCGGCATAATTGTATTTCACTTCCAATTTCCTAGCACATCAAAACAACCCAATTCATTCAACTACTTAACCACAAACCCTAATTTTATACTAACAATCTACCTATTTCAAATTGGGGAACCTATTGAGCGATTAACATTCTAACTACACTAAATATTCCGACACTAACAACAACACCACACTATAAAAACATCTAACTCAATAACTAATCTATTTATATCAATAAATAAAAAAATTAACAAATAATTTAAATTAAGTATAGATAAAAACATACCGTAATTAAAAAAATGGAGGAATGAAGAAGGAAGGAATGAATGGAGGAAGACGGATTAGAGAGAAGGGAGAGAGTTTGTAGAGAGAGAGAGTGAAATGGCAAATGTGAGAGGGGGAGGGGGGGCTGCTCGTGCATTTAAAAAAATCGACACACCGTAGCGACCGAAATCGATCGCGCCTCGTTTTTATTCGGTCGCTACGTAGCGACTGATTTCGGTCGCGCGCTCTTTTTTTAGCGACCGAAATCACTCGATAAGGGGAGTCAATTTTATAAATTTCGTCGCTTCGTCCAGCGACTTATATCGGTCGCGCGGATCACTTTTCAGTCGCTAAATGAGCGACTAAAGTTTCAGTCGCACGTGGGTGGTAGCTATGGGAAGTATTTCTTGTAGTGTTGGTAGAAGTTTTAACAACCTATATCTGCTGAATTCTCAATCATCACTCAGAAATGTCGATAATGATGTTCTTAATTCTGATGCTTGTGTAGTCAATTCTATAGCTGCAAATAAAGATGTAACATGTGATGTTTGGCATAGTAGGTTAGGGCATCTTCCTGTATACAAACTTAAGAAAATGAATATATGTAATAAATATTCAATAAACATGAATGAAAGTGTTTTGTCTTCTTGCCAAATTTGTGCAAAGGCTAGGCAACATAGGCTAAAATTTCCTGTTAGTAAATCTGTTTCATTTGCTTCTTTTGACTTGGTTCACATTGCTATTTGGGGTCCCTACAATAATGCTACTTAATGGTTATAGTTACTTCCTTACTATAGTGGATGATTTCACTAGGTGTACATGGACCTATCTTTTATCCTGTAAAAGCAATGCTTTCAATGTTTTCAAGGGCTTTCTGAACATGGTGTCCACTCAGTTTAATAAGAAGGTTAAAGTGGTTAGATCAGACAATGCGTTTGAGTTAGGTTCTAGCAGTCCTACTTCACAATTTCTTATTGATAATGGAACAATACATCATACTTCCTGTTTTCATACGCCTCAACAAAATAGTGTTGTAGAGAGAAAACATAAACACCTTTCAGAAACTGCTAGAGCTTTGAGATTTCGGTCCAATTTACCTTTGAAATATTGGGGTGATTGTGTACTTACCGCCACTTACATCATCAACAGAATGCCTTCAAAGGTTCTTGATTACATTTCTCCTTTCCAAGTGTAGACACCCACATTTTGACCGCCATGTGTCTATAATAGTTTCCGCCAAACACCCGATGATGATCAGACGCAAACGTGCTTTGATGGACTCGAATATGGGCTCGTAATCATGGAAATTTAGTTTAGGCTTATTATGGAGTACAAATCTTACAAAACCAACCTCAAATCCAGGCCCAGTAGGTCGTTTCGAGTCAAATAAGACTAATTTGGGTCGAATCCGACACCAGGGGCAAAACCGTCTTTTAGCGACCAGGTCAAACCTGGTCAAAGATATTTTTTTCCGAGACCCACGGACCAGCCGTGACACTACACGTCCGGTTTGGACTCAAATACTACAAAAATCAGCTTCAAAAATACTAAATAAATCCATTCGAGGATAGAATTCGATCTCAACTAGGATTCTATCCGAAAGCTAAATTAACTTACCGACCGAGTGTCAAACACTCGGCCAAAAACAGTCCCAAAACAGCCGAGATACTCGGCTTCCTCACCAAGAAACGGGACTCTCGTTCCCTTTTGAACTCTTACGTTTCCTATCTAAACCGGTATTTCTTGTTGTCTAAGCAAGATACCTCTTCTAAACCTCTTCACCTATAAATAGGACCCTCCGGTCATCTATCGATTCATCATTCATAATCATACACCTTCGTTACATAACTAATCCCATAATATTCATACATCCAAAAAAATAGCATCGAAGTACCGCTACTACAACCCGGCAACTCCGACACCCCAAAAACCGGCCACAACCCGCCTCCTCTCCCGCACCAAAACCAACACCCAAATTCATCCACATCGTCTCGACGCTCCCGTGCCTAAGCCACTTTCCGACGAGCCTTATTCCGAGAAAACAAAGCATGTAGGTTGAGGGTGTAAAATCAAACCCGATTCTTCCTTTTTCTCGTCCTTTTTCACGTTTTTCCGTTTTTTGCGTCGTGTCTGTTTTTAATATGGGTCGTCGTCGTTTTTTTTTTTTTTCATAATATCGATACCATAAAATATTTTCAATAAACAAAACGTTCTTAAAATACGATATCGATTCTCTAATCGAATATCGTATCTAATAAGAACTAAATTAAATCTCGTTGATGCTAAAAAAAATCGTTACATCTTTTTAAACAAAATACGACGATTTTAACGCGGAGAGAATTAACATTTTTTTTCTTCTTTTCGTCCAATTTCTTTTCTTTTTCAAAACAATTTTCAAAACACTTTTTTCACTTTTTCTAAAATCATTCTAACTATTTTATATCGATTTCATAGTCGAATATCGAATACGACGAATATTGAAAATATGAATCGAGTATAAATTAATCCATATTTGTACGCGATTTATAAAAATTAACGATTTTCGAAAAAAAAAAAAAAAGTGGAACATACTCCCGCGCGAGCCGCGCGCCTGCCAGGCGACTCGCGCGAGAGCCTGGAAAACCGTGCCCCTTTTTTCGTTTTCTCGTTTTTTTTATTCTTTTCGTTTCTTACATAAAATAGCGACTTTCGCGACATATTTTCAGATTTCGATAAATACTTTATTTGACCTCGGTCAACACGTGCTAATCCATCACGTGTCGTAAACCTTTTTCAAAATCATGACATATTATCGTATTTTCATCTTTATTCGATTTATTCAATCGTTACTAACTCGTTTTCTCGTGTTTGTAGCAGTTTATTTTATTTCTATTGTTTTATTAGACTAAAACGAACTTCACATGCTAAAATAACTTTGACGTTATTAGTTTAAGATGCATTAAACGACTTAGCAACCCATTTATTCTTCTCTCACATGCTTAGGGAAAATAATGTTTGCATATCATTCCACTATCGAACTAACGCATGTACATAAAAAACGAACGATATCTTAGTAAAGGCCGTTAAGTGCGGGCGGGGTTGGGTGTCCTTAGTGAACTTCCTAACACGTACCCTCACCCCTTACTCAGAATCATGGTTTCCGGATGTCCGAATCCATTGGCAACGAGAGTCATTCAATACACGATATCCGATAATGTCGGTATCGGTATCAAATGCTAAGGGACGAACCCAATAAGCTCTGACATCGGAAATGGGCCGTATTTTGTACACGGCCCAGTACGACATAGAGTGGGTTCGAACGGGCCCGAACTCCCACAAAGTTCGGTGGCGACTCCTACTTCGATTTAAATTTCAATTTGACCATCTCATATGGAGATTCATTCGCCTCCCCAAACCCGCGCGTGGCCGCGTCGGGGTGGACCTATGTTATGTCCACAATTTGGCGACTCCGCTGGAGATCAACTGATGAGTCACTTACCATCGGCATCCTCAGGGTGAGACTCGAAAAGAAATCGTTCGATTAGTAATGTACACGTTTTAGTTCAATGGTTCATGCGTAACCCAAATTTTTCCCGGGCCGGTTACTTGTGACCGACGTCCCACTATACCACGGTGCATTCCTAAATGGGTGCACTAAAGACTTCGATGGCGGAACTTGCATGAGTTTTACGGCAGGTTCTAAGACCAACTCGGCTTAGGAAGACCGTCCTGATTTGCGAGAAAGCTATCGTCGTTGGTATAGACCCTATTTCGACCGACCGAGACTTAGATTAAGAGCATACATGGTGTCATTATACTGTTTCCATGACTACGTGCTACTTGATTTACTTGCCTTCTTTTTCAAAAACCGCTATTTCAAAAGTTTGCATCTTTTCAAACCTATCCATTTTTCAAAGCCCGGAAAGCTACCGAATTTAGAACTTATGATTTTGACTCAAAATAGCCTATTTTTAGCCGGTATGCTGCCCAAACTTTATCAAAATTTCCAAAATTCGGCCCGATAAGATTTTTCGGTTTTCAAAAAAATCTGGCCATCCGATCCGACTTTTTCGGGTTTTTCTAAATCCAAATTTCCCTTTTCAAAACCTTCCTCTTCTTAGGACTTCCCGTATTTGGTAGTGTCGGGTCTTGTCATAAGTTGTTAGAGTCTATAGCATCGAAACTCCGTCGATCCTACATCACGAGTTTCTTCACCATCCCAGTCCGCCTTATTTGTCGAGGCACGGCCCACCTGCGTAGGACGAACTCTTACAAAGAGAAGCCTGTTTACACATTCAAGTCCAAAGCCTAGGGAGTATCTCACGTGGACCTTCCTTCGAGCGGGACTCGGTCCACATAGCCGAATCCTAAGGGAGGCCCACCTTTCACGAGTCACCCGTCTAGGTGTCTTTTCCGAGTCATTTCCTTTTCAGGCATTTCCTCACTCGGGGGCCACCCTTCAGCAAAGCGATCAACCACGGTTGCTCTAAGGGTCATGGCTTACACGTGTTGTCTCACGTATCCCACTTTCGAGTCACTTAGGTGTCACACCATCTGAGTCCTATCAGATTCTTTAGCCTCACTCGGAGGCTATCCCCCAACCGAGCAGTCAACCACGGTCATCCTAAGGGCACCCCACGTTCATCATACACTGGCGTCCTTATGATGCCTTCTTCGAGTCGTACCTATGCTACAAATACTCGAGTCATCTAGGGTTAGGTCACCACGGTTGGTCCGAGCACGCGACGCGGTCAAACACGGTTGCCCCATTTTCGGACTCGCCCTCATACACCGTCCGAGTCTCATGGTCGAGTCCAAGCCAGGGTCGTTACCTCGTCTGGATCAACGTTTGAGTATCCCGGTCCAAGAGTCTTTGTCGACCCGTCACCCCGGGCCGTGTCTAGTTTGACTCCCTCACTTGCACTTGCGCAAAGCCGAGTTTAGGCGAGTCGTGACACCCGTCGTTCTCTCCAATCAAAGACCTTACCAAAAAAAAACAACCAACCGAGCATCCGAGTCCAGATTTGATTCGAGTCTAAGTCTGAGTTCGAGTCTAGGATACCCTACATCCTCATTTCCAAATCAGCGTCAAAGTCATTTGTATTCTGTCCTCTTTTCAAAAATTCAATAAAATCAACTTTCAATATTCTATCTCCACTATATGCTTTCCTTATATGTTTCCGAGAACATGATGAGCACCATCGTACAGACGTACACTGTGAGCACATGCACGTGACTATTATAGGCACATCTATAATGACTGCAGGAAACCGAGCCCGTGTTTTCCTCTTACCTGTTCCATGTCTGGTATAGAAAAGCCACATAAACTACCCTTAGCAGGAGCGGTATCGAATCCTATGACAAATCTAGGTAGTCTTCTAGTTTGGGTTCAAGACGGGAGGCAAGCCCACTTCCCACAATAAACACCCTTCCAATAAGACTTGACCAACTTGACCAATCCTTACCTTAGGTGTTAGTCTGACCAACAAAAAAGGAAAAAAGAAAAGCTGGACAAAAAAGAAAAAAAAATCAAAAGTCCAAGGAAAAAGCAAAAGGCCAAAACAATAGAGCTGGCCATAGTCAAAAAGATTTATCAACATCCCTCGACCAGATACGGTCAAGCCCTCGACCAGGCACGGTCAACTCAAATGAAGAATCCCATGACCGGGGCTAAAGAGGTCAACCAAAAAATATACAAAAACCCATGACCGTAGTGAAAACGGTCAATTCAAAATTATCAATACTCATACCATTCAATAGGGGAGAAACAATCAAGCTGGTCAGCTAGCACCACACTTAGCCTTCCCACATTACAACCCTCAAGATCTTCTCGAGACCTAGGCTAAGAGACAGCCCAGAATTTTGAGGATTCAAGCTCCATAGGATACCCTAACCATTAGGGCCAGACATGGAAATCAGATCCCGCATTATCAAACCTGCCCAATCGAAGTCCGAGTCATTTTTACTCACATTACAATACCTTACCCTCGAAGCCTTAGCTCCACAAAATCGAGCTCCAGATTTCAAATCATCAAAGCCACTTATGACCTAGCTCCACATTTCCAAAAACATCTAAACCAGTTACCAACCCCAAACACGGGAACTCAACTTGCAGTCGGCATAGAACATGCCCAAATAAGTTCACACCACCTCTGGGGGCTACCCCGGAGAACGCTCACAGTCACAGGATCAACATCCTAACTATTCTAGCCCTTTGATCAAGACATCACTGGGAATGCACCTAGCCTACACCATCGCTGTGGCTAGTTACACACAAAGCCCTAGTAAACTAGGCACCATTATATATCTTTCAATCCACTGAACTACGGCTTGGTTTGATTTCACTACACGTGAATACGTAGGCAGACTTTCAACAAGGGCACAACCACCCACATTGACACACATTCAAAAAGCGCCATCATTCCGGTCACGACACCATCATGTTCTCAACAGCTAGCTTTGTCGTCCTGGGGGCTTCTCTTAGGCAGGAAACCTCCATCCACTCACAAAATCCAGATAAATTCAAAAAATCTAGCCTCCTTTCTGTAGTGTGTCCTAGTACTCGGCTCAGCCGAAGACAAGAATCTGTCAGAACTCGAGGCAATACCCACTTTGGAGATGTACCCAAAAATCAAAAATCCAGAAGAGCACTAGACTACGGCGTTGCTACTACTAAAAGTCTTGTCATGCCAAAACAGTCTCATTACAGACTATTGCAATCCCCCCATAGCACATCCTTCCCATTCCGAGGATTCGACCATGTTGCCACTCGCCTAGGCTACGGAATAGCGCAACTTAAGAGTCTTGTCATCTTAGGTGGCCCACCCCCTACCGAGTCACGGTCTAACCCTTAGAGAGTCAAAGTCGTGTCTGTCAACTCGTCCTCTCGCGTCCAGAGTCGAGTCTGTCGGTATATCTCTCTCTTCAAATTCTTATTTTAAAATTTGCAAAGCTTAGCCATTTGAGAAAATCCCTTTCCTAGTCACCACGAGAATAGGAATTTTTATCCTGCTTCATCTAGGCATACAGGCCTAACCAGGGGATTGTAGGAATCCGTGTCAGAATCTGATCAGTAACCAAGTCATCCCAAGCATCCTTATTTCCAAATTTTTCAAAAAATGTTCAGCATTTTTCTTTTCAAAAATCAATCAAAAAAATCATTTCTTCCCCAGCGTGAGTCGGTGTTTCACCTAGATATTGCATGCAAATTATTATCAACATACAGGTACACCCAAGACTCCCGAAGAATTCTCCAAAATTCCCCAGTGAAAAAACTCAAGCGACCTTTTTCCGAGGTATATTTGTAAACAGATATACCCATAGCTTCCAAGGCAAGCTCCCGCGCAATTCTAAGACAGGATGTATCTGTAAACAGATACATCCATAGCTTCCAAGGCAAGATCCCGCGACATTTTTGACATCAACCCAGGTATTATTTCTATCTTATGGATGGCGAGCACTTCACGCAGGTCTAATGGACTATAAACGACCCGATCGGAAGTCTGCCAGGTTTTAATCCTTGATTGACCTGGTAGCTACTCTGACTTTTGCCTTGTCCAAGCCTCAGTCAGAGTGGGGGCTCTGTAGACACCCACATTTTGACCGCCAGGTGTCTATAATAGTTCCCGCCAAACACCCGATGATGATCGGACGCAAACGTGCTTTGATGGACTCGGATATGGGGTCGTAATCAAGGACATTTGGTTTAGGCTTATTACGGAGTACAAATATTACAAAACCAACCTCAAATCCAGGCCCAGTAGGTCATTTCGAGTCAAATAAGACTAATTTGGGTCGAATCGGCACCAGGGGCAAAACCGTCTTTTAGCGACCAGGTCAAACCCGGTAAAAAATATTTTTTTCCGAGACCCACGGACCAGCCGTGACACTACACGTCCGGTTTGGACTCAAATACTACAAAAATCAGCTTCAAAAATACTAAATAAATCCATTCGAGGATAGAATTCGATCTCAACTAGGATTATATCCGAAAGCTAAATTAACTTACCGACCGAGTGTCAAACACTCGGCCAAAAACAGTCCCAAAACAGCCGAGATACTCGGCTTCCTCACCAAGAAACGGGACTCTCGTTCCCTTTCGAACTCTTACGTTTCCTATCTAAACCGGTATTTCTTGTTGTCTAAGCAAGATACCTCTCCTAAACCTCTTCACCTATAAATAGGACCCTCCGGTCATCTATCGATTCATCATTCATAATCATACACCTTCGTTACATAACTAATCCCATAATATTCATACATCCAAAAAAATAGCATCGAAGTACCGCTACTATAACCCGGCAACTCCGACACCCCAAAAACCGGCAACAACCCGGCTCCTCTCCCGCACCAAAACCAACACCCAAACTCATCCACATCGTCTCGACGCTCCTGTGCCTAAGCCACTTTCTGACGAGCCTTATTCCGAGAAAACAAAGCATGTAGGTTGAGGGTGTAAAATCAAACCCGATTCTTCCTTTTTCTCGTCCTTTTTCACGTTTTTCCGTTTTTTGCTTCGTGTCTGTTTTTAATATGGGTCGTCGTCGGTTTTATTTTTATTTTCATAATATCGATACCATAAAATGTTTTCAATAAACAAAACGTTCTTAAAATACGATATCGATTCTCTAATCGAATATCGTATCTAATAAGAACTAAATTAAATCTCGTTGATGCTAAAAAAAATCGTTACATCTTTTTAAACAAAATACGACGATTTTAACGCGGAGAGAATTAACATTTTTTTCTTCTTTTCGTCCAATTTCTTTTCTTTTTCAAAACAATTTTCAAAACACTTTTTTTCACTTTTTCTAAAATCATTCTAACTATTTGATATCGATTTCATAGTCGAATATCGAATACAATGAATATCGAAAATATGAATCGAGTATAAATTAATCCATATTTGTACGCGATTTATAAAAATTAACAATTTTCGAAAAATAAAAAAAAGCAAGACAGACTCCCGCGCGAGCCGCGCGCCTGCCAGGCGACTCGCGCGAGAGCCTGTAAAACCGTGCCCCTTTTTTTCGTTTTCTCGTATTTTTTATTCATTTTGTTTCTTACATAAAATAGCGACTTTCGCGACATATTTTCAGATTTTGATAAACACTTTTTTTGACCTCGGTCAACACGTGCTAATCCATCACGTGTCGTAAACCTTTTTCAAAATCATGACATATTATCGTATTTGCATCTTTATTCGATTTATTCAATCGTTACTAACTCGTTTTCTCGTGTTTGTAGCAGTTTATTTTATTTCTATTGTTTTATTAGACTAAAACGAACTTCACATGCTAAAATAACTTTGACGTTATTAGTTTAAGATGCATTAAACGACTTAACAACCCACTTATTCTTCTCTCACATGCTTAGGGAAAATAATGTTTGCATACCATTCCACTATTGAACTAACGCGTGTACATAAAAAACGAACGATATCTTAGTAAAGGCCGCTAAGTGCGGGCGGGGTTGGGTGTTCTGAGTGAACTTCCCAACACATACCCTCACCCCTTACTCAGAACCATGGTTTCCGGATGTCCGAATCCATTGGCAACGAGAGTCATTCAATACACGATATCCGATAATGTCGGTATCGGTATCAAATGCTAAGGGACGAACCCAATAAGCTCTGACATCGGAAATGGGCCGTATTTTGTACACGGCCCACTACGACATAGAGTGGGTTCGAACGGACCCGAACTCCCACAAAGTTCGGTAGTGACTCCTACTTCGATTTAAATTTCAATTTGACCATCTCATATGGAGATTCATTCGCCTCCCCAAACCCGCGCGTGGCCGCGTCGGGGTGGACCTATGTCATGTCCACACCAAGTACTCTTTGGTAGAGAGCCCGATTTATCCCACATGAGATCTTTTGGTTGTCTTGTTCATGGCACCACTTCTAAGCCCGGTAGAGATAAATTTCCTCCTAGGGCTGTTTCATGTGTCTTGTTGGGTTATTCTCAGGGTAAAAAGGCTTATAAATTGTTGAATCTTGACAATCATTCCGTGCTTGATTCTCGAGATGTTGTTTTCGATGAGCATATTTTTCCTTATGTCAACAAGGAGAACACTGGTAGTTTTCTTCCTGCTGCTGTTCATGATGATGCATCTGTTACACCTGTCATACCTAATACTAATATTATTCCTGATACTAATATTGTTCCTGATAGTACTAATATTGTTACTGCTCCTAAGCGCCATTCTACCAGACTACCTAGGACTCCTAGACATTTAAATGATTATGTTTGTAATGTTACTACACCCACATGTTGTCATACTCTTACATGCTTGTGTGAAAATCAAAGTGTTGCATCTATTGCTTGTGGCTTTGCTGCACCTGTTGTGTCTTCTTCTTCTTTGCCAATCCAAGAACCCAAGAGTTACAAGGAGGCCTCCGTTTTCCCTGAGTGGCGAGAGGCTATCAAGGCTGAATTTCAGGCTCTTGACACCAATAAAACTTGGGAAATTATTTCCCTTCCACATGGGAAGAAGTCCATCTCTTGTCGTTGGGTCTTTAAGGTGAAACACAAGTCGGATGGCTCCATTGAAAGATACAAAGCGCGCTTGGTAGTCAAGGGTTATACACAAAAGGAAGGGATTGACTACACGGAGACTTTCTCTCCTGTTGTCAAGATGACAACAATAAGATGTTTGATTGTTGTTGCTGTGAAGAAGGGTTGGTCCATGACTCAATTGGATGTGAACAACGCCTTTCTTCATGGAGATTTACATGAAGAAGTGTACATGTCTCTCCCGCCTGGTTTGGAGGTAAAAGGTTCAAATAAAGTTTGCAGGTTACTCAAGTCACTCTATGGACTCAAACAAGCTAGCAGACAATGGAATGCTAAGCTGTGTGCAGCTCTTAAGTCTAAGGGATATCAACAATCTAAGAATGATTACTCACTTTTCCATACAAAGACAGGGGGTAAAGTGGTGTTTCTTGCTATCTATGTTGATGATAGATTGGTTGTGGGTGATAACCATGCTGAAATGGCAAATTTGAAGACAAATGGATATCAACAATCTAAGAATGATTACTCACTTTTCCATACAAAGACAGGGGGTAAAGTGGTGTTTCTTGCTATCTATGTTGATGATAGATTGGTTGTGGGTGATAACCATGCTGAAATGGCAAATTTGAAGTCTAAGGGATATCAACAATCTAAGAATGATTACTCACTTTTCCATACAAAGACAGGGGGTAAAGTGGTGTTTCTTGCTATCTATGTTGATGATAGATTGGTTGTGGGTGATAACCATGCTTATCTAGACACGGTTTGTAAGATTAAAGACTTGGGGAATGTCAATTTTTTTTCTGGGAATGGAGTTTGATATGACAAATAAGGGCGTGACTATTACACAAAAGAAATTCACCAAAGAACTCTTGACTAATTTTGATTGTCTTAATGGCAAGACGTCAAATAGTCCACTGGATACAACTGTCAAGCTGAATGCTACTGCAGGTGACCTGTTTGATAGACCTGCTGAGTACAGAAAATTAATTGGAAAACTGAATTACTTGACCAACACAAGACAGGATATATGCTTTGTTGTGCAGCTCCTTAGTCAATTCATGTCCTTCCCATGCACACACCATTGGGATGCAGCAGTCCATGTGCTTCAATACATTGCCAAGGATCCAAATCAGGGAATACTCCTCAATAATACCTCCAGTTTTCTTCTTGAAGGATTTTGTGATGCAAATTGGGCATCTTGTCCTGAAACTCGAAGGTCTGTTAGTGGTTTTCTCGTTTTCATGGGTGGAAGTCTTCTCTCATGAAAGTCTAAAAAGCAGCAAACCGTGTCACTTTCATCAGGCTGAGTACAGGTCCCTTCGACGAATTACAGCAGAGCTGTCTTGGTTAAGTAGACTCCTATCTGAGTTGGACGTTCCTGATATCAACCCTATCCCCTTCAAATGTGACAGTCAGGCGGCCATCCATATAGCCAAGAACCCCGTCTTTCATGAACGGACTAAGCACATAGACCTCGATTGTCATTTTGTACGCGAAAAACTCTTGGAAGGCCTCATTACCTTGTCTTTCGTTCCCACCAAACAGCAACCTGCTGATGCTTTTACTAAAGCATTGAGTGGCCCTCATCACAATGCTCTTACACGCAAGTTGGGATTGTGTTCACACTCTCCAACTTGAGGGGGAATATAGGAGTTAATCATATGCTTGTAACTAACCTACCTCAGTTAGTTACAGATTAGTTATAGATTAGTTATATGTATAACTAACTCTCCTATATATATATATATATATATGTTGCTCCTTATACATTGTAAAATCACGTTATTAATTCTAATACATACACACAATCATTTCTCTCTATTTTCCTCTTCCTACAGTTAGCCAGTTACGGCTATGGGTGTTCCTCATTCTTTCTCCTTGGTTGGCTTCTTCCCTTGGATCGTTGGTCTTTTGCACGGCTAGTTCAATTACAAAGTTGCAGGAGTTTTATCTCCATCTGGGATAGGTTTTTTGGCATGGTTTTCCCCGTTTTCTTTCTACGTCCTTGTGACGTAAGTGCAACTGGTTCTTGTTACTTGTCCGTTCAGAGTAGACAGTTTATTGGAATGATCACTCGAGAAGATGTAAAGTGTGCGGAAGTTCGTGTCATTCCTACTGTTCATTACTACCAACAGTTGGCCCTTAGGCGTGGTCCTATTTCCTTGTTTATTAATATGTTGTTTAATGTTGTAATTTGATCCCTAAGCAAAAGAGCGCAACCCTTAATAGTCATTGCTCTTACTTTGTAATAAGGTGGATTTTGAATCTTTGGCAAAAAAAATGATATATGGGTAACTCTGAAAAAGTCTCACGGTACCATCGAACCATGTCACATTACACATGGTACCCATATTTTTAAGTTTGTTTCCATGGTAACCTTGAGTTTTATAATTTAGTTCCCGATTTGCCCTTATCCAATTTTTTATCACGACGTCGTTAAATTATGACCAAAAGTTCGATGATTAGTTGTTAATTAATTTTTGAGGGAAAATTAATTAATCACTCAACAACTATTTTTCTTCAAAAAGAGTGGGGTTTCCATGGTACCCAAGATTTTCATAGTTGTTCACATGGTACCCTGAAAGGAAAGCCACAATTCATTGAAGCAAAGCAACGACTAGTTTACTGAACTAGTCGTTATTACACAAGTGTTTATAAATTCACTCCCCTTTCTATTTTGGCAGAAGAAAAACCAATCCACACTTACTCAGATCACTCAACATTTTCGCCTCCTTCTTCACTTGTACAAAAAAATGGATAAACTTCATCACCATAACCTTGAAGCTCGATCATCCTGAAACATCAAATTTTTCCATTTTTTGTACAAGTGAAGGATGTGGAAAGGTTGAGTGAGTAAGTGTGGGTGGTTTGCTCTTCTTCCGTCAAAATAGAAAGATGAGTGAATCTATAAGCACTTGTGTGACGGCTATTTCAATAAACTAGTCGTTGTTTTCCTTCAATGAGTCATTGCTTTCTTTTCAAGTTATCATGGAAACAACTATGAAAACTTAAGGGCACCATGGGAACCCCTCTTCTTTTGAAGAAAAGTAGTTGTTGAGTGATGTAATTAATTTTCCCTCCAAAATTAATTAACAAGTAATCATCCAACATTATTAACAATTAATCATCCAACTTTTGGTCATAATTTAATGGAGTCATGACGAAAAATTGGGGTAATGGCAAATCGGGAACTAAACTATAAAACTCAAGGTTACCATGGGAACAAGCTTAAAAGTAGGGGTACCATGTGTAATGTGACATAGTTCGAGCAAGAGTACCATGAGAAATTTTCGTTTAAATTTTCTCATTTTCCTTATTTCTATAATAGAATTTGTTTTCATTTTCCCTTTTTTGTATGAATTGTGTGAAACGTATATTTTACAAGTACTCATTTCGACAACATATGTCGTCATACTTACGATATCTTCTACATTCATTATACACTCTTTGAATTGGGCAAAATTTACATACTCACGTGAGTTTTTTGACTTAGATATTGAACACATTGTAATAATCGTGTGTGTCAATATTCATTTCTTTTACGTTATTTTCAACCAATATCGTCTTTCCGTTCATCCTCATATGGATTGCGATTTGTCTTTTTGATGCAAAAACACGCTTCAACTCCGTGAATTTTCACTGCACGGGTATTACACTATTCTTCTAAATTTAATAATTTCACAAATGTACCATGTAATATAATCAACCATATGTTATACTGTTTATTAATTATCTTCAATATTTTCTAATGACAATTAAAATATCTCAACCACGTGAATTTTCACGGGTTAGTACACTAGTTTTAAATACATTGATGAGTCCGAAATTTGGGGCCGTAAAAAAAATTACAATATTATCCATCATTGGTGTTATGTTAAGATACATGTACAAGGACTAAAACTATTCATCTTTAAGGATTCTCTGTGCGTCATCTAACTACACGTACTTAACTTAATTAATTCCCCCATTTCGTCCTTTAAATTCCTACTTACATATATTCTTCTTATATAGGAGTATGCATCATTCAGAAGCTTAAGCTTCTATTGTTATGGAAAAAATGAGTTCGTCGGATATTGTTATATCGAATTACCCAACGCAAGTGAAAGAGAATCGTGAATGGAAGGTGTTACTCATTGATTTTGATCTAAGTCGTATTACGATTCTAAAGAAAATGCTACGGACTTGTGGTTATCTAGGTACGTATATGTAGTTTTAGTGAGAACCCGTCTTTAGCTTTCATCTCCTAATACTGTTTTTTAAAGTCTTATACACCTCCTTAAGCCGAATTGTTGGCTAGGTATGATATGATTCCGTAGTCAAAATGGGATAATCATTCAGTGTAATCAGGGACGAATCCAGAGTTTTTTCTTTGGTATAACAAAATTATACGTTTTTCTCTTAGTATAATAACTAATTTTTCATTTCATTGTAAATGAAAATTACGTTTTTATGTCAACTTTTATACTAGAACATTTACTTTTGTACAAGGTTTATGGACCAATGGAAGGTCTAACACAATATTGTGATGTCATAGAAGTATAGAAAAAAAACACTACATTAAAACCGTACTAAGTACCAATGATACACAACGATAATGAACAATGATGCACAAAAATAATGAACAATGATGCACAAAAATAATGAAAAACTAATTTCATGTGAAAAAATTGTGATAATTTGGACGAAAAATAATTCATCTACAAAACATTTCTCAAATAAAAATAGTTTTATTGTACATTTTTTCACTTAAAAAATTTGGTAGATTTTCACACAAAAAATTGTTCCAAAAATGAAAATATATTATTTTGATAAACAAAATAAATAATTTAAACGATATCAAAAATTTCGTGGTAAAAAAAATTGTGAATGTTTGTAAAAAAATCATTAATTTCTCCGAACAGTTTGTTTCTTTTATAAATATATTAAGTATTTTTTTTGTTGGTTGCATTTTAGAGCGAAATTTACTTATGAAACTTATTTTCAAAGTATATACGGAGTAAGAGATCTATATATTATATTAAAAGGAGAACAAAGCATTCTTTATGAAGCCTACTGCTATGATCTACCATTGAACATTTCCGATTAAATGAAACAATTGGAACAGAATGAGGTATACAAATGCCATGGAACGATAACTAGGGGTGAACAAAAATATACGATACGATTTTATTATACGTATACGATACGGTATACCCTTTCAATTATACGAATTTTCGGATATCCCATACGAATAACCGGATATACGATACAGTTTTCCTTAAAACCATAGCGGATACGTATCGGGGAAAATTGAAACCGGATATCCGATTTCCGATCCAGTTTTTTAAAAACAATAAAAAATATGAAAAATATAATCCTAATATGCATTATACAATAAAGAATTCAAAACTCATCAAATCTTTTCGAAGGTAAAAAACCAAACTATTAGTGAATTTATGATACTCCATCCGTTCCAACCATTTGTATACATTTGGTTTTTTAACACTATTTATAAGTGGTGAGAATCTTCAATGTAACTTCTAATACATAAGATAAAATATAGTCATGTGAGATTTTGTTTAAATCGTCTAATAAAATACATTATGAATATCAAATTTCTATAATTTTTAGTAACACGTAACTAAAGATATAGACAAAAGAAAACGAGTATCGACGTACGTGCATAAAGCAAACGTATACAAATGGTTGGAACGGGGGGAGTATTATGTAATGAAATGTAATATTTTGTTAGAATAATGGTACGTAAGACATATATACCATTTTTGAGGTTTTTTTAATGTATTTTTATTTATATCAACTAGTCGCCATGCCCGCGCACCGCACGAGATTACTAATTTAATTGTCTAACTTCCATGTGGTTGTCACGGCGCGTGCTTGTAGAGGGTGTCGTAATCGTGAATAGGGTAGATGTTGCGAAGATCGAATCATCAAAGCTACTAAAAGATGCATGACATGTAAATATAAATAACGAAAGAAGTTGACATGATCCAGTCTAAGGAAGAAACAGACATTAAAAATTTCGTATACTATAAAATAATTGCAATATGTAATCTGCATAAATTGTGTCCTTGTTCTTCCGTGTTTTTCTCTGTCGGGGTCTATTTTGTCTTTTCAACTTTTGGCCTCTTTTTCTCTATTGTTTTCTTCGCTACGGATGCTTCTTTCGCCGTCACTTCGAAGCTGTAAGTCATTTTTGGTGTGAAAATTTTGTTACTGAAATATAAGTGAAAAATTGCTTGTAGTTGGTGTACGTAATAATAATTAACTTACTCCTTGTCTATCTTTCTCTTCTCATTTTAGCTGATGTGTTCACCGGAGGGTCGGACTTTGTTGTAGGCTGACTTTTTAAGTTGTCTTGTTGTGGTTGCTCCTGCGAAAATATTGGAGTTGTTTGGGTATATGGTCTCGTGTGTAAAAAGATGCTGGTGTTTTTGGGTAAGAATTGTTGTTGTTACCTCTGTTTTTTTGTCCCCTTTTCCACTGTGGTTGGAGTTGGAGGGTCCTTTGGCGTCGGCAATACCTTTTGACACTTTAGTTCCCGTTCGGAGTTGTATTTGGTCATCCCAATATTGACTTTCATGGTGTATTCTCTCCCGACACATTGTTGGAGTATGTAAGACATACTTTCTCCTTTCCCCCGTCCTGTTTTTCGCTCTCTTGTTAAGACAAAACGGTTAAAATTTGTTCGAGTAGTTGGTGTGTTATTTGTTGTGCGTACCTTTTCATATTGGGTTATTAATGTTTTGATTGGTCACCCGACTATCTTATCAGCTTCTCTCCCAAAAATCACCAAAGATGCGTATGTTATTTCGTCCGCTATTGTAGTGATTAATCTGTGCCTGTGTTGTAGATATTAACATATTTGTGATATTGTCTAGGAGCATTAGATAGGTTTAACATACCATACGGTGAGTTATATTTTTTGTATTTATTCTTACCTTTGTTTGGGGTAGGGTATTGGTTCGTTACATTGGCGGCACTTTCCGTCCTCGTCAATTCCAGCGGGGCATGATGTGCAAGACTGATACCGCCAGTCAACATCTGTTCTTACTTCTGTTATCGTTCCGTGGCATTTGTATACATCATTTTGTTCCAATTGTTTCATTTAATCGGAAATATTCGACATCTGCTTGTAGAAGCTCTACAATGGTTGAAGTGACCATATCTTCTGCGACCTCAACATCGAGGACTCTTATTTGAACGGGTTCCTGGTCCCTGTAGGGTGGTATGCATGGCAACGCAAATAATAATATGTGGCTAATCTAGTATATGTGAGATCGGGGACATGGTTCATGTGCGTTTTATTTATTGTGGGAGCAAACGGTTACCTTTGTAGTAATATTCTAGTCTCTGGCAAGTCCAAGTCGATGAAGACCTTGGTCCCATATGTGGATTGTAATTGGTAATCTCCTACATCGGTGTTGTAGTCTTTGTTAATAAGTATGATATGTGCAACATTATTATAGGTAAAAAGATCAGTCAAATGTGATTAGACTAACCGTAATTAAATCAAAGCAATTTAACTAATATGATTTGTAACAATAAAAAACTTAAGACCAATTAGTTTAAAATGGTTCCTATGTGACTGCAAATCAAGATTCAACGGGTACCTAATATTTATGTTAATAACATACTAACGCGTGTCCATTAGACACATGTTAGAAAAACCGTTAACATAATACCTACATAATATTAAGTGACATTATAATATTTGGCTTTATTATACACTTTAACTAAGTTAATAACATAATATTAAGCCTAAGTCCCCTTTTTATTGTCCTTTCGACTTTGTATAGTCATACTAAACCACGGGTTTATAAACAATCGAGACGAATGGAGAAGTATTGTTTAGTGCTAAGCTGAAATGCGTAGAAATCAGAAGTAGCAGTAGTAGTAGTAGATGAGTAGGAGTGAGGTTGAAAGAGGAGAAAAGAGAAGTACTGGTAGTACGCTGCTGTGTCAAAATATGTGCATCCACATACGCATGTTACATGTTCCATGTACATTTTCCTTGGCATTGAAGTGACGTAGGTTTATGTTGCCTTATTTTCTCATATCACACAATACGGAGTAGTGAACAACTTTTTTGAAAATCATGGTTTTGATAATCATATGTGACAGACTCGAGCATGTAAATTTACATATATTCAAAAAGATGAACGATAAAAGTTAATAAACAAAAATTTATTACCTTCATAATTCATGACCCTTGCAGATGTGATAACTACGACCATGTCATGTCCTTTTTGCCGGCTAATTTCTTCTGTAATGTAGTCAGACGCATCACCCCATAAAGTCATGTTCACTATTTCTTCCCTGCATGTACTCATTATATTGCGGTAAGTTAATTACTTTACACGTAGCTATATGCGTGGTGAAGGTGGTGAAGGTACCTTTCATCTTGTATTTGTATATGACGTAAATGTGTCCGACCATTTTTTGTTAGCACCTCCCTTTTCTCCTCGATCGTTTTCAGGAAGCCAACAACGTCTGCACCATGTTGTTAAAAAGAGTGAATAGGCAAATAGAGTGTTTAGATAGTAAAATTGTTGCATTTTATAGTGCATGTGTCGGTGTACTTGCCTATCAAATAATCATTTTTGTTGTTGCGTTCTTCCAATTTGTTGAGTGGGTGGAAATTGAATTTGTGTAGTGGAATACTTTGAGTTTGGTTCTTATCCTCTTGTATCGATGTAAATGGGGTGTACTTGATGATGTGTGGGTTTTCTTTTAATGGTTTGTACGATCTATTATTTTGCGCCACCTCAAAATGTTGGAGGGTGTAAATTTTCCCCTCGTGCAGCACACCTTCATATGAGGTCACCCACCGTTTGGGTATTGTTGCATGTATATGGTTTCCCTGGCCAGAATAAGATGAAACAAAATGTTCAGCAATTTTTTAGCACCGGCAAAAATAGACATGGAATCAAAATGGTTGTCCAATTGAATGGTTGGGACCTCACCTCTTTGTCTAATAGCACCATATCTAGCGACAATGGGGGGCTGTTTTTGTTCGGTGTTACGCGCCATATCCTTGAGGCTCGTGCTGTTATCTGATATTTGGACTTTGAGGGGACCAAGCCTGCAATGGTAGTTCTTATTGGCGTCGTTTGTTTCCTTTGTTGTCTGTGGTTTCTTTATTTTGTTGCAATATTGTGTCGCGTATTTTAGCTTGGGTGTTAAAAGAGTGTATCAGTAGAGTAGTGTGCATGGGGTATTTATATGCGGCTAGTATAGTAACGTGAGAATAAATGTTTAGAGGAATTATTTTATTCATTACGTAATTGAATGTGTCATTATCATTGTTATTTAACTAAATATTTTGAGGAATCTTGTCACCTAGGATTCTACATCATCAATGAGGAAGAAGTTAAAGAGCTTACATTTCAATAATAACTGACTTTGATTGCTTTACCAAGGATTCTACATCATCAATGAGGAAGAAGTTGATGAGTTCCTCACCTTGGATTCTACTTAATGAATGAGAAAGAAGTTAAAAGAGCTTACATTTCACCATATTAGCTAATGAATGAGAAAGAAGTTGAAAGGTTGTAAATAATAATAACCGACTTTGATTGTTTTACCTTGGATTCAACATCATCAATGGGGACGAAGTTGATGAGTTCCTCACCTTGCATTTTACCTAATGAATGAGAAAGAAGCTGAAAGGTCCTAACTAATAATAACCGACTTTATGTATTCAACTCCCGTCTTTTCAATTCCTACCCAATCGCATCGCGCCACGTGTCCTACCTTAGAATTGAACATTTGTTGAATAGAGCATGGAGAGTGTTTTGATTTCTATTTAATATATACCTAATGAATGAGAAAGAAGTTGAAAGGTCCTAACTAATAATAACCGATTTTATGTATTAAACTCCCGTCTTTTCAATTCTTACCCAATCGCATTGTGCCAAGTGTCCTAGCTTAGAATTGAGCATTTGTTGAATAGAGCATGAAGAGTGCATTGCTTTCTATTTAATATATTAGGCCGGCTTTGTAGCTCCGTAGGCTTACTACACCCGAGTATCGTTGATGTGGGAGACGTATCAAATAGAACGTAGGTGGGTGGAGGTTGTTTTCGATTCTTGTCTCGACGACTACACATCTTCGGATCAGGCGATTTAATTTCTCAATGGTAATAGGGTGGGAATTGATCATGCTCGTTGTAGACTTGGTTGATGTAATGGAAAAGACAAACACTCATTCTCATAGGTGGTGGAGTATAAGGGAGGAAGATGAATAGGATGGTAGGTGGTCGGAATTTATTTCTTAACTTAGTATTCTAAGTAATCAATGAGAAAGTAGTTTAAGAGTTTCTTCACATTGGATTCTAAATAATAAAGGGGGAAGAAGTTGAAGGGTTGTAACTCATAATAACCAACTTCCTCATTGATCATGCATTCAACTCTCTTTCTTCACTTTGGATTCTAAATAATAAATGAGGAAGAAGTTGAAGGGTTGTGTCAATTGAATCATGCCAAGTGTGTGCCTTAAGAAGTGAGAATTGGAAGTATGGACCATGGAGGGTGCTTTGTTTCCCTTTTAATATAATATACTCCCTCCGAGTTCCTATTATTGTCCCAAAAGGTTTTGGGGTGAGAAATAAGTAAGGAGAAATGAGTGGTTGAAAAAAGAAGGATGAAGAGAGAGAGGAATGAGAGAGTAATTGTGAACCACACATTGATGGCCAAAAAAAGAAAGTGGGACAAAAATCAAACTCAGCCCAAAAAGGAAAGTGAGACAATAATAGGAACTCAGAGGGAGTATAGATTTATTGGCAGTATTGGCAGTATCTGTCTTGCACATCATGCCCCACTGGAATTGACGAGGACGGAAAGTGTCGCCAATGTAACCAACCAATACCCTACTCCAAACAAAGGTAAGAAAAAACCTAAAAATTATAACTCACCATATAATATATTAAGCCTATCTACTGCTCCTAAACAATATCACAAATACGTTAATACCCACAACACAGGTATAGATTAATCACTACAATAGCGGACAAAACAGCATACGCAACTTTGATCGATGGAGTCTTCTTTAGGCTAACACCTGCTGCAGAGCCACAGCACAGTGTTAGCCATGAAAGTCAAAATTGGGATTACCAAATACAACTCCGAACGGGAACTAAAGTGTCAAAAGGTAGTACCGATGCCAAAGTACCCTCCAACTCCAACCACAGTGCGAAGGGAGAACAAAAAACAGAGGTAACAACAACAATTCTTACCAAAGAACACCAACATCTTTTTACACACAATGCAATATACCCAAACAAGTTCAATGTTTTCGCAGGATCAACCAATACAGGACGACTTTGAAAGCCAACCTACAATAGAGTCTGGCCCTCCGGTGAACACCTCAGCTAAGAATGTGAAAAGAAAGATAGACAAGGAGTAAGTTAATTATTATTACGTACATCAAGTACAAGCAATTTTTTACTTATGTTTTAGTAACAAAACTTACACACCAAAAATGCCTTACAGCTTTGAAGCGATGGGGAAAGAAGCATCCGTAGCGAAAAAAAACAATCGAGAAAAAGATGCCAAAAGTTGAAAGGACAAAATAGACCCCGACAGAGAAAAACACAGAACCACCAAAGCATGACTTAAGAACATTACATTTGCAATTATTCTATTGTCTACGAATTTTTTTAAAGTCTGTTTCTACCTTAGACTGGATCATATCGACTTCTACCGGTCTTTATATTTACATGTCATATGTCTTTTAGTAGCTTTGATGATACGATCTTCGCAACCTCTGTGCTATTCACGATTACGACACCCTCTACAAGTAAACGCCGCGATCACCACAAGAAATTTTGTCAAGTAAAATAGTAATCTCGTGCGGTGTACGGGCATGACGACTAGTTAATGTTTAAAAAATACTATTGTAAATATTTAAGTTTTTTTGGTTAATGGTGTAGCAAGTAAGTGGACTCGCTTTGAGTGTAATAGTAAATTTGCATGAAATGATTGTTCCGGTCACGGAAACAATTGACCCAGCTCTGGATCCGGGTCTTGAGAGTTGGGATGCTAGTAACCAATTGACCGCTCGACTTCCTTTAACCTCTCCTTTATCTCCTTCCCTTGATCGGACCTTCCCGGCAGAGTTGGCCTGCTCCCTGCACAGTGAACGCACAGGGCCCCGGATGTTGTCCGAGGGAACCCTCTCCGATGCCTAAGTTAGTCCGTGAAAATGCCTTGATGAACCTAGCTCGTGAGGAACTAGGTGGCGTTTTTGGGAGTGAGAGTCTAGAGAGAGAAAATCCAACCCCCTTCTTGTGGGAAAGGGTTGAGTATTTATACCTTCCCACAAGAGAGAGGAGTGGATGGATAAGGAGGTGACAAGTGGCGTCTTCCCATCCACCCATTCCTAATTACCTTAGGCGAAATGACGGGAGGGCCCCTGGGGGTCTTGGCCCTGTCAGTCAGGGACATCCCCAAGGCAGGCGGATTTTGAACCGTGGCCGCTGGGCTCTAGCAGGCTGCGTTGGCTTGCTGGCCCGGCGGTCGACTGTTTTCCTTAGCGTTTATGCTTTTATTTTGGCTGTTTGTCAGGGACTGGCTTTTGAGCTTTATAGGCGTTCCACCGAGGGCCTGCCTGGCAGGCTATTAGTGACAGGCTGCCGACCCCAATCAATTGGCCCTCGTCAGCAGGGAGGAAAACAAGGCTTTCCTTCTGCTGGCGACTCTTGCTTGGAGGGAGGTTGACTTACTTCCATGTCTGCTACCGCATTTAATGCTTTGCGCCTTCCCAAGGAACGAAGCGCAGTTCACGTCAGGTATATAAAGAGTTGAGAGTGTTTTTGCAATGATTATACTTCTCCTCTTGATGGATTTTCGGGAACCGTGAAGAGTTCCTGATTGGTGGTTCTCCTTCCAGGGTGGTTGGGACGTCATTAATGCTATGCTTTCACTTGTATAAATCCCAGTTCTCTTCGTCATTTCTGCTTAGCCCATCTTCAATCTTTCCACTTTCTTTGTTGTAATCATGGTTTGGATCAAAAAAGTCGTGACTCGCCGTGGAGTTTGTTCTGTTACTTTCCTTTTCAGAGGATTCTGGAGGCTCCGGTACGCTCGAGCCGCTTATCGAGCCATTCGTCGTAGCCGTCGCTCACGGCCTTATTCTCGTCGGAGAGGCAGGAAAATCTCCACCAAGTCGAGTAAACGTCTTAAAAGATCCTCGACCCCTGCTGCTCCCAGATTTAGGCGCTGCCCTCAGGGAGGGGGTTGCTTTGACCGGGGGTGCCACGAATGCTTTCTGTGGCTACACCCTGAGCAGTTTGACCCTGACTTTTCTGATGCTGACTCTTCTCTGGGGTCAGGCCCCTCCTCCCCTGTGAGGAGAACAGGTTGTCGCACCTGCGACGAGTCCTAGGCTGTTCTCTTTGGCAGGGATTGGGAGGATAGTAGCCAAGACTCTGATGATAGTGAGGGCCTTGGTTGCTTGAGTGACAAGGATGAGGATGGACTCCCTGATGACCCTTTCAAGGATTCCCCAGACTGGGACTGGGGCTCGGATTTCGGGAGCCAAGGCAGCCCTGGGGACCACTCCCCAGATTTGGATGACGATTAGGCCTGCGTAGCAGGGTGTGGGCTCGTCGGGCCGGAATTTTTAGGCCTTGTGTATTTTCTTTTCTTTGTTCGGCCCAAGATGTAATTTTCCCCTTTCTTTAAGGCTAATGAAATGAAATTTAATCAGCTTCGTTTTTTTTTTAATGCGGGGATGACGTCGTCGGTCGATTCTTTCCCTCTGTCACTTTAGTTTTTCGAGGCCCTTCTTGGGAAGGGGTGAACAGCCCGTGTTCAGCGTGCGACACGTGGGAGACTGTTGGGGGTCCTGTCAGGGAAGTCGCCTCTTGGGCTTCTTGGACTTTATATAAGCCCTTCTCCCCCTCCATTCTCTTCTTTTACTTTTTCTGAGATTTCCAACTCCTTACATTCTCAAATCGCTTTTGTTGCTGAGCATTCTTCGAGGAGCAAGGAGTACCCTCTGTCACTGTTTCCGGCGACTTATCGGCGTCTTTAGGTTAGAAGTTCTTCTTTAAACCTTTCCCCCTCTTTTTTCCCTTCCATAGCCAATATGTCGCGGGTTCGTCCCTTTTCTTTTAATTATTTGCTCGGAGGAACCGGGGGTGGCGACGGCGGCCGGCGTGATGTAGCTTCTTCCTCCGGGGTCGGCCCTCGGGAAGAGGATGATCATCACGGGGGGAGGGTGCTGAGTCACCCGAACCTGCCCCTTTGATGTAGTCGACTCCGATGACGAGGCCCTGGAGGTGGACCCTTCCAGGGTTGCCGGCCCCCTCATCCGCAGGGAGAGGGGGAGGACCTATTACTTGGATAAGAAAAAGTATTTGATCTCCCTAAAGACTTACCCTGAGGCCAAGAACAGGGACCTGATTTTGGAGAGTAATGCTGCTAGGGCAATTGAACAATTTTATAACTTCGGGGAAGGGTACACAGTCGTTATTCCGGGGGAAAGGGACACAGTGTGCTGTCCTCCGGAGGGGTGCGTGGTCGTCTATCACAAGGCCTTGGAATTTGGCCTGCGATTCCCACTACATCCTTTCCTGGAGGAAACCTTCAGGAGGATGAACGTCGCCATTGCCCAGCTGACTGCCACTGCCATTAGGTCCTTAGTAGCTTACACCTGGACCTGCTTTTTTCACGGCGAGGGGCCTTATATTGACGCCCTTCGCTTTATGGTCGGTCTTCAAATGGTGTCCTCGTCAGGGGGGATGGCTCCCCTGGGTATTGGTCTCTGCAGAGGCAGAAGAAGTATGCCTTGGTCTGGCCGGCTTTAAGCAGCCTGAAAGACTGGAAAAATAACTTTTTATACATCCATAGCGCGTCAGGGTGGAAGATTCCTAGGCATTTTAGGAATCATGTCCACACCCGTATGGAAACGCGCGAGGAGTACCACCCAGGCGTCGGGGGGAAGGCCCTGGAGGTCAAGTTGAGCGCGAAGGAGGAGATTTTGATTCAGAAGTTTGAAATTGTTGCGGACAAACATGGCACCTTTGGCCCTGCCTTCTGGCTCCCTCACGCGGAGCTTATTACGACAGACGAGTACTTTCTCCCCTTGGGCCTGATTCCTGGCCTTGAAGGTAGTTCTAGGGAGTTTTTGCTGTCACGATTTTCCAGAGACTTTATTTCTCCCTGCTTTTTAGATGACCGCCTTTCCCTTTCTGCAGATTCCTATACTTGGCGCTGGACAAAGAAGCAAGTTAGGAGACTGGGCTTGAGTGAGGATCTAGTCGTTCTTTCAAAGCGTCTCCCTGTGAATTTCAGGAAAGGGAGCAAAGCCTTAATGAAGCTTGTGAAAGACTTTGCGGCTGGTCGAAAATTGCCTCTCCCTCCCCGACTGCCTTCGTCGAAGCCGGCGACTCCTACCCCCAGCATCCATGAGGGGGAGGCTGAGGTCACTTCTGGAGCTACCCCCTCCCCTGGTCAGAAGCAGGGTGCTTCTCCAGCTGGACCTCGAGCTTCTCAGGGAACGCAGCCTGGGAATTCCGAGGGAACTGGGGAAAGTGTTCCCTTGGAGTTAAGGAGGAAGAGAGATAGGGAACCTCCTAGTGCTGATGTGGTGGATCTGGAGGCGGATGTTACCACCCCTGAGGCGAAGCGCCCTGCCCGTGAGCTTCCAAGTACCCTCTTCCCGGAGGAAAATGCAGAGTTCCACTACACTGCTGGTGACAGCGTGGACGTGTCAGGCCTGCTTTCTGACTCTGGTGCCGTCTTGGCTGACCGCCTTACCAAAACTGTGACTTCAACTTCTCATCAAGTGCTTCAGTACATCCAGCGTACCTCTAAGGTTTTGCTGGCGTCTGCCGAGTTGGCGGCTCTCAGTCGCCTGAGTGATGAGGAACTGACGATCACACCCGGGGCTCCCCCTCCTGACCGCCTAGCTATGGTAGAGAGGGATATTTCCTTGATAAGCTCTTTGAAGGATAAGCTGGCAAGGCAGGAGGGCGAGCTAGAGGAGGTAAAGAAACAGGCTGATCAGTGGAGGCTGCAGGGAGAGATGGCTGTGAAGGAAGTGGCCAAGCTGGAGGCTGATCTGAAGGAGAGCCGCCTGTCGATGGATCGAGCTAACCTCTCTTTGGCTGAGATGGGGCACTTAAAGGGGAGAGTGGCTGACTTGGAGGAGCAATTGTCAAGAGCTAACTCAACTTTTGAACAGGCTAAAGGAGAATGGACGAAGGAGAAGGAGACCCTGGCAGAGGAGACTGAAGCTGCGGTGGATGCCAGCTTCGCGAGCGGTGCCAACTCTTCCCTGGAGTTGGTGATGGAGGTGATAGGGGAAATGTTCCCTACCTTTGATGAGGAAACCTTCCGGAGTCTTTATACCGCCAAGAATGAAGCTCGGGCGGCCAGTCAGCCTGAGGCAGATGCCGGCCCTCGCCAGGATGCTCCGTGACGCTCCTTTCTTGTAATAGACTTACTTTTCTGTGCTGAGCCTGTGTTATGGCCAGCTTGCTTGTAATATTTGTCACTCTGGTTTCTTCGCCTTAACTTTGTAAAGACCTTCTACCCTTCACGGGTCTTGTTGTGGAATATTTTTCTTTTCTTTGCTTCTTTAAGGTGTGCTTGATCTAGAACTCGGGGGATCCTCCCCTAATGTTAGTCGTGCCTAGCATAGCTTGTCCTTGGTTTCTGCTTGGAATCCAGGGGGCTTGCCCCCTGTCTGCCCAGAGGTAGGCAGGGAGGTCTGCGTTTCTTAATACAAGGTTGGGGATCTTGCCCCCAGCCCTTGTTGATCTGGCCTGTCTCTGGCATTTGTTCAAAGTCCAGGGGGGCCTGCTCCCTGCCTGCCCAGAGGTAAGCAGGGAGGTCTGCGTTTTTTATACAAGGTTGGGGGGCTTGCCCCCAGTCCTTGTTGATCTGGCCCGTCCCTGGCTTTTGTTCGAAAAGTCCAGGGGGCCTGCTCCCTGCCTGCCCAGAGGTAAGCAGGGAGATCTGCGTTTTTTATATAAGGTTGGGGAGCTTGCCCCCAGTCCTTGTTGATCTGGCCTGTCCCTGGCTTTTGTTCAAAAAGTCCAGGGGGCCTGCTCCCTGCCTGCCCAGAGGTAAGCAGGGAGATCTGTGTTTTTTGTACAAGGTTGGGGAGCTTGCCCCCAGTCCTTGTTGATCTGGCATGTCCCTGGCTTTTGTTCAAAAGTCCAGGGGGCCTGTCCCCTGCCTGCCCAGAGGTAAGCGGGGAAGTTTGCGTTTTTTATACAAGGTTGGGGAGCTTGCCCCCAGTCCTTGTTGATCTGGCTTGTCCCTGGCTTTTGTTCAAAAGTCCAGGGGGCCTGCCCCCTGCCTGCCCAGAGGTAAGCAGGGAGGTTTGGAATTTTTGTTGGGGTGTTCATTTTCTTTAGCTTTGGCAACAGGGGGGCCTCCCCCTATTGCCCCCTGCTCGTTTGTGTGTGAAAACGCAAGTTTGAACAGGCAACGAGTATGAATCTGAAGCTTTCTCATTTCTTTATAAAACTTTTTGACATAAGGGTGGTCGGAGCCGTCGACATTCTTTGACCGTTCTCCGCCATTGTTTTTAGCAAAATAAAAACTATCTTTAGACTTGGTTTAGACATAATATTTCTTCAGGGTGTCCGCGTTCCAGTGAGCATTCAACTCTTGTCCCTCAAGGTTGGCGATTTTATATGTGCCTGGTCCCAGGATTTGAGTTACTTGGTATGGACCTTCCCAGTTGGCACTTAGTTTCCCGTGCTCCCTGGATTTTCCAACAACCTGCGTTTTTCTGAGAACCAGATCACCCATCTGGAAATTTCTCAGGTGTACTCTTCTGTTGTAGGCTTTCCTCATTCGTTGCTGGTAGGCGACGATGTTGGTACTGGCCTCCTCCCTTATCTCACTGACTAGATCTAAGGCCTCAACCATTGCAGCTTCATTCTCAGTTTGGTCGTATTGCAGGGAGCGCAGAGATGCGATCCTGGCCTCAATTGGTAGCAGAGCCTCTGCTCCATATACTAGGCCGAACGGAGTCTGGCCTGTAGATTCCTTTTGGGTGGTCCGGATTGACCAGAGTATGCTGGGAAGCTCGTCAGCCCATCTGCCCTTGAGGTCATCTACCATCTTCTTAAGGCCATTTAAGATCTGCTTGTTGGCTGCCTCTGCCTGTCCGTTGGTTTGAGGATGGCAGACGGCCGAGTAGGCAACCGCGATGCTGTGGCTTTCTAGCCAGATTCTCAGGGGATCATTGTCAAATTGCCTGCCATGATCAAACACCAACATTTTTGGCAGGCCTAATCTAGTGATAATATTCCGCCATATCACTTTTCTGACTGCCGGTTCGGTAATGTTGGGCACTGCTTCAGCTTCTATCCATTTGGTGAAGTAGTTTATAGCTACGATCAAGAACTTCCTTCCCCCGGTGGCCACCGTGAAAGGTCCTAGTATGTCCATCCCCCACTGAGCGAAAGGGATGAGGGATAGGATTGGCCTGAGTTCCTGGGCCGGGACATGGATTGACGGAGCGAAGAGTTGGCATTTTCTGCACTTCTGGGTCAGGCTTCTGGCATCTCTTAGCATGGTAGGCCAGTAGTAGCCTGCCCTTAGGGCCTTGTGGGCCAACGATCTTCCTCCGATGTGATGTCCACAGATTCCTGAGTGGATGTCCTCCAGGACTTCGGCAGCCTGGTCTGCCTCCAAGCATTTGAGCAGGGGGTAAGTGAAAGATTTCTTATAGAGTTCTTCGCCAATGATTATGAACCAGGCTGCTTTGGCCTGTACCTTCCTCTTTTGTATCGGATCTGATGGCAGGATGCCATGCTTTTTGAACTGGATGAGGGGGGTCATCCAATTTTCGAGTCCTTCCTCGACGGTGCTAATTGCCTGACAGGCGCTGGTAGACTTTTCATGCAAAACATCAACCCACACTGATCTCCGTATGTCTTGTAGGCTGGAGCTGGCCAGTTTTGACAGAGCGTCGGCTCGGTTGTTCTGTGATCGAGGGATTTGCTGGATTTCATAGGACTTTAGGCCCGACAACTCTTGCTTTACTTTTTCAAGGTATGTGGCCATGGTCTGGTCTCTGGCCTCATACTCTCCGTTAATTTGATTAGCAATGAGCTGAGAATCGGTAGCTAGTGTAACTCGCTCTGCCCCTGCGGCTTTAGCCAGTTTTATCCCTGTGAGCACAGCCTCGTATTCCGCCTCGTTGTTTGATGCCGGGAAAGTGAATCTGAGTGCATGCTCAAAATCCACTCCTTCAGGGCTGGTTAGCACGACGCCTGCGCCTGCACCATTGGCTGTTGAGGATCCATCAGTGTGCACGATTAGACCTGTCAAAAACTGACCCGACCCGAAAACCCGACCCGAAACCGCCCGAAAAAAACACGAAAAAACCCGCCCGAAAATGACCGAAACCCGAAAGTGACCCGACCCGATAATAACCCGAATATATTGGGTCAAAACCCGCCCGAACCCGTTACCCGCCCGAAAATAGATAAATTAAAAAAATATTATTATTATACAATACAGTTTCTCAAAAACACTAAGAAATATTTTTTTCCTTCAAAATTTTAAGAAATAATATTTATATATACATCTTTAAAATCATATTTTTATGAGATGAATATTATAATGAGAAAAAAAATCAATAAATCGAGTCAAAGTTCGTCATACATATTCGTACTTCCTATAGAAATAAAATATCAATGTAAATTAAAAGATATATTAAATAAAACATGTTTATTTTCACTAATATCATATATTAAATGAGATGATTAAGAAAATTAAGAATAAAATTGTATTTATGACTAAAAAAAAGTAAAGAAAATTAATGTTTTTAAAGTGCGTTAATAACCCGTATTTGACCCGAACCCGACCCGAAACCCGTATAAACCCGACCCGTATAAAACCCATATTTTTCAAACCCGAAATACACCCGACCCGTATTTTACCCGAACCCGAAATGACCGAACCCGAAACCCGACCGCCCGACCCGTTTGACAGGTCTATGCACGATCCATTCCTCGGCAGGGGGCTCCTCTTCCCCTGAATGAGAGCACTCTGCCAGGAAATCGGCCAAGGCTTGGGCTTTGATGGCTGTCCTTGGCTGGTATGATATCCCCAGCCCACTTAACTCGATCGCCCATTTCAGCAGTCTCCCTGATTTCTCAAACTTTTCCAACACTTTTTCCAGTGGTTGGTCGGTGAGGACCACAACGGGATGTGCGTCAAAGTAGGGTCTGAGTTTTCTGGCTGCAACGATGACTGCATAGGCGGCTTTTTCTATCAAGGGGTAATTTCTTTCTGCTGTTCCCAGGGCGTGACTCACAAAGTAGATGGGTTGCTGTGAGTTTGCTTCTTCCCTTAGGATGACGGCACTTACCGTTGTGTTTGTGACGGCAATGTATAGGTACAATTTTTCTCCGGCTACCGGTCTTGCCAGGGTAGGGAGTTTCTTTAGGTGCTCATTCAATTGCTCGAAGGCTTTCTTTTGCTCATCCTCCCATTTGAATTGCTTGTTGCCTTTTAATATTTTGAAGAAGGGGGTGGACTTGTCTGCTGACCTGGCGATAAACCGAGCCAGGGCGGCCATTCTGCCTGTGAGCCGCTGAATGTCCCTGATGGTTTTAGGCTCCGGGAGGTCTAGGACCGCCTGAACTTTCTCGGGGTTGGCGTCTATCCCCCTGGAGCTGACCAAGAAACCCAGGAATTTTCCGGATCGGACCCCGAATGTGCATTTTTTCGGATTCAGCTTCATCTTATATGACCGCAGGGAAGAGAATGTCTCCTGAAGGTCTGTCAGATGCTCTTTGTCCCCCTTACTTTTGACGATTGCGTCGTCGACATAGGCTTCCAAGTTTCTTCCTTTTTGATTTTCGAAGACTTTGTCTACCAATCGCTGATAGGTGTCGCCTGCATTCTTCAGCCTAAATGGCATCATCTTGTACATGTAGGTGCCATGGCTGGTTATGAAGGCGCACCTCACTCTGTCCGGCTGCCAGAGGTACACTTGATGGTACCCTGAGAATGCATCCAGGAAGCTTAGTGTGGTGTATCCGCTAGTGGCGTCTACTAGTTGATGTATCCTGGGCAGAGGGTAGCAGTCCTTAGGGCAAGCCTTGTTAAGATTTGTAAAGTCCACGCACATTCTCCATGCTCCTGATGACTTTTTTACCATCACAACATTTGCTAACCACTCAGGATAGTCACAGACTTCGATGAAATCCGCCTTTAGGAGTTTGTCTATTTCCTCTTTTATTGCTGCATCCTTTTCTACGGACATGTTCCTTTTCTTCTGCTTCACAGGGCGAGCCTCCGGATTAATGTTCAGCTTGTGAACAATAAAAGCCGGGTCGACCCCTGGCATCTCATCCGCAGAGTAAGCGAATACGTCCCTATTTTCTCTCAGGACTGCAATTAGTTCCTTTTGGTAGGACTCTTCTAGGTCGGCCCCTATAAGGACCTGCCTTCCTGGTTCTAATTCCACTAGCATGTTTTCCCCTTCAGGCTCTAGGTGGACTGATTCTTGTTGGGCAGTCGGGATCTCACCTTCCCTGCTGGGAGAGCATTGGGCTTTTCGCTTCCCTTTTCTTTCTGTCTCATGGGCTTGCAGGGCCACGGAGTAACAGTGTCTGGCCGACTCTTGATCCCCGTGGACCTTCCCTTCCATGCCAAAATCTGTTACATAGGCTATGGTGAGGGCCCTAATTGACACAGCAGCTTCTATTTCATCTAGGGTGGCTCGACCTATCAGGGCGTTGTACGCAGATTTGGCATCCACCACAACAAATGACGCCCTGATATTTCTGGCCGAGGTTCCCTCCCCAAATGTCACCGGCAGATCGATAACTCCCATGGGTAGCATGCCTGCCCCATTGAACCCATACAAAGATCCGGGGGCTGGCCTCAGGTGTCTTTTTTCAAGGTTCATTTTCTCAAAAGCGTCTTTGTATAAGAGATTTATGTAGGCGCCAGTGTCCACCATACACCTCTTGACAATGTGGTTGCTAATTTCCAGGGTTAAGACCAGAGGGTCACTATGCGGGTACACGACTCTCCCTGCATCTTCAGAAGTGATGCTTAGGGTAGTGCCTCTTGGACTGCCTGCCCTCTCGGCGTAGCAAATTTGGTTCTGCAGCTCGCGGATCTGCCTTTTCTGGCTACGCCTGCTGGTCCGCCCCTCTGCATCTCCTGATACTACATGGATGACCATGCGATTTTGGGCTGAGCCCTCAGGTTTGTCTGCCGCCTCTTTCTGGGGTTTGTTCCTTGCTGCATAGTTACTCAGCCAGCCGTTTCTTATTAGTTTCTCTATTTCGTCTTTTAAGTGGCGGCATTCCTCCGTGGTATGACCTATGCAATCGTGGAACGTGCAGAATTTTTTGGGATCCCCTTTTGGGCTGCGCGGCTTGTTTGGACGAGCCCATTTTGCTGTTTCTTTTTCCAACTCGAAGATTTCTGCTCTCGGCCTATTTAGGGCCGTGTAGCTGTCAAACCTTGGTTGGTATGTTGTGCGTTCCTTTTTGGGAGTGTCTCCCTCTTCTCTCTGCTTGCCTGGCTCATTTCTGCCACGTCCACCCTACGGTCCCCCTTGCGGCCTTGTTTGGCCTGCAGGGGTATCCGGCAGGCTGTGAAACTCTTCCTGCAGAATAAACCTTTCGGCAATTTTTCTGGCCATGGTCAAGGTTTCTGGCTGGTCCCTGATCATCTGATTTTTCATTTCTCCTGGGAGCAGGGAGATTGTCAGGGCGTAAGCGGCGGTGGAGTCATCGATCTCCCTGACTTGCTGGTAGGATAAGTCAAACCATCTTAGGTACTCTCTTACACTTTCACCCTTTTTCTGCTTTAGGGTCATAAGATCGAAGCGAGTGAGACGTCTCCGTTTGTTCCCTGCATATTGTTCGAGGAAAACCTCGGCCAACTCTATGAAGAATTTGATTGATCCTTGGCGGAGGTCCCTGAACCACCCTTGTGCGAGCCCTACCAGGGTGGTTGGGAAGACTTTGCACCAGATAGCGTCATCCACGTCGTACATGCCCATGTGGCTCTCGAATGCCGCCAAGTGGTCCTCTGGGTCTGTTGTCCCGTCAAACTTAATAGTGGGCATTTTGATTTTCGAGATGGGGTATTCTTGTACCTCAGGATGAAGTGGGGTTTTTGTGGGCCTGTCTACCATTCGTGACCTGCTTTCCCCAGACTGGTTACCGTGAATATCCCATTGTCTATGGATTGGTTTCCTCGTACTGGGGGAGCGGTGCCTTGGAGGCGGCCTGCTTGCTGCTTCGTCTTCTGTCTCAGGGGAGATTTGTCTGGGTCTCTTTCTCTGAGAGTGGCAGAGGTTCTCATCCTGGTGGTATCTAGATTCAAGCGGTTGCCCCCGGTTGAGCCTAGACTGCAGGCTTTGGGACAAACCTGGGGCTGGCTGCTCCTTGACCGCCGGTGTTCACCTAGAGAAGACCCCGCCCTGCTTTTCTCCCAGGCGCTTAGATATGGGCTCCCTGTGCCTCATTCGCTCCTGCAACCCCTGGGATAAACCTCTATGTTCTCCAGACGCGGATTCTGTTGTGTGAATGGAGAATGCCTGCTGTTGGGCAGGTGGCTCTGGGCTGCCTGTTGTGATACGCCTTTGCGCTTGCGCGTATACTTGTGCCGTTCTTCTTGCTTTCCTCTAAGCGTTTCTGGCGGCGGTCCGCTTCGTGCCCCCAGCTCCATCCCCGCTTATTGAGGGTGGCTGCCTGGGGGCCGTTGCGACCCTGCCTACCAGGTCCTCAGGAGTGAACTCCTGGTTTAGCATTGCAGAGAAGAAGGCGGCTGTCTGCGCCATCTGAGCTGGGGTCAGATTCAGAGTGTGCCCTGGGTGTGTCCCCAACTCAGGTGCTACAGCAGCGTTTGCCACGCCTAGGAGACTGGTTCCTCCCACCCCCAGGATCGTAGCGGGAGGAATCCTCTCTGACTGTGGCATGCCATACAGGGGGGTCACCGGTGGGACCGTCGAACCCGCCCCCACACTGGCGTCAACGATTTCGGGCATGATTACTTTGATTGTTTTAGTTTTTTGTAATTTAGGAATGGTTGATTTTTTGTGGGTAATCCGTGGATACAACCAGAAGATCCCCACAGACGGCGCCAAATTGTTCCGGTCACGGAAACAATTGACCCAGCTCTGGATCCGGGTCTTGAGAGTTGGGATGCTAGTAACCAATTGACCGCTCGACTTCCTTTAACCTCTCCTTTATCTCCTTCCCTTGATCGGACCTTCCCGGCAGAGTTGGCCTGCTCCCTGCACAGTGAACGCACAGGGCCCGGAGGTTGTCCGAGGGAACCCTCTCCGATGCCTAAGTTAGTCCGTGAAAATGCCTTGATGAACCTAGCTCGTGAGAAACTAGGTGGCGTTTTTGGGAGTGAGAGTCTAGAGAGAGAAAATCCAACCCCCTTCTTGTGGGAAAGGGTTGAGTATTTATACCTTCCCACAAGAGAGAGAAGGAGGAGAGGAGTGGATGGATAAGGAGGTGACAAGTGGCGTCTTCCCATCCACCCATTCCTAATTACCTTAGGCGAAATGACGGGAGGGCCCCTGGGGGTCTTGGCCCTGTCAGTCAGGGACATCCTCAGGGCAGGCGGATTTTGAACCGTGGCCGCTGGGCTCTAGCAGGCTGCGTTGGCTTGCTGGCCCGGCGGTCGACTGTTTTCCTTAGCGTTTATGCTTTTATTTTGGCTGTTTGTCAGGGACTGGCTTTTGAGCTTTATAGGCGTTCCACCGAGGGCCTGCCTGGCAGGCTATTAGTGACAGGCTGCCGACTCCAATCAATGATAAAACGAAGTACAGTGTGAAATCTTTACAACAAAAGATTGGAAAAAAATAAATAAATTACCAAATAAAGAGTATTTTACGGCAGGTTAATGGTGTCTATATTTAAGTTTTTTATGGAGATTTTTGGAATTGCTAAATCATACATGAATATTACTACTTTGTACACATTTTTTTTTCATTATTTTTCCCTTTGTGCCCCCCTCGCCAAAACCTTACTCTCTTTCTCCTCCAAAAATAATCAAAGCACCTTCAAGATTTTCAATTAGGATCTTAATATGCATAAATATTACGGAGTACAAATTACTACTGATTTTTTGTGATGAATTTATGTTCTAATTAGATAAATTTGGTTCATTTTTCATGATTAGATTTATTTTAACAATTAGGGTTTCAATTTGATTGTACAGTTGGTTGTCCTGCACATCGATGAACTGCGGGTTAGGGTGGTTGGTATGTGCAGATGGTGGGTTAAGGGTGGTAATGGTGGAGGGTGGTGTCAGTGAGGGGGAGCAAGGTGAGGCAGGGTAGGGGGTGGTGGAGAGTATGGTGGTGCCGTGGTAGTGGAGAGTATGGGGCTGAGGTTTCAATGAGTCATGGTATGAGAGGGGCAATTACGGAATATACGTGTACAACGTAGTAATTTATGTGTATGAAATAGCACGTCCCGATTTTTTCCAAACCACCGAATACAATGTTAGTAACATGGAGATTTTTATTTTGTTCATAATTTGTCTACTTACTACTCCCTTCATTCCAACCATTTGTATACGTTTGTTTTATGCACGTACGTCGATACTCGTTTTTTTTGTCTATATCTTTAGTTACGTGTTACTAAAAATTATAAAAATTTGATATTCATAATGTATTTTATTAGACGATTTAAACATCTCACATGACTATCTTTTACTATCTTATACTCCCTCCTAATTGATTATATCTTTCCGCTTTTTTTGGCACAAATATTAAGAAGAAAATAAAGAATTGATTAAAGTAAGAAAATGTGGGTATAAAGTAGAAATATGGTCGGAGTTTGTGAGTAAAGAAAATAATAAAAAATTGAAGGAATAATAAAAAATTGATTAAAGTACAACTCAAAAATGGAAAGAGGGAAGATAACCCAACTAGTGCCAAAAAGGAAAGAGGGAAGATAAAAAAAACTAGGACGGAGTATATTAGAAGTTATATTGAAGATTCTCATCACTTATAAATAATGTTAAAAAAGCAAATGTATACAATTCGTTGGAACGGAGGGGTAGTTAAATAGGGATTTTTAGAAATTTCAAAGCTTAATCAGGAAGCATAATCAGAATATAATGGTTAGATGTTTTGTTGTATAAGAAACACAACAAGACGGTTTGGCCGAGTGGTCTAAGGCGCCAGATTTAGGCTCTGGTCCGAAAGGGCGTGGGTTCAAATCCCACAGCCGTCATTTTTTCTGGGTGAGTACTTACTACTATAATCATAGTTTTTTAAAATAAAATAAAAAGTAACACGGATGCAAGCGCTCTAAGCCTCTAATTTCAGAGTTGGGAAAAAAATGTATCAAGATGGAATTAGGTTGCAACATCCATATTATCCTCTTCTCCAGACATTTGAGACTCGGGACGTGGTGGAGCAGGTGGCAACACCGTATCTATCATCGTCTGCAACTCTCCCAAGCCTGTCTCACCCATACGGTTTGCATCTTCCTCTATGCACTGTCCCGCAATACCAAAACAACTTTAGATGTATCGTATCAAAACTTGCTTACGATCTAATTTACTTGCAAGCTAAAGAAACACTATTCGGCACTTCAGAAGATCTACTCGACAGAAGGAAAAGCAAACTCGGAGACTATTACTTCAGGATAAACATGAAAAAGTGTATGATTATTACACCACACCAGTGAAGGGCTAATGAACCCATTAATCTCGATTTTCATATTAGATCTAGTAATATAAAAAATAAAATGAAAACTGTATTTTTATGGAGGAATAAAAGGGGAAAATATCGACATGACATGACATGCAGGACCGACCTCCTTTTGACAGATCTAGCTAAACGTATCGTTTTCACCTGAAGTGAATTGTGCGGTGATATGAGACCAAATAAGCAAGGTTTGAAATAATGATAAAAGGGGACTGAAATTAAACAAAAAAACACTAGACCTTTTAAGAGCAGTGAAGCATCAAAAGTAGAGGTACAAGAATCAGTTTTGTCGATGTGGCGATGTCTGTGAGTAATAAGTAATGAGGCCATCTGAGGAAAGGCATACTATATATGCTACTGTGAAATAACAAGCACACTTGACATAACATCGTAAACTGACTGATCATTGAAAACAGACACAAACCTTTCAAAGAATCACCAAAGCGCCAAGCCAATAGTAACATCGACAAACTAGGAAAACAGATACACCACACAGGATTTCTCCACAAGGCATGGGTGCTCTTTAACATAAGTAGAAGTCAGCACAAAAATGCAGAAGGAAAAATCGTTTCACGTTCAGAACACGTAAACTAATGCATAAAAATAAGAACAATATACTAGTACTAGGTACTTACTGGAGCTGACTCAACAGGATCAGTAGGTCGTATGTTAATGAGGTTAATCACATCAGCTTTCGCTAGGTTGAACTCTCTACATTTCTCCGTGAATTCAGCGATACTTTCTCTAGTTTGATTACAGGCAGGTGTCTGAACCAGATAATCAAAAACCTAAAACAAACGACAAAAGTAACACAAACCCACCAAATTTAGTAAAGAACGCAATGCCAAAAAACAATTTGCAAAGTTAAATCGACGAAGCCAGCAAAAGGGTTTCAAAAGAAACAACCTTGAGCTCAGATTCTTTTAACTTAGTCATGACTCGTTTAACCGGATCCACTGAAGCCCCTTTCTTTTGCAGAAAATCATATACTTCGAAATTCGTAAGAGGACCAGCATTTGCCTTTAAACTGCATAACAATCTAGCTTAATTAATTCATTATTCATAGTGAGCATAGGAATACAAAAGACTCCCTTCTCTAAAAAATCAACGAACAACCGTCTTTAAGACTAAAACGGGTCAAATAGCACCACTTTTGAATATCTGACAAATCTTTATTAATCCCTGGTCACATGGCTTTTGTCCAATCTACCTTATTGCCTCGTTTTAGGCTTAAAAACGGATATTCCCGTCTTAAGCAAGAATATTTGATGGATGATTGAGACGTTGGGTGTACAACATAACAACCTCAATTTACCAAAACTAAATTAACCCGAAACCCGAAATAATATTGTTTGATGATGGGGGTAAAAGAACATACATTTTCATTTCAACTGAGAAAAAAAGCTGCTCAGAATTCGAAATACAGTGACCCTTTAGTTGAAGGAATGCAGTGAGTTAGGGCGGCAGCTGCACAATACAATACAACACAACACAATTGATATACAATGATTATCAGAAACGTGTTTAGATTAAGAAAGATTCCAACTTTAACAATAATTAACAAATTAACAGTAAAAAAACAATTATTACAGCACATCAACAGTAAATTAAAAGGAAAAAGATGCAAACTTTACAGCAGAAACTTTAGCATAAAGTTGATTGGGATGAAACTAGTGCAGTAAGAAATAATAGCAATAATTAAGAAGAAGGGGGGGAATAGAATACCAAAATTGATGAGAAAATGGTTGAAGAATGCAGATTAAAGCATATATTTAGGGTAAACTGATTAAATTGGAGTGACGAAAAAAGGGGGTTTGAGGAAGTGAGAAATTGGGAGGGGGAGCAGAAAATGGTGCGGGAGATGGAGGGTTCAAGTAATTGTATTGGTTTCGAAACCTCTCAACCCCTATCATAGAAGATTATCGGATTTATCATAGAAGATTTTGTGCGTGAAAGTTTTTAAAAAAAAAAAAAAAAAAAAAAAAAAAAATCTTGTCCTTCGCCAGAAAAAAAATACTGCTCTTACTCTATAACCTCTATACTGTAACCCTAAAAATCATTCAATTTTTTCAATTATCATCAATTCATTTCAATACTAACTATACCGCTCATTCAATTTATCAAATTTGTAAGATTATGGATACAAGTTTGATCGAAAAATAGGTATGAATGATTATTTATCCTTAATTATTGAAATTAGGGTTATAGATATCGTTCAATTTTTTCAATTATCTCAGATCCCTAATTATTGAAATTAGGGTTACAGAAATCGTCCAATTTTCCAATATCGTCGATTTCCCCAATTCTAATTGTACAAATCATTCAATTTATTAATTCATAAGATTATGAATACGAGTTAGATTGAAAAGCAATTATAAAATAATTATTGAAATTAGTTTTTTTTTTCCTTAATTTTTTTGTCCTCCCTTATTTTTTACCTACGTAGTACGGTCGTAATTCTTTTTACAAAAGAAGGTTACAAATCGAACAAAATGTACTCAATCAAAGTTTCAAAAAAATGTTGGAAACAAATGTACTGCATCTTATAAGAATCGTATTACGTAAACAAAGTTTAAAAAAAGTTGCGTCAAAGATTAAAAAAACATGGAGTGCACGAAAGTAAAACAAAATGTACTGCGTAAAAGTAAAAAAAGATATACTGTATTGAGTTAAATAGATTAGGAGGAAAGACGAGAAGAAATGAGCAACTTGCAACGTTGGATATTTGGTCAAATATTTATTAATCCTCCGTATAAGTTGGTCTTTTTTCAACACGTTAATGCAGGTGACATTATCCATTTACACGATTAATCGGCGATAACCCATCTTAGAAGCTTCTTCCAATCCATTAGTTACAACTTACAACTATCCGTTCACCCATAATATTGTACAAAGTAGGCCCGACTTTTTCTACTGAAAGTAGCTAATGTGAATTTAGAAGAGATGGACTTACATAGTATTCCCTCTTATCACTTTTATTAGATTGTGAGAGATATAATAATCAAATGGGAAGATTGGTACGGAGGAAAGTTAGGGGCATTAATGGTCTTCTTTTGGTACATTAAATGCAGGTGACATTAGCATTTACACAATTAATCGACAATAGTCCAGAGTATTCAATAGAGGTGTAAGACCGTCCCACTTAAGAATGCGTGCAATAAAATACTCCCCAATTGATGGGGTTCATAAAAAGCGCGAGTTTGAAATTGGTAAGGAAGGAGGGAGGGTGTCCCACCAATGCGACCAAAAACTGAACTTTCCACCTAGCCGTTAAAACTTTTCTCCTTTGAAACTCCCTTCCACTCAATAATCACACTCCCAAAAAAACGCTCAATCTACATTCTTCCCATAAAAATAAAATAAAATCTCAATCTTCAACTAATAAATTTTTCTTCAGAACGTTTCCTTTTGGAATAGATAGATTTCAAGTTTGTAGGGAAAAAAATTCAGCATATTTTTGTACGAGTAAGAAAATTGGATGGAAAAAATGGTGTCGATGACTCCTGAACAATTCAGGAAGGTGGGTACGGGTACGGGTGTGGGTGTTGTTCCGTCTCCGTCTCCGTTCTTCACTCCCAGACCTGAAAGATTTCGAATGAGTTATCGAGGGAGTGAACCTGCTAGATTGTCCTCTATTCGACATGATAAAGATCATGAGGTTAATGTTCAAGTTGTTCTTCGATGCAGGTTTGGATTTTTGAATCATGCACTTCTTTTTTTCCCGCTTAGTCGCCGAACCAGGATTTACACTCTTTTTTTTTTTTTACTTTAACTGCGTGACGAGGTAAAGCAACTCTTAAAACATCCTCGTAATGTTTATGGAGACTTGATTAGATAACCGGGGAATCGGTCAATTTTAATGGAATAAGTTAAATATTCGACGAAATACCACTATTTGATCCGATCCGATCCATCTGATCCGTCTGTCCCGTTTGACATGTCTTAGTTTGTTAGTTTTTTGGGGTTTGGTTTAGGGATTTTGAAGATTTAGGTTGATTGAAGTCTATGTTGGAAAAGGAAGTAGAGAGATTAGTGTGGAATAATTATGATTTAAGCTTTAATTAGGAAATAATAAGCTTTAAGAGAAGCAAGAAATTAGGTTGGTTGTACTGTAATGAATTCACGATGATAGGGAATTTGAACTTTAATAGGTAGAGCTGTTGATAGATGGAGCAGACGAGCAATGGGACATGGCTTGGTCTGTTACGATTTAATTTGAGTCGAAATGGTGGTGGGATATACATACTATCAGCCAAATACCAAGATAGGAAGGAGTATTACCTACTTGTGTTGCATTCTTGCTCGTAAACCTACACATTCAACTGTATCGTCACCTGTCCTGTCCTGTCCTTTCGGAAAATGTTCCGTGTTCTCTAAGCTAGGGTGTATGTTCTATACATGTTTCCTTTTTAATACTATGTTTTATGTTGCTTTTAGGTATTTCAGTTTGTACATAAGCTGTAGCCTGTAGGTAATGCATAAGCTGTAGGTAACCTAACATTTCAGTTAGATTACATAAGCTGTAGGTAATCTAACATTTCAGTGTTTTTACATGAGCTGTAGGTAGTGATGTTACATCTCAGTCATAAGTTGTAGATAATGATAATCTAACATTTCCGTTTCTATATAAGCGGTAGGTAATCTAACATTTCGGTTTCTATGTACGCGGTAGGTAATCTAACCTTTCAGTCATAAGCTGTAGGTAATCTAACATTTCTGTTTCTATGTAAGTGGTAGGTAATGTCATGATTGTAGTAGTGTTAAGCTTTTTTTCTTTTCGTAATGGTACTGACGGAAAATGTCTCGTATACTTGCTAATCTTATGAATGAAGCTTCGTGCATGATTCCATTTTTCTGAGTATCAGCTATTAGGCGGAGTTAAACAGATGTGTAGCGTTGAGGTTATTGTTTGGTGCACTGTAAAATTAATGAACATGCTGAAACCTTTAACTGTCCTGCCTTTTTGGATGATTGAATCTTATAATACCTTTTGAGGAGATAACATGGATGACTCCTTAATACAGGCCATTAAGCGACGATGAACAAAGAATTAATCCGTCAAAGGTGATTACATGCCATGAATTTAAGAGAGAAGTGGTCGTCTCACAAAATGTATCTAGCAAACAAGTAGACCGAGTTTTTACATTTGATAAGGTATGTTTTTTTTGAATAATGACAATCTTAGTTCGACTCACCAAAACCGCTGAACACTAGATTTGCTAACTTTATGCCAATTCTGTCTCGAATAGGTTTTTGGGCCGAAAGCTCAGCAAAGATCGATTTATGAACAAGCTATTGCTCCCATTGTTCGAGACGTTCTTGATGGTTATGACTGTACTGTTTTTGCATATGGGCAAACTGGAACTGGCAAAACATACACTATGGAAGGAGTCATGAGGTCAAAGGTATAACGATGACCTATTTCAGTATTTCCCTTAATTTTGTGAAAAAACACAGTAAATATATGCTTTTTTACTGTTGTATGCAAAAATTTATAGGGTGGTGAAATGTGTGATGAAGCTGGTGTAATCCCAAGAGCAGTTCGACAAATCTTTGACATGCTTGAAGCTCAAAATGCCGACTATAGCATGAAGGTTTCATCTCTGGAACTGTACAATGAAGAAATTACAGATTTGCTAGCGCGAGAAGACATGCCAAGGTACTTAGACGACAGGCCAAAAAAATCAGTGTCGCTGATGGAGGATGGAAAAGGGTGTGTCACAATTAGAGGTCTTGAAGAGGAAGTTGTATACAGTGCCAACGACATTTATAAGCTTATGGAACGTGGAGCTTCCAAAAGACGAACATCAGACACTTTACTGAACAAGCGTAGCAGGTAAGGATTGAGTTCTTTTTTTCTCCGACATTGTAATAAAGTGATTAGCAAAATCGGTTTTACAATCTAGAAGCATAAATGCTAATGAAGAAGTCCGGTCCCTTTGCAGTCGCTCTCATTCGATCTTTACCATAATGGTACATGTAAAGGAAACAGTTGGAAATGAAGAGCTGATTAAATGTGGCAAACTGAATCTTGTTGATTTAGCAGGATCTGAGAACGTTTCACGCTCTGGTGTCAGAGAGGTATACTATTAAGTTCAGCTATCGAACTCTTCTTCTAGTTGAACCATTTAGTAAGAATGCATTATTGACATTGCTGTTAAAATGGAAATGCAGGGTCGGGCACGGGAAGTAGGAGAGATCAATAAAAGTCTGCTCACCCTTGGGAGAGTTATTAATGCACTGGTGGATCATTCAGCTCATATACCATACAGGTGTGTCTTAGTATGATTGCTTCAGTGCTAACTCTTTACAGTATCGTCTTATAAATTGTATATGTATTTAAACCAGGGATAGCAAGCTGACGAGGTTATTGAGAGACTCTCTTGGAGGCAAAACCAAGACTTGTATCATAGCAACGATATCTCCTTCCGGGCACTGTTTAGAAGAGACTCTTAGCACGCTCGATTATGCTTATCGTGCAAAGAACATTAAGAACAAACCCGAGGTTTAACTCTGTCATATGTGATGCATCTTTGTTTTCTTAACCGGTTTTTTGTATTGTGTCTGATTTCTTTTGCTTGGTGACTCTAGGCTAATCAAAAGATGTCAAAGAGTATTCTGCTCAAAGAATTGTACATGGAGCTTGAGAGAATGAAACAAGGTTTCCGCAACGAACCTCATTTCTGAGATTCTTGTCTAAAGTGTCTCATTTTTTCCTTAATCGGAGATTTTTTTTTAATAAAGCTGATTTTTTTCTTCCTGATGAACTTTTGAACAGATGTTCGAGCAGCTAGGGAAAAGAATGGTGTTTATGTATCACATGAAAGATATGCTCAAGAAGAAGCCGACAAGAAGGTTGGTGTTATCTTACCAATATCCAGATTCCAAATGTTTTACTCGTATTAGCAAGCAAATGAGAAAGGAAGTTTCCTACCATCATTCTGAATAGTAAACAAGACATTACATACTGCTGGTTTACTGAAACTGTATTACCACATTGCCTTAAAGGTTGCCTATGCTGGGGTAAGAAAACACAAATACCCAGTTTATTCACATTGGAGATCACTTGTTATCATAATTGTATAAAATCACAGTATGAGACTTGATCATGGAAAAGGGAGTATTACAGGAAAAGACTTGAACAGTTTATAAAAGATGCAAGCATAATCAGCATGTGCATTCCCTCTTAACTATACTCGAGGGCTGAATTATACCGTTGCAGGGAAGGATTGAGAAGATAGAGCAGTTACAGACCGAACTTGAGCTAAGCAGAAAGGTAATAATTGTGCCGTGTCTTTACCTTCGAATAGTGTTCACTTTCTTATGGTATATACTAAGGATCCCTAATTCAGGATGTCGATAAGCACCGTCATCTATATATTTGTGAGCAAGAAGAAAAAATGGATTTAGAACTCGAGCTTCAAGACTGCAAGGTAACTCTGAAAGATTCAGGCAGTTAGGTTTTGGTTTATGAATGCTTTTGACGAATTGCTTAAGCCGTGTTTTTTTCCAGAAAAAACTTGAGAGCACCAGTAAGCTGTGTGGGGAACTTGGAGAGAGCCATAAGCAGGCAAGAGTGCAGGTCCAGGAAAAAGAGTTCATCATCTCGAAACTGTTGAACTCGGGTATAAATTCAGTGGTTTGCTGTTTATTCACAGATTTTCTAATTTAAGGCTGATTCGTTGACATCAAATCATAAAAACAGAAAATCTTCTGATTCAACGTGCGAAGGACATGCGCTCTAAATTGGAAAATGCATCTGAAGATATAACAGCCTTACATGCAAAGATAGGTGAGCTGTCGTGCGTAATTCTCATGTTAATTTTTATGAAGCTGTTCCATCACCTTCTGCAGTATTTAAAGAAAATATGTTTTTTTTCCTCGTCGCATTTGTGTTAGATGAGAAAAACAAACTGGAAACGCAGAATCATAAGCTGGTACTGACGTTGGGTTCTCAGCTTGACCAAAGCTTAAGAGACCTGCATCGAGCCATCATAGGTTCAGTGTCACAGCAGCAGGATCAATTGAAGTGTATGGACGAAAACCTGTGTTCATTTCTTGCAAACAAAGACGATGTGAGAGCTGCATTCTGACACTGTAAGATTAGACGTCTGCTTAGTTAAATCAGGTTTGAGTGTTTGACCATGTTCTCTTCTATTACTTAGGCAATGAAGAGCTTGGAATCAAAGATTCAGAAAATATCAGATACACATACTTCAACTATAACAGGTCTTAGGGAGTTTTCTAAAACCACACAGAGAAAAAATTCTGAAGATTTCAAGTACATAAATACTACCATAGCCTGCCAGACTACGGATATGGAGAAGGTACCTATCAAAAGAGAATGAGAAGAGGTCTTTCTTGTATTTTGAAGTTCAATGGATTAAGATCTTTAATTGAAATTGCAGCTGTTAGACTTATTTGTTGTCGAGGCCAAGGATGTAATAGACGACTTGCAGAATTCTCTTTCTGCACAAAAGGAGCTTCTGCATCTTTCTGCTGCGCAACAAGAACAGGTAAATACGTTTAATGATGTAATTTTTGAGAAAGCTTCCTTTTATTTCATTTCTGCTTCGTTATCCCAACAGAGCCTAATAATCCTCATAATTTCGGGTTCTGGATTAATACGGGGTAATATATTGACAGCGCTTCAACCTGTAATGCACTTTTCATTAAGGGTCACAGCGGAAATAACCACTTTGTGTTGTTAACAACCTTTTATGTGATTTTTATTACCGTTCTTGCTGTATGTTTTATATTGTTCTTGTTGCACTTGGAAAATATTTAGGGATTCCAAAGAACTCTGGTTTCAGCAGAAGCTATCACAAAAGCAGCCCGAGGGTTCTTTGATGAGATCTGCAGTCACGCCTCTGAAATAATAGGCAATCTTGAGGACAACCAAAGAAGAAATCACAATTATCTCATTGATTTTGAAAAAAAGTTCAAGGTAAAGTTACTCCTACGTCATTTTCGTCTAATAAATATTTGGTTCAGAAGGCGCTATGCTGTATCTGTGATTCTGTAATGCTTGCCACATGCAGGAAGAATCTGCTAAAGAGGAAAAACAAGCAATCGAAAAAATTGTTTCCGTTCTTGCAACACTATCAACAAATAAGGCAACATTGGTGAGTCGATTCGTCCTTTTACATCCCTTTCATTAAACGGAGCATTTATTCTTCGAGTTGGCGGGTTAATTAGCATTTGTTAATCGACAGTCTTTCAAGCCACAATGTTTTCAGTTAACTGAACTTGCTTTTGCTGTATTGTGACTAGGTTTCTCAAACAGTGAGAAATATTGACGAAACACGATTACTGGATAATAAGGTGTGCCAGCAGAACCTGTCAAAAATCCAGGAAGTGTCCTCGGTTGCAAAAAGTGCTCTGAATGAACACATGGAAAGCGTCGAAAGTCATTTCTTGACTGATTTATACCTGTTAACTGATATGAATGAAACAAAAAACCAACTTATTAGTCACTGGTATGTTTTCAGTTCTCGATCTATAGTATTCATGACTAAATTACAGTATAAAATGTTTGAAAACTACTCCGTAAAAACTAAGGCCAAGTCACTTCGATACAGCTGTGAGAAGGTTAATCACTCGAAAGAACAGTGGAATAGAGCTCAGCAATCGCTCAAGGATCTCAATAATGAGAGAAAATCAAAAATACAATCTACCATCATGTAAGCTAATTCTAAATTCAATGCATATATGCGTAGCCAAATTTAAAGCTTGCTTGCTTGTTTTATGTTTAAGTGTTTAACTTAGCTTTAATATATAACAGCGAAAAGCTACTTGAGGTTGAAAACACACAAGAACAGTATGTTACCTCAGTCTCAGCAAAGGGTGCAGAATTTGATGCTAACATGTCAAGCTTGCTTCAGAAAATTAAAGGTGAAGTTGCTTAACAACCCAAATTCTTATGCATTTCGAATATGTAATGGGTTGGTTCACATTGTTGCGTGTAATCGTGTATTGATGTATAGTTGAGATTGAGTATCACGTGCTTTACACGTTAAACAAAAATATATTCGACATCTAATGCACGTCAATTGACAGATTCATACGCAACGGACTGCGAAACAAAGAACAAAATGAATTCATTTTCAAGTGAATGCCTAAATCAGCTGACCTCCTTGCAAACTGAGCATGATAGAAGTCTTTCAAATATCAGGAAGAAAGCAGAAATTTGCCTTGTCAAAGATTATAAGGTACATTTTCTTATCAATTTCAAAACTGATTTTTTTAGTATCCGCTTTTATGTCGTTAAGTAATCATTCATCGACTGGAAAATGAGGATTTAGAAAGCTAAGATGCAAGTATGAGAGAGACATCTCGTAGGAGACTTAGACTGCAAGTTTTTATGCAGGTTGACAGCAATGTAGAAACTGCAAAAAGAGAGATGCAAGTACCAAGTTTGGCTTCCATTGAGGAAATGAGAAGCCCGGCTATGAGCGATCTGGTAGGAAGAATAATGGAACCCAAGTCTCTTGTTCATTCACCTCGGCATACAACACCGTCTCATGAGAGGGAGCCTTTTGCAAATGTTAATTGACGGATATAGCAGCTAATATCTCGAAATACTACAGGACAGATAAAATGGTCTCATTCCCTGATGAGCCTGCCTCTCACTCTTAGACAGACTAACTGCTCTTATGTGAATAACATCGTTTTTTACCCTTCTCTTACTGTGTCGCTATCTTCTTGGCTTGCTCGACCCTAATGTTTCATGGTTGAGTTCTTAACTACGAGTACTTATCATTGATTTCCCCTTCTATACCGATTTCTCATCCGCTTTTTCATCATCAGTACTCCATGACAGTAACTTATTTAATGCGCTGCACAATATCTCTCTAAAAAACCGAATGTGACAATTTTCCACTCGAGCCTATAAATGGGTCATCGAGTTGATCAATATCAAATTTTCACAGGGATAAAGAACAATACGCGAGAAAAAATATTACAGTCGGATTAAATAAGTCTATAGTGTTGCGGTTTAAAAATGTGACTCCTTATAAAGATACGGGTCAAGTAGGATGATTCAAATCGGGTTGGATCCGATTCTCGAATTGAAGTAGTTATTGAATATTATGGCGAAGGGGTCAAAAAATGACGCGCGAGAACACTCATTTTCCGTTGACAAACTAACATTTTTTCCCCCAAAACAGAATTTAATTAAGTTTTTCGTACATTTCCTCCCCAAATCGTCAACCCTAATTTTCTGGGTTTTCTCAAGATGGGGTGTTCGGAGCTAGAATACTCAGTAGTAACCCGGATTTTGATCGTGATCACCGAGATCTCTTCTTTACCAGAATGCAAGAACAGTTCGAAGAAAATGTACTTCAATTTGGTGCGTAGGATTAAGCTATTGAAACCGCTTTTTGAGGAATTGATTGAAACGGAGGAAGATAAACGGCTTTCTGTTGATCAAATTGAAGCTTTTGAATCGTTGTTTACTGCTTTAATGTCTGCTAAAGAGCTTCTCTATTGGGTTCAGGAATCTAGTAAGCTTTATCAGGTGATTTTCAAGATTGGTTGAAGTTGAATTAGTTCAATTTGTGGTTTAATTGTTATATTTCGTGTTTCGATTGATAGAATTGTGGATGTGACTTGTGATTTAGGGTTTATGTTTTGTATGAAATGTTGATTCATACTCCATTATTAAGCTTTTTTAGAATGCTGTGATGGTTCTTATTGATTTTGTGATTTGATTTTGTATGTCGAAAGCTGGAAATTGGGTTGAATTGTGTTGTGATCAAGGGTTTATGTTTCTGTGAAATGTTGATTAATTTGCATTTTAGATGGATTAGTTTGAATTCTATGATTTGTATGGAGAAGACTTGGGGTTGTGGTTCGGTTTGGTTTGAGCATTGGCGGATCTAGGTATACGGTTTGGTTGGGATTATGGTAATTGTTATCGAGTTATGGAGATCGAAACAAGTGAAAATGGTGAACTTGAGGGTGGAAAATTGGAAATGAAGGATGAAGAATACTCATACTTAGTTGTTGTTTTTGACTGTATGAGCTTTGGTTTGGTATGATTGAGCAAAATGACCGACTTTTTGTGACAGGCTGTGCAGTGGGACACCGTTTCATCAAAGTTTTTAAGAATAACGGGAGAAATTGAGGCAGCAATAAGTACGGTCTTATATGACAAATTTGATTTGTCCGAGGAAGTGAAACAGCAGGTACACATTACTGTTAATCGGTATGGGGTTCTCATTCTAAAAGCATTGAAAAATCTTGGCCATCATTTTAATGTGTAATGTGTTGCATTGGCTTGATGTTCCATTAGATTCGACTTGTTCATTCACAATTAAAGCGAGCGAAATCTAGAATGGAGTCTCCTGATCTACAACTAGAGATGGATATGACAGAAGTACAAGACAAAACTGAACCTGATGTTTCAGTTCTGAGGAGATTATCTGAAAACCTGAATCTTCTGACATTGGAAGATCTGAGGAAAGAATCACGAGCTTTCCATGAGGCAGTTATTGCAGACAGTCTTGATTTGGGTGGTTCGTTTGAGATGATGTCCTCTTTGTTTAGAACACTTAATGATTATTTGCTCACAGTAAACCCAGAAGTTGATATGTGTGATTCAGAAAAAGGCATTATAAAGCATATATCTCCTGTCATTCCGGATGACTTTCGTTGTCCGATCTCTCTTGAGCTAATGAAGGATCCTGTCATAGTCTCTACTGGCCAGGTTTGATGCTATTACTCAGATGATTAAGATTCAGTAATGTGGTTCGTCTTTTAGAATTTCATAATATGTTATCGATCAGAAATATTGTTTTCTTCTCATTTGATTTATTTGAGGTCAAAGTTTGCAAAATTTGACCGTGAAATACGAAACATATATGTTATGATACAAAGTATTTAGATTTTTAATGTTTCAGAAAGATATATTTTAGACAAAAAAATTATACATACAGAAAAAACATGGCCAAAGTGTTATCTAAGAGACAGCAAAAAGTCAAACTGGAATAACTTATAATTGTGAAGGGAGTAATTGATTTTCATACTCGACAAAGTTGAGAGACATTATCACGCATTCGGTGCAGGTTATGAATAACTTGTTTCCCCCCATTGTTATATAGACATACGAGCGAACCTGCATCCAGAAGTGGATCGACGCTGGTCACAAGACATGCCCAAAGACCCAGCAAACTCTTTTACACACAGCATTGACACCAAATTATGTTTTGAAGAGTCTTATAACTCTCTGGTGTGAGAGCAACGGTATAGAGCTGCCAACTAAAGCAGAAACATCTGGAAACCGAAGAACTGGTGGACCATCTAAATCAAACTGTGACCACGCCGCCATTGCTGCGTTGAAAAGGAAGCTTGCCAAAGGTAACGTGGAAGAAAAGCGAGCTGCTTCTGGAGAACTCCGGCTTCTTGCAAAAAGGAATGCAGACAACAGGATATGTATTTCTGAGGCAGGTGCCATTCCAATACTTGTAGATTCCTTATCGTCCACCGATCCTAGGACTCAGGAACATGCTGTCACAGCTCTTCTCAATCTTTCAATTAACGATATCAACAAGGGCATTATCGTCAATGCTAGAGCAATACCAGAGATCGTCGAAGTCCTGAAGAATGGGAGCATGGAGGCTAAAGAGAATGCTGCTGCAACTCTCTTTAGCTTGTCGGTTATCGATGACAACAAAATTGCCATAGGTTGCGTGGGTGCAATTCCTCCCTTGATTGATTTGCTTATTCATGGTACTCCAAGGGGAAAGAAAGATGCTGCTACTGCCATTTTCAACCTTTCGATTTTTCAGGGAAATAAGGTACTTGTTGATTTTGATGCAGAAAATGGGTCATTCGCATTGTTTAGGGGTCAAATCATGTGCTGTTACTTAAACTTCAAACTAATTGTTTTCATTCTATTCGAGTCATTCAGGATCTGTGATCAGATAGGGGGTGGTTTTGGGTCAAGTTGAATTTCATCAATATTGGCCCCGCCAATGTTCGGGCCTTTCAGCTCACAAGTTAAAATGCAATTAAGTTCCGCCCACTTTACTTCTTGAGTTCAGTTCAACCCAATTAAGTTCATTTTGTGTCAGATAATTCAGTCCACTTCACTTAAGTTAAGTCCACTTCAGCCAAAAAGAACATGGTCTTCATGCTGGTCGGGTAGGAACCTATTCTGATTTCCTTGTACATTGTAACTCTTAAACTTGAATTATAAGGGCTCGGTCACCAAGTGCGGTCCAATCTGCTAAGCCAATTTTGCATGGTCGACTCATGGAATTCCCCTCTCCCTACTTTCTCCATGCGCACTATTACAACTTTTTCTTATTTTTCACACTCATCATAATGTTTTTATGTGGTAAGGTACTTGCCGTGAGAGCAGGGATTGTTGACCAGCTAATGAAATTCCTGAAAGAAGCCGATTGTGGGATGGTGGACGAGGCATTAGCAATACTAGCAATAATAGCAAGTCACTCCGAAGGGAAAACAGCAATAGGGCAGGCCGAGCCGTTACCGTTCTTGATCGAGTTAATTAGAACAGGGTCACCTCGTAACAGGGAAAATGCAGCAGCTGTACTGTGGTCACTTTGCATGGGAGACAGCATGTACTTGAAACTTGCCAAGGAGCTCGATGCTGAGCCGGTGTTGAAAGAACTTTCAGAGAACGGCACTGAGAGAGCTAAGCGGAAGGCTTCAAGCTTGATAGAGGTATTTCTAAGTCTAAGAGCTGATGATACTGATACTGATTCTGCTGCTGATTTAAGTCCTTCTATGCACAGTGAAAATCTCTGATAATTCTCACATTTCTCCATTTCTGGTGTGCATGCATTAATGCATATATGAGAGTATTGTGTATATATAATATATGGAGTTTGTGCTACCAACAATTTGTCACTACCTCTACCCTATTTTATCATACACTTTTGTCGAAGCTACTTCCTCGCTGTAGAAATAGGTAATTGTTACTCGTATTCATGTTAAGCTAAGGTCTGCTGAAATCATCTTCCATAGCTTAGTCCTCGAATTGTTGGCGGTTAGCGGTAACTCGTTGGATTATGTACCTGACCCACAAATCAGCACGAATGTTTTTCAGCACATTTTTACCTCACTTGGAGAAGGAAGTACGTTTGAAAACCCATTAAACACTACTCCGTACTCATCGATAGGGCATGTTGTCTTTTCATGATGGTATTTGTGCAAGTGTTTTCCGTCATTACCCAAATTTTATGCACACATTTCATCCGACCCAATCAACATTCCATGCGATTTTTGGTCATTTTTATTTCGTACTTCCAAACCTTCGAAAACCGTGTACTATACAAGTATACTCCGTACAATGCTGTTCAGGGGGTTGAACAGAGCAACCTTTCAATTTTTACTTGCGTTCATACCACGTGTATGGAGACAATTCACGAGGTATCATGTTCGATTTCAAGTTCAAATCAACTACATGTCACGTTTTCACGACTTATCAATTTTCAACTGACATTGATTTATCCCTCTTTGGCACAGTCAAATGGTTTTCGTTTCGCCTTACGCTTTGTGTGGTCTTATTATCGGACCCAATAAACACCTTGTGCAATTTTTGGTCATTTTTGTTCCGAACGTTGATTCTCCGAATATCGTGTTTTATACACTTCAATTTGAATGGTTTGGGAGGTTGGACAAGGCAACGTTTCACTTTTTACCTATTTTTTATACCACGTTTCTTGGGCCATTCATAAGGTATGCTGTCCGATTTTAAACCCAAACAACTATAGGTTGCGTTTTTAGGAGTTATTGATTTTCGATCGGCGTTGATTTATCCCAAACTAAATTTTTTTAATCATTTGTCACATAAATATGTTTATACTTTTCAAATATTGACATGACCGGAAAATACAATACAAAATTAATGATTTTGTGTTGATGACTTGTTGAGGCTTTAGTGAGCCACCACGCCCAGGGATGTCAATGGATCTCGGATCCTACCCTGATCCTGGGATCCAATACCTTTAAGGGTAGGATAAGGATCGCAATATTTTGGATCCTGAGGATAAGGATCGGACCCTGATCCTTTAAAAATAAAATGATCCGGATAAGGATCTTGTCTATAAGATCCTGATTCAACCCTTATCCTACCCTTTTCGTTTTTTTTGTGCATATTATTGTTATTTCTAAATTTAAGCTCGAGTCCAAATGCCTATGAATTTAAGCTCGAGCTCCAACCCTTATCTTACCCTCAGAATGGTGATTAGTTTGAACTTCTTTTTCTATGAGTATGTTCTAAATTATCTTTAAATGATTACATAAGGTGAGAATATAATTTTTAACCGATGAACTTAAAAACGAAAAGATCCTGATCCTTAGAATCCGAATAAGGATCCTATAATTTTGGACCCTTAGGATATGGATCGGATCCGGATCCAAGGGGAGAAATAAGGATAACTGGATAAGGATCTGGATCCTATAGGATCCGATCCAGATCCTACCCTTTGACATCCCTAACCACGCCCTCCCCTGACCTCCACAACTCACTCCAATAACCGGCTTAATCGCCCTCCCCAGATCAGTGGCCCACCGCTACCGCCACACACACCCTCGACGGAGCACCCACCCCCCTCAAACTGCGCCTGTATCTGCAACTGACCACCCACATTACCGTCCCACCAACCGCCACTCCACTAACCTAAACCAATCCCTAATTGAAAAAACTAAAAATTTAATTAGAAATAAAGTGTTAAATTCAATTATTAAATTAGAAATTTATGAAATAATTGATGTAACGAAAAAATTTATATTCATTCAATACGAATTAATATCAATAATTATCGAGTTTCATCAAAATTGGTGTTTTTGAAAGAGTGAGAAGTTTGTTTTAGGATTTCAATTGAATGACAACTAGTGTACTAACCCGTGAAAATTCACGGGGTTGAGACGTTTTCATTATCATTAGAAAATATCGAAGATAATTAGTAAATAGTGTAACATAAAGACTTTATTGCATGGTACATTTGTTAAATTAACGAATTTAGAGGAATAGGGTAATACCCGTGAAAAATCACGACGTTGAAGCGTTTTTTTGCATCAAAAAGACAAATTACAATCCATATGAAAATGAACGGAAATAAGATATTGGTTAAAAATAACGTAAAAGAAATGAATTTTGATGCAGACGATTATTACAATGTCTTAAATATCTAAGTCAAATAACCCACATGAGTAGTGAATTTCACCCAATTTCGAAGAGTGTATGATAAATAATGTAAAAGATATCCTAAGTATAACGACATAAGACGTCGAAATGAGTACTTGTAAAATAGTCGTTTCACATAATTCATACAAAAAAGGGAAAAATGAAGAATAAAAACAAATTATACTCTAGAAATAAGGAAATTTACATGTACCGTATGTCATTAACAATTGAGGTTTGCCATTTATTCATTCAACTTCACTACAATTCTCATATCACATTAATTAGTTTTATTAAATAATTTTGTCATATCCAAACTCTCTAGGAAGAAAATTTTAATATTTAAATTACGAAAATAATTAAAAATGTTTCTTTCGTATGTACCAATATATTTTAGAAAATGGTTACCCATAATATTTATACATTATTGTGATAAGGAATTGATAAAAAAAAGAATAATATTTTCCCTGCGATAAAAATTAATATTTATATATTTTAGAAAATGAATACTCAATATTTATTTATTAGGAAACTAATTAAAAACATGAATGACTCAAGCAAGTGACGACCCTCAATATGTATTATGTTTATACGGAGTACAATTTTGACAACAAAAAATTGGAGTGGTGCAGTGGGAAAGGAGTTGCGTTTTAATGTGAAGGTCACGTGCCACATCACTGATCATGATGTTATTCTATAATAGTGCATTAGTTGTTTGAGGGTTTAAGTTGTTTAATCCCGAATTAATCGGGATTTAATTTTGGCCAGGTTAATTGAGGGTAAAAGTGGGACTGCGAAGATCGGGTTGCTTGACCCGAATTGTGAAGCACGAATGATTAGCTTTCAATGCAAGAATTACCATACAAATGTTGAATTAATGAAAATTGCGTATTTCAAAATACTCAACAAAGAGCAGTGTCACGTCATTGTGCATGATGCTTCCTTTAATATATAAAGGAGGTAATTTTGACCAGGTTAATTGAGTGTGAAAGTAGGACTGTGAAGATCGGGTTGCTTGACCCGACCCGAATTGTGAAACACGGATGATTAGCTTCCAATGCAAGAATTACCATACAAATGTTGAGTTAATGAGAATTGAGTATTTCAAAATACTCAACAAAGAGCAGTGTCACGTCATTGTGCATGGTGCTTGTTTTAATATATAACGGATATTGGAAAAACAAATGAAAAAAATGTGTACAAAGTAGTAAACTACGTGTATGATTTAGCAATTCCGTAGTTTTTTCGTTAAAATCGAAACCTGAAACCCATTATGAACGAGACTTCCGTGAATCCGTCTACAGTTTGTGAATCTTAACAGGCTAGTCAGTCCAACATTTGCGCAACGACCCAAAAGCCCACACAACACCAAAAACCCTCATTTAACCAACGCCCCCTCACTCAAAACCCTATCACTTCTCTTGTGGCCGCAATCAATCAAATCAATTCAATTCAAATCGAAAATGAAGTACAACCCACGCGTGTCGTCTTCAAGGCGCAAGAGCCGCAAGGCCCACTTCACGGCGCCGTCCAGCGTGCGTCGGGTCATAATGTCAGCCCCCCTGTCCACCGACCTCCGCAGCAAGTACTCGGTCCGGTCGATGCCGGTTCGGAAGGACGACGAGGTGCAGGTGGTGCGCGGGCACTTCAAGGGTCGCGAGGGCAAGATCGTGCAGGTCTACCGTAAGAAGTGGGTGATCCACATCGAGCGGATTACCCGGGAGAAGGTTAACGGGTCCACCGTCAACGTGGGTGTTCATCCTTCCAAGGTTGTCATCACGAAGCTGAGGTTGGATAAGGACAGGAAGAGTCTGCTTGACAGGAAGGCCAAGGGTCGTGCTGCTGCTGACAAGGATAAGGCTTCTAAGTTCACCACTGATGATGTCATGCAGTCCATTGATTAGTTGTTCCTTCTTCTATCTTAAGGTAGTAAGCTACTTTCATGGCGGATTTTGGATCTAGGGTTCATTCTTCTTCATGTTGTTGGATTCCTAAAACTATGCCTTTTTTGTTCCTGTTAATCGGATATGTTTTCATTGTTGTTTCCATTTGCTACGTTGTTTTTGTCTGTGATGATTGTTGCTCATGTTCTAGAATTGCTTTACTGGGTACACTTATGGTTGATTAACCCTCGTTTTGTTGTTATGTGTGCGAATGAGAGAGAGGGGATGATGAGGGTTTTTTTGAATCGGGAACTTAAGTCGCAGGCGATGAGGGTAATTTTTTTCATGGTGATCATTGATAGGTTAACGGTTAATCCTTCGCTTCCTATTGAGATATGATTATCATGTATAGAGCAACCCGTTTGGTGGAATGTCTGTCGATATCAATGTGATGATATTATAGCTTTGTGTTGTGCATACAATCGTGTACTTCGTAGTATATGGCATGAGTGCATTTGTTCATTCTCTGCTAGTCATATATCTAAAGGTACCATTGAAATGGAAGGAGTTATCTTTGCGCTGGGTGGGTAGAAAGATTTGATAAAATGGCGTAGGAAACTGTTGTTTTTTTATGGGTAATTTATCGAACAAAGAATGTGTTTACTGGAGTAAACATGTGGTGTGATATACGTAGCGTTCACCTGTATGTTCCTGACTCTATAGTTTACGCTTTGAACTTTTACCTTCCTCTTGCATATCTCTGCCACTTTTCAAAACCACCTTGAAAAAGCTGCATCAGCTTGTATGTGTGGTGCTCGAAAGGTTGCAGTTACCTCTTTTCCAAAATGCCTCTTCCCCATTTGTTTCGCGGCCCCATTGTCATGCTAGTATAGTAGTATGCACGCATTTGATTAGGTAACGTTGTTTGTTCCGAATGTCATCAGTTGGGTTAGCATTCAATACTTTTATCCCTTTTCAAGTGACGTTATACGAGTATTTGTCTATTTGATGGCCAGAGGAGTAACACTCTGTTTTTGCATTGTGTCTGTGGAAGTTTGTTTATGTCATGTGTGCCAACTGTTTTGGTAAAAGTGCAGCGGGCTGATAAAGCCCTTGTTTTGGGCGTAAGGCCTCGTGCTTTATTTTTCCTTGTCAATTTAATTTTGTTATGTTTAGCTCCTTTGGTTTTAGCTTGTCTTGCTTCATTTCAGTCTAGTTCAGGCTCATTAAGTTGGGTTTGCTTATATTTAAGCTTCTTTTATTTATATTCAACGAGCCCCTTTTGCCCTTTTGGCCACCTGAAGAGCTCTAAAGCGGGGAGCTTAAAGGTGTTGGTATTAGATGAGTATTTGGCTAGAAATCGCTATGCTTGATGGCTTGGTCCGATCGTGGCTAGACGGCATCACTAACTTCTTTGTATCACCTAACTCAAATGTGCCATGTGGGCTGACTAGATGAGTTGGGTGGTTTGGGTCCAGTTAGCTCATTGTATCTGGTTTGCAACCCAGATTTATAGGTCTCGACTCTTGACCCCGCATAACTGGATTGGGTTTACTATTGGTCTTAATTTTGAATTTGATTGGTCCGGCTTTAACGTATTTGACCTTTCTGTTCCATACAAAATTTGGTGTCATGTGTTGAGTAACTATTATACTTTGTATCAAGCGCAAACATCTAATACACCACGCTTTTGCACAACTGACCGGATTTTGGCTGATGCTAGTTTGTCACATATCATCACCCTCTAATGTTTCTCATTGCGTTGCTCATATTGTGTGAGTGTTTTCCACTTCAATTTGAGCCATTCGAGATGTCGGTCATTGCAATGTTTCATTTTCTCCTTGTTTATATACCACTTTTCTGGAGGCGTTTGGCAAGGTACCTTGTCCAATTTCAAGCACAGATAACAACTACACATCGCTTTTGCTTGATTAAAGGATGTTCTGATGACGCTTGTTAGATGTTTGTGAAGAAAAATAGTGGCATTTAGCACAACGAACGGTGTTAACAGGTCCAAACCCGGATCGAACCGGATTGTCCCGCGAATCGGCAATCCCAACAGTCCAAACCCGCAGACCGGATCGGACCGTAAAAATACACTAAATTTAGTTTTTTAAAAAGGTGTGGACCAGAGCGGTCATCAAGTTTTTGATGACCCGCAGACCGGACCGGTATGTGCCACAATCGGATCGACCCGGACCTTATGGGCCGATCCAGTTTGCTGATCCCGGTCACTTTTTCAACAGCCCTACAACGAAGGTCAAATAAGTTCTAATTTAGCCGGGTGGATTTGGCATAGTGTGACAAAGGACAAGTCTCTTGAACTTATTTGAACCAATTGAACAAATTACACCTCATCATTTGAATCGGAACTAAGTAATTATCACAAAAAAAACGTTTCTCTTAAGTCATACTCCAGAAAATAACGAGAAAATGAGTCAGTATTATCGAGATTGGAGTCAGCCCGGATCCAAAAAGAAAAAGCATTAACTTAATGATGCAGATTATGTCCTAAAAGTGAAGAAAAAGTTTGAATGTTGAAAAATGAAGAGGGCATCCAAAGTAGTCCAGGTACATTAAGAGTAAACAATAGTATACCCTCTCCCCTTAATCACAATCATAATCATAAGTGGCCTCTAATTAATGAGTGCCCATCATTTTCCATCCTCTTTCGTCCTTTAATACTACTTGTTGTCTCAGTTGTATATGACACAACACCCACTTACATGGTCCCTAAACTCCCCATTATATAATTCCCAATTGTTGATATCCTTTTTAAACTTAAAACTAATCAAATACTGTACGAAAAATAAAAAATGAGTGTCTTCAATTGTAAAAATTGACATTGGTTCTTACTAAATCAACTCAACCCTTATTTACGGCGGATATCTTTATATATATATATAGAGGTTCTGTTTGGTAAACAACGGATTGATATTGGAAGAAACAGATTTAGAAAGCAGATCTGACTAACAAAATCAATTGACAGTTTTCATTAGCAGATTTAATTAGCTGTTGTAGATTAGCGGATTGATTAATTGATTTGTAAAATGACAAAAAAGGACATCAGCAAACTTTTGATTAAATACTCCGTATATGCCAAACATAGTTAAAATACATCACACCAACCATTTTATAACTAGTTTATTCTATTTTTAGGGATAGTGCTTAATACAAAGAATTGGTCCAAATAGTTCATGATTGATCGTAAGACAAAGCAATTCAAATCATCAAAGATAGATCAACATTCAATTGAAAAATAATGATCGTATAAAATACGAAAAATTGAAAAATAAACCAAACATAAATTAAAGGAATCGGTGCAAAAAAAAATCAAGAAAGACGTGCTTATAAGATGAATTATGAAAGTGAAAAGTTGAAAACGAAGAGAATGATGAAGGTAGAGTTTAATCGACAAAGGGGTTAAGAAGGTAAAAAAATATAAATTCTAATATGCTAATTGAATATGCTCCTACTAGCAGCATATTGCAAATTGGCGGATTGGACTCGAATGTGCCATTTCAATCTACCATTTACCAAACACCTCTATTGACGGATTTTGTGGTCAAACATGCTAATCTATCCAAATATGGTGTTTTTTGGCAGATCCGCCGATAACCAAACACCCCCTATAGTCTTGATGATCTTGAAAACAAGTCAAATAAGAGGATGAAACCAAATTATCTAAAGTTTAATATACTACTGTACTCCAATCGAGTTTGAAAATTTGACCCAAACCAAATAACTCGACCCATAGTGACTCCACCCCCCAACTGACCACGAAGAGACCTGAGTTATTGACCGTAACTTGAATTGATATGTCTCAACTCAGATGTTTAGTGTTGCACACAAAATGATTACCGCTAAAAAAGTTAATAACAACAACCTACCGACCTCGAGTGATCTAACTAGATTTTGTATAAATTAAACCTGAGATGACTGACTTTGTTGACCCATTTGCTCGATTTAGGGTTAAATTTATCGTATTTATCTAACTGGATAATATCTTACCGTTTTCGGTTGATGATTATTATTACTATTATACTATCCTATATCACAAATTTTCTCAGAAGATAGTCTTATACTTCGTAACTAATTACTGTAATTTTTTTTCATTTCTCCATTCGGTTTCAAATGATTGCCTTGTTTCAATAAAAATATTTCTCACATATATACTCCTATATTTGATGAAATGGGACAATGATTTAAAATTGGAAGAAGTACGGTATAAGTTAGTCCTAACTCCTGCATCATTATTTATATATATTCGTATATATGTCACATGTATATATATTCGTATGTCTCAAATAACATGTCGAAAAAAAAAAACACAAAGGGGGCTTGGTTGATATAACAACCAGGCCATACAATACAAAAACAAAAGTAAATAATGTCATCATCAACCATGGCGTCTCTCATTTCCAAACCTCCAACCACTGCTCTACTCCCGACCCCAACCCAATTCATCCAACCCATCACCCCGACACTCCGACGACACCGAGTCAACCGCCTCCGAGTAGGAGTGAAGTCGGCTTTGATCGAGCCAGACGGGGGGAAGCTGGTCCAACTCGTGGTGGACGACGAGTGGATACGTCGGGAGAAGAAGAGGGAAGCACTGAGCCTGACTCGGGTGAAGCTGAGTCGAATCGACCTGCAATGGGTTCATGTGGTAAGCGAAGGATGGGCAAGTCCACTTCGCGGGTTCATGAGACAAACAGAGTTCCTCCAAACGCTTCATTTCAACTCGCTCCGACTGGATGACGGCAACGTCGTTAATATGTCGGTGCCAATTGTACTTGCCATTGATGAGTTTCTTAAGGCTCGGATTGGCGACTCGACCCGTGTGGCGCTCATCCATCCCGACACCGATCAGCCCATCGCCATCCTCAACGAGTAAGTTTTTTTGTATGTTTGATCCGATGAAGGGAAGTATGACAATTTTAATGCTGATCTGATGAGGTTCACCTTTATTTATTTATTTATTTATTTATTTTTCTTCTTTTATTTCTAGTCGCAGAAAAAGAATGATCATGATGGTAACAGGTTTTTAACAGTATTAATTAATGCATTATTTTTTAAGTGATGAATAACATCGTCTACGGAGTATATTTGTGTTGAATACCACTTGATGACATGCATTATACATATACTTCATACGTAACTACGTGTCTTCTTCATTCGTATTCTGCTTTTATTCTTTTAATATTGTATAAGAGTAACTTTTTTTTACGTAAATTTGTAAGAATCTTCTTTCGATAGTGTTTAAGAAATACTCGTACTTATCACAATACTAATTATTAGTATTAGGATTATTGTTTTGGTAATGAAGTGAGGTTGAATCTTGGTTAGATCAAAAGACAACTCATTTTTTTGTTGTGTAGTTGTCTATCAGTCATGTATGGAGTTGGGGTTGGGTACGTACTCAAATTGATCTGATGTATTCATGTCTTTTTTTAATCATCAATCAAGCCACTACCTTGCACGACTCTATCTCTTATTACTCCAATACTCTATTCTCATCCAATTAATTAATTATTTTTCCTCCATTAATACTTACGGAAGTAGTATTTTCAATTTCACTTTCTACCTAAGAGTCTATTTCATTATAAAACATATCTATTTAATTGAGTTGATACGAGTTACTCTCTTCAAATATCTGAAAACTTTCATTTTTTGAATAAAGGTGAAGAATAAGAGTATTCTAATGTCGACACTTAGACATAGACCAAGGCGAAGAATAGGAATATTGTACTAACAAATATTGGACGGATTGTATATTTGATTTGATCAACTTTTAAGAGAATTTTCCACAATGTTGTCCCTTCTTTATTTACCTTTTTCCCCAAAAAAAAAATCGTGACATTTCTGTGATTTTTCTGATCCTATGTATAACATGTAACGACCTTATTCATTGTTATTATTAAATGATGTACAACAGAAGTTATTGTAAAACCGTTGGCACAAAAATGTTAGGAGTATTTTTTTTTTCAACTAGCTAACTCGATCTTGATGTCTTTGGGTGGTGCAGCATTGAGATATACAAACACAACAAAGAAGAACGAATAGGTCGCACATGGGGCACCACAGCTCGCGGCCTCCCTTACGCAGAGGAGACAATCGTGAATGCAGGAGAGTGGCTCATCGGAGGAGATTTGGAAGTTCTGGATGCTGTCAAGTACAACGACGGGCTTGACAGATTCAGACTGTCTCCTGCTGAGCTACGCAGCGAGTTTCAGAAACGGGATGCTGATGCTGTCTTCGCGTTTCAGCTGAGAAACCCCGTCCACAATGGCCATGCTCTGCTGATGACTGACACTCGTCGCAGGCTTCTTGAGATGGGGTATAAGAATCCTGTTCTGCTGCTTCATCCACTGGGTGGCTTCACTAAGCCCGATGATGTTCCTCTTCATTGGCGTATGAAGCAGCACGAGAAGGTGCTTGAGGATGGCGTGCTGGACCCTGAGACGACAGTTGTCTCGATATTTCCATCTCCTATGCACTATGCTGGTCCAACCGAGGTGCAATGGCATGCTAAAGCCCGTATCAATGCAGGAGCCAACTTCTACATTGTCGGCCGTGATCCTGCAGGAATGGGTCATCCACTAGAGAAAAGAGATCTGTATGATCCTGACCATGGGAAAAAGGTTCTCGGGATGGCTCCTGGACTCGAGCGCCTCAACATTCTTCCCTTCAAGGTCTGGCATTTTGAGAATTTCACAGTTACTGCTACAGGCTGCAGCTTATATATGATTTCTTCATATAAGTTTGCTTGTTTCATGAATGAATGACAGGTTGCAGCTTATGATAAAACACAAGGTAAAATGGCCTTCTTTGATCCGTCAAGGCCTCAAGATTTTCTTTTCATCTCCGGGACCAAGGTATTTTCGCACTTTTCTTTATCTTTGATTTTCGGTTGTCAAAGAGCATGGTTTTAAATCTCGTTTCCAATCATGCATGTTTTCTCTCTGAAGTATCGCTTCAGTTTAATACTTTAATGTGGTCTGTTGTGCCTTCATATACGTCATAATAAACTTCAAAACCTTATTACGGCCATGTTCCTTCCAGAATAAGCTGAAAAGAAACAGTCGACATGTCTCTTAATTTTATTCAAATCCATTCAGTTTTCAAAAGCGAAACTAGATACGAGAATCCATATTGAATTGAAGAAGCTTTGGTTTGATTGCAGATGAGAACTCTGGCAAAGAACAATGAAAATCCACCAGATGGGTTCATGTGCCCAAGTGGCTGGAAGGTTTTGGTGGATTACTATGAATCTATATCGTCCCCCGAAAATGGCAAGCTCCCTCAAGTTGCTGCCGCGGTTGCTGCTGTTTGACAGCCTTTCACTCACTCGGCTCCTATCAAAGCCCGGTTTATAATGTGTGTGTGATAAACTTTGACTGTCTCCTCTGTATAATTTGTTCCGGAGTCCTTGCAAGCTTTCGTGTTTCCTAAGTTTGGAACTCATCTGTCCATATTCGAAAGCTTCCATAATAATGTTTGTAACAAACTGGAATGCTGAATGTATTGTTAAAGTATGATGAACAATCTGAATGTATAAAACTGTGGTGAACTATCTGAATGTATAAAAGTGTAATGTACATTTTGCAGTAAACAATATGAAGGGCATGTTTACTGAAAACTTGATGATCTGAAGGAGTGAAGGGTATGTCGGAGACTAGAGTAATGTACTCAAGAAGTTGGCTCAAAATGCTTCATGTTTGATTAAATACTTCTCCTAAAAGAATAAAAACCGTAAAAAAACTGCTGAAAGAGAGGGAGTAATGTTTCTAGGGTTTGATTCGAAACAATTTGTCAACCAAGCACTATGAGAAGGAATCCATCAAAATACTGTACCTGCATCAACCCAAAATGGTTATTCAAAGGTATCACCGGAAAAAGAGGTCGTACAAAGACGACAACAATAAATTTGACCTAATTTGGAAAAAGTTAATATGAGTCTTCATTTGAAACAGATAATTCATCGATCTTCTGAAACCAATACCACCTTGTAAGATACAGAGTACATGAAACAGATACATACATGGGGTTTGGGTGTACAAAAAATATGACAGGAATTTCACAGAAGTAGCATTTTTTTTACTCCAGTAGGTTGCAAAGACAAAGGCACAATACAGAACTATGGGAGCACAGTCCAGTCGCATCGACATGAATGATAAATCCTACACAATACCCCATGACATCAAAGCCACTAGACAATCTCTCGGATATATTGTCACGGTTAACTCTAGTACAAAAACAAAATTAATATCCCGTAACTAGTACAACACTAGTTCTTGGAAAAATAAAAACACGACAGCAAAAAGCAGTGTTTAAGTGATCTAAGGGGTCGTCTAAGGCACACTGATGACTTGGATAGATTGAAGCATGTCAGAAGCAGCAATGACTAAGGTCAAGCATCGGTTAAGCCTTAAGGCACATTGATGACTTGGATTGACTGAAGCATGTCGGAAACAGCAATGACGAGGTCACCTGTTTTAATCATTCCCCTGGCTTTCAGCAAAGCAAAGGTTTTGTTGAGGTTGGTCTCCATATCATCTGAGAAGCTCAACCGGAATGGGATTAGTCCCCACTGAAGGTTAAGACGACGCCTCACTGATGTTGTGGTGGTGAATGCAAAGATAGGGCAGTCGGGTCTGCAGCGGGATAAGAGAGATGCCAGGTGTCCTGTTTTTGTGTAGACGAATATTGCATCTACTTCCAAAGTATTGGCTGAACAATCAAAAGGAACAAATTTTAGTACAAGAATGAGCTAAAGTAACTTTGACCACATTAGTTTCGTGCAACATGAGTCAAATTCTGCAATCAAAACACATGAGAGATGAACTTGCAAGTGTGATGTCGAAGAATGAAAAGGGCGAGCATCAAACTATCAAGTTATTCAACATATCGGGTGTGCAACGTTTAGGAATAGCTCTTTTTAAGTTATAAACATTTTTTTTCCATCTACTGTTAGAAAAGATACACCACGCCAAATCAAGCACTTCGTAAAATTTCACAGAAGTATCCTAGGGATCACATAGTGACGGTATATGGAGCGTAACTGAAAAGCCAAGAAGATCAAGATTTTTTTTCCGCATCAGCTGATTTAATTGTTCTATAGTTTGCCTGATTTCACATAATTACAGGATGAATATCTCACTTACAGTTAACTACGTACTAAGTAATATTGACAAAATGTAGTTCTAAAAGATTATGCAAGGAGGGAATTATTGCGTACCCATCTTTGCAGCACAATTGCAGACTTCTTCTGAAATGCTATCAGAAAAGGAAGAGGCCACCCCATTTAGTTCCACTGGTTCAAAGCTTTTCTCCTCCCTCCACCATTTCTCAATCCTCACGCTAACATTTCTTAAAACAGCCAATGCCTTCTCCGGAAACTGGCCCATGGCCGACTCACCTGAGAGCATTAACGCATCGGCTCTCTGTCTCACAGCTTCAGACACATCAGCTACTTCTGCTCTAGTAGGTGTTGGGTATTCAATCATGGACTCTAGTAGCTGAGAAGCGACAATCACGGGCTTATTTAATTGTCTGCAGAGCTGGACTATATTTTGCTGGGCTGACGGAACCTGCTCCAATGGTATCTGGGCACCAAGATCTCCTCTTGCCACCATAGCTCCATCTGAAGCTTGTATGATCTCATCCAAATTCCTTAATGAATCAATACTTTCTATCTTTGCTATAACAGCTATGTCGCTGCATATGATTAAAAAAAGAGATAAAAGTAAATATTGAAACACGATAACGGTTAAGCCCTAGGATATACCGCAGCATATGGTTAAAAAAGGAAAAATTAAAAAATATATGTATGTTGAAACACACCAATGTCAAGTTCAGGACAATTATGAACGAGTGCTACCTGTCACGGCAACGAGCTGCAATATAGCTTTTCAAATGGTTTATCACTTCAGCAGATTTGACAAATGACACCGCTATAAAATCAACACCCTCTGCAATTCCGAAATCAATGTCCAACCAATCCTAGAGATCCAGAAAAATACAAGCGGAAGAGTCAGCAATATAGATAAAAGCACACAAAAGGTTAGGTAGCTACTATTACACGAAACTTTTCAATTCTCATAGCAATTTAGGACCCAAAACATTTTTGGTGAGTTGGAGTGAATACACGAAAAATCCAAAAACTCTTTTGGTATAATAACTACTCCACCCCCATTCACGTCCTACAAATATAATGATTAAATAGCTACTCCTAAAAGCAGGGTCATCGAATAAATTTTAGAGGTCATGCTCAAAATATCAATTTGGAGCCCCAGACAATAGAAATTGAAATTCAGCAGTGCTGTATTTTTACATTAATGTTTCGTTATTACTTATTTGACATATATTTGAGCCCGGTATGTAGAACCTTTGAACTTGCTTATCAACAGCTCTGCCTACAATAGACACCCTATGGCCTATACTCAGTTGTGGAAATGCCAATTGAAGGTGGGAAAATGAGATTATGAAAAGCAGAAGTTCTGACCTTGGAAGAAATTGTTGGAAGCATGGCATTACGTTCCCGAACTACCTTTCCCTCCCGCCAAAAGGTTAGGTTCGCTCGTGGAAGCAGAAGTCCAGGATCTGTACACAGACACTTGACATCTGGACCAAACTTCTCTACAACTTCAAACCTCACCATTCCACCATCGACAACGAGTTCATCCCCTTCCTTGACATCTGTTCAGCCAATTATAGCCGCTAATAAAAATCATATATGTAGTAGTAGAAGTATTAAATTATAGTCCTTGTGACAATCTATACAATACCAAACCATACACAAACTGCTGAGTGTGGAAGACCAAATATACACAGTAACGAATCCTGAGGCTACAAAGTAAACATAAGCAAGAATAATTACCTTCAGCAAAGCCATCATAATTCACTGTGATGGTTCGCTCTGGCCTAGGTAAATCAAAAGCTCGGACAGTAAAAGTCCATATCTCTCCATCCTACAAAGTAAAACGTATGGTTAAAAACCTTATCTTCAAGGGTACGGTGATGGAACAAACATCCTGAAATTTTAAATGAACTAACAAATACCAGTAGGATAAAAAATCGAAGCTCACTATCTAAGTCACATCTCAAAATCTCACTATCACCCAGTACACCCACTCATCATTAACGATAATCATAAACCGAGAAAAATCAATGTAGATTGTAGACAGTTTAGAGGTTTGTTTGACACTTGGACTGAAACACAGAATAATTTTAATCATTGATTTTGACAGTGAACATGTAATATCAAGCCTAACTTCGACTCATGGCATCGTCACAGGTATTAGGCGCGGTTCTTTTCCACTTCTTTGCAACTCATTTCACTTCGATTTGTCTTAGCCAATTCAGCCAACTATAATTCAATTCAACCACTTCAGCAAAAAAGAATAGGGCCTTGCGCTCTTACCCTAACACAGTAAATACAACATAATTTGAATTTCCCCAATTCCATAACTAATTCAAACCTCCAAATTAACCCATAAACCCTAAAACAAAAGAACAATCTCATCCCAAACCCTAAAATTAGTCGGTCCTCTTTTTCCTCTGTTTGACTCGTTCCAAGTTTAAGACGCTAAAATCACATTTTCCAAGAACATGGAAAGTAAAGAATGAATTGAAAGAGAGGGAAGTAATAAGAATGAACCTCGGCTTTAACAGAGGATTGACCGCCAAGATCACCCATATGAATCTCACTACCTTCAGTATCCATCATCACAGCAACCGCGAATCCCTTTTCATCATTCAACCGCCTAACCCGCTCAATCACGCTCTTATGCCAATCCCGAGTACCATGACACATGTTAATCCGAGCGACATTCATGCCGCCCACCGCCAGCGCCTCCAGCTGCTCGAACTCGCATGACGCCGGTCCGATTGTGCAGATTAGTTTCGTCCGGCGAGTGCTTCGGAATCCGTTCTCCTTCAGCTCCGCCTCCGTCACCGTGTCCACCTCGATCGCCGCCGCCGGAGTCACCGTCGTTATGTCGGCAGCGGCGGCGCGGAGTGTGAAGGAGGTGGAGGTGGAGGTGGTGGCGGTGGCATGTTTGAGGGGGGTGAAGTAGGGTTTAGAGAGGGGGAGGGAGGGCGGAGTGAAGGTGGTGAGGCGGGCGGTGAAGACGGTGGCGGTTGCGGTGGACATTTTAGAGTCAGTTAAGAATCGAGAGTGAAAGAGTGAGGAAATGGAGAGTGGAGTAGTTGAGTGTTGATGATGAGGAGGCAAACATTGGGATCTCCGTCTAGCTGGAGTTGTTCGTACTTTGTATCAACTTTTGAAATTAATTGTACGAGACAAGAAAGTTCGCGAGCAATTTGTTTAATTACTTCGTAGATAGTATTTAATTATTTCGAATTTTCTCACCAATAATTCTATATAACCTCCAAGGGAAAAAAATAAAATAAAATAAAAATTAATGATTATATATACGCTTGAGTGGAGAAGGTCAACCTGGGGTTGAAGTCAATTTTCGAGCTCGTGTAAATCATAGGTATACAAGCCAAGCAAGAACAATATCGTGTTCGACTCAGCTCGTTAGCATTTGTCAACGGTTTCTGTCTCCGATCTTTTGCTTTCACAAATCGGAACTTAGCAAACTATGAACTGTCTTATTGAGGTTATTGAATGTAAGGAAAGCAAAAAAAACATGAACGATTCAACACAACCAACATCTTCAGTCTTAAGCGATTGGTTGCTGGATCAATTTGTTTCAATAATTTTGCAAGAAACAGTCGAAAGAATAGGATACACGTGGAAGGCATTCGAGGTCTGCAAGATACTACTGAGGGCCGATCAAGACACAATCCCCCGAGTTGTGTGAATGTTTTTGTATATGAGAGTTACACATTGAGCGAAAGCTTTTGGGCTGCGAGTGCCTCCGCTTCAAGTGTAGGCTCCCAAAGAAGTGTAGTCTCTGCTAGCAAAGCTGTCACCACGTAGGGGTCCATGTTCGAGGCTGGTCGCCTGTCTTCCAAGTAACCTGAACAAACAATGAAACAACATTATAACTGGTAAGTGAAGAGAGGCGGACTAATGCTTGGTATACAAAGCCAAATACTCTTTAAAATGAATCAAATGAATCAAATGCTAGTATTAGTTTACCTTTGCCTTCCTTCTCTGTATCACGGCCAACACGGATTGAGGCACCACGATTGGCAACTCCCTGCATTTCGACATTTGTTTTAGAAACTGCGCTAATGCTATCTACTGTAAAATTCAGGTGGATAAAACAAACTCAGAGCATACCCAAGAGAAACTATTGATGCTGGCAGTCTCGTGCTTTCCAGTCAGTCTTCTTTCGTTTCCTTCTCCATATGCACTGATGTGATCTTTGTGCCGTAATGATAGGTTAAGAATGGCCTTCTTTATTACTTCAAAGCCTCCCTCTTCTCTCATGCTCTTTGTACTGAAATTTATTTTACAAAAAATACCATGTTCAAGTACATTTGTGAACTGATTAACTCGTATGAAAGCATGTTAAACTCAATCAGTTCATCGAGGTGGTTTTATGGTCGGAGAACAAAGTGTTGAGTAAGTAACATGGAAATGACTCGAGTAACAAAAATCTAAATTTATCGGGATACCTGTAGTTGGTATGACATCCAGCTCCATTCCAATCACCCTGTTGAAGCAAAGAAACACGAGAAAAATGAGATCCATCTCGACCAAAGCTGAACAGAAATTAGAAATATGAAAGCATCAAGTAGTGTACCTCAATGGGTTTCGGATCAAGTGTGAGAACTACACCAGCTTGCTCAGTAATTCTCTGTTTTCAAACAAGAACGTTACACTTAGTTAGAAATCTATCAACTGTGATTTCACCCGCTGACTCGCTTCATATCTGTTCACACTAAGTTTTCACTAGCTATGTTGGGGAGTCAAGTACCTCAAGAAGATATCTGGCACACCAGATATGGTCACCGGCTTCTATGCCAACACTGGGACCCACCTGGAATTCCCACTGCAGATACAACCAGAGAAAAGATATAAGAAACGGGTTACTAGTAGATATCTCACATATCATATGTGAGATGAAAAGCATTATGCTCCCTCCATCGCTACGTGATATTGTCCTTATTTCTCTTCCGCAGGTAAAAGATGTCGATTTTAATTGCTACTGTCTTGCAATACATGATTAGTACGATATTTCTAAGTTGATTTTCTGAAATGGTGATTATTTTTCTATCAGATTCGAAGAGAAATATGGATTGTAATGGAGCAAAGAGAAAACCTGGCCAGGCATGACTTCCCCATTGGTTCCGCTTATGTTAATTCCAGCATATAAGCATGCTTTGTAATGAGCATCGGAAATGTCACGTCCCCAAGATTTGTCAGCACCAACACCACAATAGTATGGACCCTGTAAATATGAAAAACAGTCTCCATGATGTCCTCGAAAATCATAGTATAGTTATGCTTATGGTTTGGGAAATTAGAATTAAGGCCGAATGCCACACCTGAGGACCGGGGTAAGCTCCAACTGGCCAACCCAAGGGCCATTTCACATTTTGTTGAAGAAGAGTGTACTCTTGCTCTATCCCATACCTACGCACACATAAATTTGGAATCAACAGAATACATGGAAAACAAATGAGGGGAACTAAGACAGTTCAGAAAAAAGGTGTCTCTAAACATTACGAGTACATATAAGATAGTTTGTGAAGCTAAGAGGTCTATCCGAAACCAGAAAATACAGTTTATGCCAGTGCCCTTCTGCTTACCATGGAATCTCGGAAGCAACCTTTGGGTCACTGAAGACCTGGGCTGCCTTGTATCTCTTGTTTGTTGGTATCGGTTCGCCTGCTGGCGTGTATGCATCACAGATCACCTACAATCACAGTAGTAGTATATGATATTGAGACTATAAGCAGCTAATATAAAAACGTCGGGTAATTATGTCAAATTCAGCAAACTCACCAAAATATTGTTACCACCACGGAATGGATCCTTGAATATTGCCTGTGGGCTGCAATTTAGAATAACTTAGTCAAGAAAGACACCATCATATTCAACCGCCCACCCTCAAAAACACAGTTAAATTTATACTGAAGTTCTATCATCGTCTTACTATAAAATAACTTCACTGTCTTCTCCTGGTGCCTGTCCCGTGCTAGACCCGTCGTAATTCCATTTTGGAAGCTCAGATGGGTGTTCAACAGGTTTTGAAATTGTCTGAATGTTTTCAAAAGGACAACAGGTTAGCAAAAGAGACTAAATCAAACCGCAATCTTATACTCGTACTATATATCATGATAATTGATAATGAAATCCAGCTTGAATGTTATTAATGTACCCTGGATTTACTACGTAGATCGATCCCAGTTCCTCCAATCCTGTTCAAGAGCACAAAAATTATCTCTTTTTCAGTTGACGGAGATATTATCAAACGATATTTATCTGAATTTTGGCATGTAAGCCAGTTTTTGAAACAAAAGACAAAGAAAGGTCATGTACCAAATGTACTCAGCAATGATCCTGTCAGTGGAAGATGAGACGTCCAAATTGAGTAGCTGCTCAACCCTGTTGACAGTACTATTGTCGGACTTGAGAGAGGCACACACCCTAAATTTAGTCGAGTTCTTGATAGATCCCTTGCTGTTTTGTTTCATCATTAATGAAGTCCATGTGTTTGACATCAGCGATGGAGCTGATGTTTTCGTGAGTTTTATACTGCATTGCAGGTTAGGGGCAAGTATCTGCGCCATCTTTCTTCAACTTCTTCCTGAGAGACGATAAGATAAGAGAACCGAGAGTATTATAAGAACAATAGCGCAGGAAATCGTTGCTGCAACAAGGTACATGGAATGCACACCACAAAATAATTCATCTGCTGAAAAACTCGCTACGAGCCTACGACTAATACAAGTACTCCATAACATCCACAAACCCATTTCAGCTCCTACAAATTCGATTCAATTTAACTAAATTGTTACTAGTATGAGTACCACATTTCAACAAGTTCATCAAATGGATCACATATTCATCTATGATCATACATTTAGTAGATAATTTCATCTCTATCTGTTACTCCCTCCGTCCCAATGAATTATTGGCCTATTTTATATTAGGGCGTCTCAATGAATTGTTTGCCTTTCTATTTTAGGAAGATTTTTTATATGTAATTTGATCTTGGCTCCACATGTCACGTCCTAATTGGATCCCTTTCCCTTGGTGCCAAAACGAAAAGCAAACAATTCATTGGAACGGGGGAGTATAACGGAAGAGAAAGACAAGCAAATAAGAACGTGAAAGACAAGCAAATAAGAACTACCAACCTGTTAGCTATCTCCACGAGTTGAGGAGAGATTACAAATTTTAGACTGATATTATAATAACGATATGAGAGTTTATATAATACTCTCAACCCTACCCAGAAACCTAAACAAATTAGAAAACCTATAACCTAAACAAATTAGTAAACCTATACAATAGAAAACTAGGTCAGATATTCATCAGAAAATTCTAATCAATTAGATATTAATTAGGAAAATTCTAATCACAAGTCAATTCAAAATCCGAAAAAACAATTGTAAACACTTATTTCCTAACACTATCAAATACAATTACACACGTCTAGATACTTCAGTAAATGGATCACATATCGACATCTGGTAATATCCAACCCATATCCAAGAACTTCCGATAACAGGTGGGAATCGGCAACCATTACTTTGGTAACTCGCGGACATAAATCTCACAGTAAATGCACCCACGAGGGTTTGAACAAGAATCAAACCCCCATATGAAGTCGAAGTAACATCAAAAAATATCTATTTATTGACTTCATTCTGACCACTAGAAGTAAAAATCTCATCCACTTCATCGGTTCATTCCATCCATTTGTTTACCTTCTTTTCTTTTTTACTCTTTTCCAAGGAATGTTTTAATGAATAAAACAAATAATTAGTCACATATCCACATATAAATATACTGGTAAAATTCCCATATTAACATCAGATCATCTTTCTATTAGGGACGCAGCCCGATTCTAACCCATGTTACTCTGACACTTCATTTGATGATCATATTGGTGTTTGACACTGACACGACACTTTGATACTACCTTATCCTTATCGGAGTGACGTATATAGGAGTATTAAAAGTGTATTGAGGGCTAAAACATCAACTTTACCTATATTTCTAATCATAATTTATTTTAAAAAAGAAAATGATTGTGTATGTCCTTCTCCCAAAATTTATGATCAACCATTGCCTTAGTTTACAAGTCGCCTATAGGTTAGAGGTTGGATCCCCACCCCTCCATTGTAATGCGCACATTTTGTTGAAAAAAAAGGCTGAGGTCATGGGCTAATGCCTAATGGGCTTGTACGTAGCTTCGTCCCGTTTTCTGTCAACCAATTTGGAAACATATACTCGTACTGTATATGTATATCCTCTACTACTGAAACTGAAAGATAGAAACAATCTGCAGATCAGTAGCTCAAATAAATACAATTTGAATGATTAATCAAATACGAGTACAAAACAACAATAACAATAAATGTGAGTGCAAGATGATGATGATGATGATGATGCGACTTACTTTCTTCATTACTTTTCCAATCATCCAGCATTAATTATTAATCAAAACAATGAAGACAAAAATACTAAGCTAAGTAGACATTATTCCACTCATTTCACATACAAACAACCATATGTCACAAAGGTAAAGGGGGTATACCTTGGTAAAGCAGCGAAAATGGCGGGGGTCAACAATTTAGAGAGAGAGAAACAGAGAAATAGATAGAGAAACAAAAAGAGTGTGTGTGTGTGGAAAGAGATGACCAAAATGTATATTTCAATTATTTTAAATAGAGTGCACCATACAATACAAATACAAAGGTAAAAGATGTGTTGGGAGCCAATGGTAGGTAACGTTGACAACTCGGAATCTAGAATCCAGATCTTCTATCCCATTTTCGTGTTTTAAATCACGATTTAATTCTTGATTAAAACAAATTAAATAAAAGTCGAGTCCGGATCTTTTGTCCATTTTTGTGTTTTATTTCACATTTTAAATTTTTACGTTGCATTGTATCGAGTGTCGAGTTTGAATGGAGTACTCGTATTATACATGGATCATAAATTTTAGGTTAAAACTGATTAGATAAAAAGCATTGTGTAAATGGGTCTTAATCATATTCGTTTTAAGGTCATGTTAAGAAAGATTAATCATACATGTTAGTATGTTATACTCCTATGAGGAAGTGGAACATAATTAAGACGGGTGAGTAAATAAAGTAGTTGTAGTGGTAATTGAGGAGGGGAAGTGGCTTTTGCGTAGAGGATAGGGGTGACGATGATCGTGTGGCGGGTAGAATGTTTGAAGATGCTTTGGTGACCATATAAAAACAATCTTCTATGAGCTATGACTTATGACTATGAGGCTAGATTTATGGAAGGTGAGCATGAATACATGATGATATGATATGATAGGCCCATTTAGCCAATAATATAGATAAGGTTCTCTTTTCTCTTCTGGACATACTACTCCGTACTTTCAAATAAATCTCTCATGTGATGGATATATCCGTCACAAGTTTACGACGGATCAAATAATACTCATATTGATGTTTAAAAGTAACTCATTTGTTTTTCTCAAGTATTCTACTTTTTGTCACGTCTAATTTGTGACGGATATCACCGTCGCAAACAATAATTGATGTTTTCTTTTTCATACTCCACTGTTTTCCCTTTATTTGTTTTTACATTTTTGCAAAAGTATTAACAAACACATGTTGGGTACCTTCCACATAAATACTCACTCTTTTTGTCTTTATTTGAGCTGTTTTGGAATTCGGATTACATTGTTCCGATTAAGCTCGATAAAATTAAATTATTTTACATTTCTTTGTTGGTAAATTAAGATGACAAAATAATCTTAACGAGAAGAACTCATATTCAAATTTCTTGGTAAAGGGTTTAGAACGTATTTTTGACTTTTTGTCTAAAATCAGAAATTCATCTTTCGAATTACTTTATGTAGATGACAAGTAGAGATGAAAGTAAATTGTGTCGTAAAAAGTCTCTTGTAAGCCCATTAAGGCTCAATACACCAACCCAACTAACCATCATCGTAATACATCCTAATAAGATGAGATGTGCACCTTTGGGGTTGATTTGTCCTAACTTCAGCCCACAAACACAAATGATATCTAATGATACGACTCAGTAGAATGACTCATTTGGACGTCTAATGATGTCAGTATAATGATTCAGATCAGTATATGATACGACTAAATGACATTATACTAACGACTCGGTATAATGACCCAAAAGTGAGTATGATTTTGGGCGTGTCATTAGAGATGTCATTCGGACTCATAAACTCACTTCCATCTCTAATGACATCTAAATTGTTTTTTGACAATGAATTCACTAAGCATTTCAAACTGTAAGACCACTCGAACAACTTAGATTATTTCATAATAAAAAAATTTATGGCGAAAATCAGACATTCATCTTTTAGGATACTTTTTGTGGATGACGAGTAGAGATGAAAGTAAATCGTATCATAAAATGCCTCTCGTCGGATCATTGTGTCAGAATGAGAAAATGGCAAGGATAAGTATAACAACCCGGCCAACCATTGACATAACACGACCCAATAACATGAGATGTGCATCTTTGGGCTGAATCATCCTCACTTAAGCCCACAAGCACAAGACTTTTGTTACTCCTTCTGTCCCAATATATATAAGGCATTTAGGTCGTGTCAAACAATTCCTCCACTTGAGGCTCATTCTTTTGTATTTTGTGCGTACCAAAGTGTGTCCTGCCCACGTGGGGTCGTGTTGTGTCTAGGCCAGGCGCCTAAGCATAGTCTGTTTTCTCAATCTGGCCCAGGCACAACCCACGACGTGTCATCAGGTCATGTTGGACCGTGTGAAAGTGAACTTATACCTTATTGAATCGTGTCACTCCACAAACATGCATGTTCATCACTTTCATCTCTAATGACAAGAAACTATCTAGATTGTCTTAAGCTTTTGACAACGAATTCACTAAGCATTCTAAACTGTAAAACCACTCGAAATCATTGAACAACCTATATATGTATATATAGAGTACAGTATCATTTAGTAATCTCAACATAAAACAAGGAATATGTGTAGATTGCATATTCGTCTTATTCTCTTACTTGTATCATAACTAATTTTAGTATGAAAATCAAAATTTTGTAAAAAAAAAATGTATCAATTAATTAGCTCATTGATGACTTCCAACCTTTCATTTCTAGATTTTCATACACAATCTATCTTTGCATCCTAAAATATAGCACCTCAATCCAATACATCATCACCTTTACTTTCTTACAATCCAAATTTTCACATCATTTTCCTCAAAAATGTTACCTAAAATTACTACCAACAATTTTACCCATCTCCTTCCCATAATTTTATGAACTACAAAAAATTTAAAATTTCTTGTTAATGGAACCTTATGATAAACAACAAATACAAACAGAGACAATAATAACGTGAATTTTTGATAAAAAATTCACGTAGATGTAACAACTGATATGAAGCTTCTTTTGGGATCATCTCCCATATTTCCAATCCTAACATTGTTATCGTTTTTCCTGCTACACTCGATCACGACCCGTTACACAACCATAACGGCCATGCGGGTTAATGTCATACGAAGCAAAGCGGCGACCAATTCTCCCCCTATTTTCCGAGAGGCGACCTCGTTTGTCAACGGCCCAAGATGCGGTACTCATGACACCGATAATATCCACATTTCCATGACCCTCGACGCCAATTACTTAAGAGGAACCATGGCGGCCGTTCTCTCCATTTTACAACACTCCACGTGTCCCCAAAACTTTGTATTCCATTTCCTCTCCGCCCGACACGACCCCAACATTTTTATAAGCATCACCTCCACCTTCCCTTACCTGAAATTCAAAATCTACCGATTCGATTCGAATCGGGTGAGAGGAAAAATATCGAAATCAATTCGACAAGCGTTGGACCAGCCCTTGAATTACGCCAGAATCTACTTGGCCGACATTTTGCCATCAGACGTGAGACGGGTCATATATTTAGATTCGGATATCATTGTGGTCGACGACATAACCAAGTTATGGTCAGTCGATTTGGAAGACAAGGTGGTTGCGGCACCGGAATACTGTCACACTAATTTCACGACGTACTTCACGGATTCATTCTGGCAAGACCCGATTCTTTCGAGAACGTTTTCTCGACGAAAACCGTGTTATTTCAACACGGGGGTGATGATTTTGGACGTCAAGAAATGGGAGAAGGAAGGGTTTACGCAGAGGGTTGAGGAATGGATGGTTGTACAGAAATTGAAGAGGATTTATCATTTGGGTTCGTTGCCGCCATTTTTGTTGATATTTGCTGGGAATATAAAGGCGGTGGATCATCGATGGAACCAGCACGGGCTGGGAGGTGACAATTTTGAGGGACGGTGTCGGAGTATGCATCCGGGTCCGATCAGTCTGTTGCATTGGAGCGGGAAGGGGAAGCCATGGTTGAGGTTGGACTCCAGAAAACCGTGCCCGATCGATCATTTGTGGGCTCCTTACGATCTTTACAGAGCCACCAAAACTTGGTTAGAAGTTTAGAATGTTAATGTTGTTTTTGTAAATGGGAGATTAATTAGAGAGGACGGATTTTGTTTTAAATGTCCAACCGCGATAGAAGAAGAAGAAGCAGAAGCTAAGTCCTAAGTGTAGGTTTTGTATTTTGTAAATGTATAACATCCTCATGGTTACCATGTAAATATTCAATGCAATCTACTTTTATGTCGAATCCCGTCTTTTAATTTCTTTGTTATACTAAAAGTGCACACTTCGTTGGACAGGTAAAAAAAGTTGGTGGAATGATCGCGAACTTTGTGCTATTATTAATATTTGATCCAATTAAGAGACGGATCACAGGATTTATGCGTAAGGGTATTTGATTTAGGTGAGGATCACAGGATTCACGAGAAGTGAATCGCGGTGATTTGCAGTAGCAGGGCACCCCTCCTGAGTAGCGTCTACTATCACGTCTTCTTTGGGAGGAGTGTCGGGATGATTGTGTGAGACGATGTCCCAGAAGAAATCTGTGAGCATGTGTTCAAAGCCCGGGACTTTTGCATAACCGGGGAAGTAATTTATGTCGATGATGTAATACATGTTTTGGCCACCAGCAGCTGCTCTTGCGTCTCTAATCATGTCGAAGTTAAAGAGGTGAAGCTTGGTGGCGTTTCTGAGTCCTTTCGCTAGCTCGTTAATCAACTCCAATGTCGGCTCATGCTGTGGCTGTCGCTGAACCAGAGCTTCTGAGCTAGAAACTCGAGAAAAGGGGAGAATGTCGACACCCCCTTCAGTTGTATTATTATACTCAGAGATATTAGGCAGAGACGTTCTTTTGACGCACTTAACGTGGTCTCCGGCTACATAGACCTTGAAGAGGACACCGTCGTGGTCCACAAACTCCTGCAGAGCAACAGGCAGTACTGTGACCTTGCTCAGCGCTGAAGCGCTGAAGACGAGGCTCATCTCGTGGGACCCGTCGCTCCCGTTTGCCAGCAACGGTTTGGCAATCACCGGGAACTTGAGATCAGACAGAGTGCTGCTGGAATCGCCTATTAGATGATCATAGACAACCACCTGTCTGGGGGTTTTGATGCAGGTTTGGGGGAGAGCGGTGACAGCCTCGAGCATGGACTCCCGGTTATGGAGACGCTCGACACAGGAGGGGTTGTCGATGAGGACAGCGTCCGGGTGCATGGACCGGAATTCCAGCAGCTGACGGTTCCAGTCAGGGGTGTAGAGCTTGTGGACAACGCAGTGGAAGGGGCCTTGGTCTACGAGAGGCTTGCTAAGATCAACCTCAATCAAGTCGATACCTCGTTGTTTAGAGTGTAGAATGAGGGATGGTTGGATCACACTCGAGACTTTCTCCGCTTTCAGTGCGTATCCTACCTTAAACCTTGCTGTGTCCATCACGTCTCGATTATCATTCATTGTGTTTTGGGTGTGTAATTATGTTTGAAGTGATTCTGCAGGAATTGAAGATTATTACAGCAGTAGTATATATAAAGAGAAGCAGTAGTGTAATGCTGCTGCTTTTACCTGCCAGTTGCATTTGTTTAACAAATTAATAAGAGGATCATTCCTTATGCCAGATTACTTAAAAGCAGAAGTGAAAAAAGTAGTATGAAATATGGGACGACTAACATTCGATCAGATTTGAATGGAATTAGATTCGTTGATAACTTAAAAAATTGAACTACAGTTTTACAGAACAGGATGAACACCCAGTCGTCGACGCTTCAAGATTAACGATTTTTTTAACAAGGGATATGATCATCCACTCTTCACTTTAATAAATTCCTATCCTTTTGCTTTTGGAACCTTCTTGCAAATACTATAAAAATAACACAAAAACTTGGGAGAGACATAACCAAGGTTCAAATCACGTCGTTGCCATTTTATCCCTTTATAATACAGAGTGACTGGTTAAAGGCTCGAGATTTGCAACCAACCACGGTGTTCTTAGACTACCAAGGTCTCAACTTTTACAAGTCAAGTTTAGTTTAAACTAATTTCAAGTAACTCGGGTTAGTTTCAGATGAACCAGTTTTGGATGGGTGGATGGATTGGTTCGATATTGGGTTCAACAGTCGGAAATAAATGAACCAAATGGGAAGTTTTGTTTATAAACACAACAAAACAGAAATTTAGAACTTTATATGAAGCACCAGCTTAAAAAGAATAGCAAATTAGCAAAGCAGCATTATGTGTACACAATTGTACAAACTCAGACAATTAAACTCATTTCATTATGTTAAAGACTCTTGAGTACTGCACAACAGAAGCCTCTTTGTGGTGCTAGACAACACCAAAAACGAATGAGAAACAATTACACCTGGAATTCCACGAGTCATCTCATCTTCGCGCAAGTCTTCTGCCAGCTCCAATCACCAATGCTTTACCAACTACACCTGTGTGGAGCCCACAGACCACGGCAACCGTTCCTCCTATTACAAACCATTTCCAGTCAATACCCTTCTTTGTACACATAAGGGAGTTCGATCTTGGACTTTTTATATCATCACTGGATTCTTCTTCTGAGTGAGATGGAAGTCGTCCCACAGAAATTTTGGTGGTGATTCTGGCCATTGAAGCACATCTTGAAAGGGGCACTTCCGGTTTCCAAGCATTTTGATACGCTCTCATGCCGGAATGTAGTTTCTTTACCGTTCCCCACATCCCGTGTCTAACACCTAATTTTGCAACGTCTTTAGGAATTCCCATGTCCTCGTAATGAATTAGATTCACTTCACATGCAGGTGGATGTCCGTCTCCTTTGACTGACCTCACTGTATTTCCAACAAAAAAATCAGTATAATAATTAAGCCTTAATCCAAATTGATTTAGAGTCGAGTAACAAATCATCATTTGATACTGGCAATACAATGTACAGTAACATAATAACATGTGGTAACAAAGTTTCCCCAATGTCTCAAGGACTCCTGCAAATAAAAGGGGTTGGATATACGGACCGTATGCTATCAGAATATTATCTCTAAATGACACATGATCGACAATCGCATTGAAAATAACATGAAATAACAGTTCACAATAAAAACAAGCACAACAAATCGAGTCATTTTGCCTTCAAATCATAGACCAGAACCAACAAGTACTGAGTCTTTGGCACCACCGGAAACAATGATAAAGAGAGAATAATAAGTACTCGTATAAAGGAAATAAAAAATGAAGAAAATCAAAAGATGACTTAATTCAAAACAGTGGTAATGATATAGAGAGGACATCAACATAAAATAAAATAAAATGATTTTTTTTTAAAAAAAAAGCCAGACAATGTTAGGACCATCATCTACGTGACAATATATAGTACCTTTTTTCCGAGTAGCTAATGTACCTTTTTGCTAACAACATAAGAACAAATATCACCGATAAAGTAACTATGCCTAGCATGCTACAAACATTAACTGTTTTACTAAGCAAATGTTCATCTCCTTTCAAGGGAATCGTCAGGTCAATAATAAAAAGGAAAATTCCCACTTGTACCCTCTAAGTTTTCACTTTTCCCAACTGTACCCCTGCGTTTGAGCAATTCTCAACTGTACCCCTGAACTTCATTAATTAGCCCAAACCGTGATTAAACTCCACTTAAACGTTAATTCTGTCGGTTAAGTGCCAACGTGGCACTCATAATTTAATGACATGTCTAATTGACTTTGCAGTAGACGTACTCCCCTTCGTCTTTTCAATGACATGTCTCATTTTCTTTTCAAAAAAAATTAAAACCCCAAACCCTTCTTCTTCCTTTCTTCCTTTCTTCCTTCCTCTGTTCGAACTGCACCTTCTTCGACCTTGCCCGCCATTTGTGCCTATGTCATAGTGGATCAATCAAGTTCTGATTCAAGTAACCAACTGAATAAGGTATGTTCTGTTATCTTCTTTGTCATCCCAACATTTGTTTTGTTTTTTTGTTTTTGAAAGCAATGGTCGAAATTTGGTTTCTTTTACATTAATAATTCAAGTGTCTTGTGATTAATTTATGTGGGCATTCGAAATTTACGACGGTTTTCTGAAAACTCCGATTAGGGTTTAGGGTTTCTGAAATTTGGGTTATTTAGGGCATTCGAAATTTAAGGTACCCTTCTGTTATTCTGTCTATTTATATTCATGTGTTGCCAAGTTTATCAATTTTTGTTGAATTTAGTGGATATTGTTGAATATTACAGTCTAATCAAATGCGTCCCTCCTACTTCTGATTCTGATCACAGACCCCAGAACTCGATTCGCTAACTCGGGTTTGCCTAATTCTAGGGTTTTCATCATCATCATCATCATCAAATTTCGATCTTTTGGGTTTCGGTTTCGGTTTCGGTTTCGGCCTAAGATTATGCTCGATCTTCATGATTTATTATGAAGAACATCTTAGATTTTCTTGGATCTGTCCTAATGAAATGCTATGACATCGGGATAATGGAAAATCCATAATTTCGAACAGAAAACAGAGAGATCGATTCTGAATTTACCTTAACTTAAATTATGGCATGAATCACAAATGAATCATAATAAATCATGAATGAATGAGTGACGAGTGAATTGTTGGGTTTGTAAGGGAATTGAATAAGAAAGGGGGAAATTGGGAGTTTAATTTGATCAGAATGAAGAACATTGTAGAATCCGCCAGTTTTCTAGGTTGATGGAGTACTATAAAATGGTAGTTAAATAGTAGTTGAACTAACACTCTACCACCAAGCTGTCTCAATAGAGCTCTTAAACCCAACTCGTAGATGAAGATGACATAATGCAAAATAAAAGAGAAAAAAAAAGAGAGAGAGTGAGAGAGAGAGAGGAAGAAAGAGAAGTGTTTGTTGAGTTAAATAAGTAAGAGTAAGATGATAATAAATAGGAAAAAAATTGGGAGGGAAAAGATTGAGAATTGGAGGGAAAGAATTGGAGGGAAAAATTGGGGGGAAATGTGAACTAGGGATTAATGATGACAAGTAGACCGACATGTCAGCTGCAATGTGGCACTTAACGGACAAAATTAACACTTAAGTAGAGTTTAATCACGGTTTGGGCTAATTAATGAAGTTCAGGGGTACAGTTGGGAATTGTTCATACGCAGGGGTACAGTTGGGAAAAGTGAAAACTTAGAGGGTACAAGTGGGAATTTCCCTAATAAAAAATACACTACTTGAATAATACTACATGACACTACTACTAGAATGACACAGTAAACCAGATTAGTGACTGCATGTACTCACCAGGCTTTATGATCCAACTAGAAAAATACTGCTCCACACGTCTCGGCTTATCACGCCTAGGCAAATTCTGATATGCAACTCCCTAAAATTTTCCACCGATAAAGTTTATATCAGTGACAAGGTATCACAAAACATAAATATGCAGCTGCATGCAAGTTATAGAACACAAGGCATTGCCCTTAAAGAGTAACACATATCAGAGAGGAAAAAGAAACAAACGGTACAAATGCACAATACAAACTTTAATTAAGATGGGTTCGTGGATAAGCATAACTCGGTGCAGGATACTAACATGGAAAAAGAGGATGCAAGAGAGATGGACATGTTTAGAGCAAGACAAAACAGAGCAAAATTATGTAAAACACAGAAAAAAAACTAGGGACTGATGAACAAGAATCTTCCAAGGATAGAGACCATGAACTGCGATTCTGCGACTAAAGATGTGGAAGGAGGGAAATACGGAGAGAGGGGGAGGGGTAGAAAGGTTCTCACAAAACAAATAAGGTCCCACTCCCACGGCCAAAATTTTGAAATCTTAGATAACTACAGTTACAGGCCTCACAGCTAGAGTCCGGGAAAAGGATCTCGCTATTTGTTTGTAACATACCGATTATTTCTTTTTGTCTTCTTTTGTTCAATTGAATCAAAGTCACTAGGCCTAACTTCCTTTTTCCTTATAGGTCAGATAGAACACTTGGAACCTAACACCAACCTATAAGACTGCTGTATTTACCCACACAGCTATAATTTGCTTCTCAGAAGGTTTACTCAAAATAGGGAACTTGGAACTTTGGAAGGTACGGAAAGAAATATATAAGGAAAACAGTAAAGATCTTTATGAGTAGATATTGCAAATGAGGCGATGAGCATCTCTCAAATTCTGAGTAGCACCCAGTAGAAAAAAAAGTTCAACTATACAGGAAGTTCTTTTTATTTGTGAAAAGAAGTACCAGTCAAATAGCCGTTTCCTGATAGGAATCTTTTCGGGTTAATTAGAGCACATGATTACAAGAGATAAATTATACTCCGTATCAATTTGTAACTGTCGAGCAGTTAAAGCAAAATTGCAAAAATAGTAGATTCCAGTATCAAAAGTAATTGTCTACAGAATAACGGTGACAGAGGGTTTGATAGGGGACACCACATGAGAACAAAATAATACCTAACATTTTTTTTTACAGTGTACGCCATGGAGCTATCTCCTATTAATTTAATTTACAGGTAAAGAGCAAGAATCGCCATAGGTGATACCTTAGTAATACAGTAATATGCCTTCCCAGCTTCCCATATTCTTCGACCAATTACATATTCACGGTCACTACAGAAAAAGGGGAACTGCACGGAAAAAAAAAAAAAAAAAAAACATCAATGGAATACTATAATAACTACTCTTGTTAATGAAACACTGTCCATGCACAAAGAAAACATCAGAGGAACAAACCTTTTTGATCCAGTGAACAATCATTGTTCCTGTCTGCGGGCATTCCTCCAATATTTTAAAATATGTAAGCATAGGATCCCATTTAGGACGGAACTCGTCATCCCAAAAGAAATCCCTGACCACCTCACTATCTGAATCCTCAAATACAGTTTTACTGCGATATATAGTCGGGCCATTCTGCAAAAGATAGAGCAAGTATAGATAACATAAGATGCTAGAAGTCTACCAAATATAGCATATGGGTTTACAAAACATGAATTGTCGTACAGAACCATCAATGTGAAGTTGTAATATGATGACTGATGACAGAGTACTACAATAACGCCTTAGTCCCAAAATGATGAGGAAGTACAAAGCAAATACAGGGACAACAAACACAAAATGTTATCAGAAAGAAAACGAAACAACAAACCCAATGGGTGAAACGACATTAATGTTGGGAAGTAACAAATATTTTATCTACCATCGTTTGCTTTTGATTTACGGTTTCCATATAGCTTGTGAAAGATAAACAAATTTCAAGCTATAGAACTTTTAACATCCAAAAGGAAGTTGATAGTCCAACAGAATAGATCAACACTTCAAATTGTTGCATCCTCTGCACGGTTGGTTGGTTAGTGCTACATTACGTTCAAGGAAGTCATCTAATGATAAGCTGCTCATGAGCTCAATTTGTTGACTGTGTTCTTTTTACAACTAGAAAAATCAGATTGATGCACCTTTTTTGTGAGTTTTGACGTCACCTTCAATTACTAATGGATGTTCAATACACGTATTATTAATAGGCACCTCTTTGCATATGTGTTTAGAATCTGAAAGTAAGAGCTATAATTGTGTCAGGGCTTTCAATTTGCTGGATGATTTTCCATTAGCAGTTAAATAAATACCTCGGGCTCATGGCGCCAGGCTTTGTACGTCATATTAGAAGTTGTGCGTTCCATCATGCTTTGCCATGAGATTTCTCCGTCTTTGCTATCAAGAAGCTGGAGGAGGTGCTCCAAGTCTTTCTCTGTGACAACATCATTTTCACCCTCTGGAACTGTGAGACTAGAGCTGCAGGAAAAAAAAAATATTAACCGCTGAACCTAGTAGTAACATTTCTCAGGCAGTCTTGTTGTAGGTGTAAATTAGACGAGAACATTAAAGAGCAAGGTCGCAATTTCGGACAGACTAGGCATGCTCGAATCTGTTTCCTAATTAATAGAAACAAAACATAAATCTATCATAATCATCTGGAGAAAAAAACAGGAAAAACAAAAAAACAAAAAAAAAACACTCCGCACAATAAGAGAGAGGAAGCATAAAATTTATCCAGCTAAACCACTAATGGATTGGGGTTTTGGGGTTCAGTAGAGCAATATCCGAACAGAATACTCTACTGGAACATAGCTTGTCCTAAACTAGGGTGCCAACATTATTTACATTTGAATCTCATAAAGTATTATTCTGCGAACTATAAAATAGACCTATGTTGTGTTGCTAGTAATTGTTTGAAGAGAAGACATTGAGCCGTCTTGCTCCTGACTTCTTCAAGTGGCTTCTGTCAAGGGATTTGTTGATCACATGGGATGATTCAAAATGGCTCATTAAAGTGAATGTGCACACCATGAATTGTGGCGTATGAAGGGTTTCTCATCGCAAATTTCACCGCGGGTTAACTATAAAAACATAAGTGATAACATTGCATACTCCAAAAGTTTCCAATTACTCCGACTTGAACAGGAGTCTTTACAGCAATAGAGTAATGTTGCTAGTTCATGGGGTGTTCCATAATCCCAAAAATTGGAAAGCACACACAAACATTGTTGTTGAGGAAAACAACCCACCCTCCAAAGTAAGTCACTTTTTAAATTCGTGAAGGGGATTTAAACACAACTTCATACGTGCCCTTAATGAAATAAAAGACGTGTGCCAGCAATCCTTGAAAGTTGAACCCAATTGCACAGAACTAAATCAAATGAATGATCCCCATCCTCAACTAAAAACTACTCCGTATCTGGATACCTAGATAGAAAACACTCATAAAATGGGGACAGTAGGATAGAGAGACCTGCTATACAAAGTGAAGCAGCAAAGTAGAAACCAAAGTCTGAAAATTGGCAGTTCAAGTTCAGAAAGACTGATACTTCGTATAGTCAATTACACAATCACTATGAAAGCACCGGGCTAACAAGAGCCTATCAAATTATCAAAAGCAACTATAAATCCTACCTCCGCCATTAGATATAACAACTAACCCCTAGAAATCCTACCTCTTCCAAGCCAATAGATCAAATTATCAAAAGTACCGTGAATCCTACCTCTGCCAATGTAATAGGTAGTAAGTATATAACACAAAGCCCGTCAAATGATCAAAACAACATTAAAACCTACCTCTGACAAGCCAAGCCAGGCAACTATATATAACATAATAATTGCAAATCCTAGCTCCGCCACTAGATAGATATAACGTATAACCCGTCGAAGCCAGTAAAACCTACCTCTAGCAAGCCACTAGATATAACAAACATAAAACCCCTCAAACTCCCACCTCAAAACAACTACTCCCTGTATAAACCCCCAGCTCCGCCACTAGATATAAGCCGTCAAATTATCGAAACAAACAATCTCCGCATTATCATTTAACCACATTAATACTCGGGAAATCAAGACAAAGAAAAAGAAGAAGCAAGATTACTTGGAAATCTCCCGGCACAAATCAGTCAAAGACTGAGAGGAGCTGATACCCCTGTGGCGATCTTGATCTTGATCATGATCATGATCATGATCTTTGGCGTTGCCCCTGAAAGTGGACCAAAGAGTGCCCAAAACGGAAAAAGCGGAAAGCGCGGTGAAAGCGAGCCAGAGGCGACGAGCGCCGAAGCCAGGGGGGGCGGTCCAGAGGAAGCGGAGCTTAGAGCGGAAGCCGAGGAAGAGGAGGCCGGTCCAACGGGGACGCCATGACCAGCCGATGAGCAAGCCGATCATGACGGCGGCCCAAATGGGGACGGCGCATAGTAAAATGTCGACGAATGTTTCGATCACAGCGGGTTGATTCATCAAGCTTATCAGATCCTTCAAGCTTGTTCTTGGGTCCATTATTAATTAGGGTTAATGAATTGAATTGAATTGAATTGAATTGAATTGAGGGTTATTATTAATATAATATTAAGGTGTGATTTTCTGGGTTTTCATTTCTCTCTCTACCACCACAGATAGAGAGAGAGAGAGGGAGAGATGTTGAATGTGATGATCAAATTGGAATCGTTTTAGATTATGCTTTGGATTTTAAATGATTCTTTTTATTTTCTTTTTTCACAATCAGTGTTTTTTTTGGAGTAGTTTACAGTTTATTGTCGGGACTCGGGATGCATTAAAATTTGAGCATGTCTCACAAATTTGTAATGAGTGAAATGATACTTCGTGTTATTATAGATGTTTTGATACAGAGTAGAGTATTAATTAATCGTAGGAAGTAAATAATAATTTGTTGTAAAATTTGGACTATACAGTGGACACTTAGTACAAGTACATACGAGTATTTTTTTTGGTTTTTGTCCAAATTTAGAGTGACATATGAAATTGTTTGGGTTCAGCACGAAATGAGTCGTAGTATTTTGTCAAAAAATGGTATGAGTGTGTTGTTGTTTGAGTAGACTAGTGTATTGGCAATAGATTGCACACGTTACACCTTACACTTCTAATGGAGTGAGTATCTTCAATTTTCAAGAGCCTCCATATATAAGTTGCTGGCTTTCAGAGCTGAGGAAGATGATACGGAAATAAAGTCATGTTGCGAAGCTACCTGCGTTAAAAACTCAATCTCGCCCTCTTTGCTCCATTTATGATCCACAGCTTTGACAGAAATGTATGTCAGCAATGTAGTTGGACAAAGCTTCGTGACCATTCCTTAGATGTTTGTGCCCACCGTACCAATTCTACAGTCGTTAGAGGCCAAAGTATTCATCATGGGTCAAGCACTTTTCTGCATCCTTCTGCATGCTGTGGTTACTAGTATTAGTATAGATGGACTTCCAAACATGAAGCTTTTGTTTGTATACTCCTGTGTTCCCAAATTGAAGGAGACACATACATACAACACTTTCACCCCAACAACTATGGTTTCTTCTCACTAATTCAAACCATTTTGTTTGTCCGTTTCAGACTTCTGACTTCTGACTTTGTTCAAGTTCGAGCTTGGATCGTAATGAGTCGAGTTATGAAATAAATATTTTCCCGAAATACTAAGGTGAATGGGCCGGCCTATTTTAACCGACCCAAACTACTCGTCGTTATAAGCCTCGTTTATTTTAAATTACTCTATTAAGTGAAAAATGTCTAATTTATTTATTTTAAAAAAATGACTCGTATGTTTTACACTGTTTTGATACAAGACGGTCTAATAAGAAAACCTTTATACTCCCTCCGTTCCAATGAATCGTTTGCCTTTGGTTTTGGCACCAAGGATAAGAGATCCAATGAGGAGGTGACATGTGGAGCAAAACTCATGAGAAGGGTAAAATTACATATAAAAAGCATTCCTAAAATAGAAAGACAAACAATTCATTGAGACGTCCCAATATGGAATAGGCAAACAATTCATTGGAACGGAGGAAGTATGTGTACGTTTTTTATTTAAATATTTACATACTCCCTCCCCACCACTAAGATCTTCCCACTTTCCTTAAAAGGAAACTCCACTAAGATTTTCTCACTTCAAAATTTTTCTTATTCATCCATTATACTCTCTTTCTATTGGTTGATTTGACATCTTGAACCCCACCAAACAATTTATCAAAGGAGAAAAAGAAAGTACAGAAAATCCTTTCACTTGATAAACGACAATGATAGGATTAGGGATGGCAACGGACCGGATCCGCATGGATCCAGATCCAGATCCGCATTCCTAGTAGCGGATCTGGACCGGATCCGGATTGAATCCGCGGATCCAATTTCTTACTTAAATTCTACAAAAATTTTAATTAATACGTATTTACGACCATATTAATTTTCATAATTTTACAAATAAAATTGAATATAAAATTTCATAATCAAAGATTAATAAACTAAAAAAAAGAGTCTTAGAAATAACCAAAAAAACACAAATTAAAGTTCTAAGTTTTTTATTATTGTTAATTTTTTAATAAAACGGATTTGCGGATCCGGATCCAGATTTATTTATTAAGATCCAGATCCGGATCCCTTTAAAGATAGCGGATCCGGATCCGGATCCATATCCAACGGATCTCAAAATTTAGGATCCATATCCGATCCGTGCGGACCGGATCTTGCGGATCCGGATCGGATCCCGGATCCGTTGTCATCCCTAGATAGGATTGATAGAGTATATAATATTCTCTCCCCTACTTTTTCACGTTACTTTTTCTCATTTAATTAATATAATATTTGTCTCTCCTACTTTTTCATTCCACCTTTCATCTTTTATTAATATAATACTATTGTTGATAATAATCCGTATCAATAATGGTTACACAACTAATTGGCTCGTTATTTAAGTTGTCGACCTTAACTTTAATTGCTCGTGAAACAATGGTGTCTCGTTATATATCACCCGTAACATTTTTTATTTGAATTATTTACGAAGAGTATTTTAATCACAGAACAATAAATGACCGATATGGGTTAATTTTGATCAACTAAATAAATAATCTACGAAGCATTTTTTTTAAAATCATGTCCAACAAAAAGTTCAAGAATAAATAAATACCGAGTAAATAAATAGAGATAGGATCATAGGAATGAATGAAGGATGATGTCATATAAATACCGGCCGGGTGAAGGGTAATGATGAATTTGAGTGCGCGCAAAACGGTTATTACGTACTCGTATTATTATGTCTCGATCGATCATTTTGTATGTGTCATGTGGACTCATATCTCATGTGTACACGTAGCCGGAGGAGCGTGCTAGACCTGATGAATGGCGATATTGTGCAGACCTACTCTCTGTGTTATCTCCGGGGTGGGTGGATGTTCAGTTGTGACAAAAGGGCCCGCCCACATCCCCGCATCCCTCAAGAATATAACGCAATTCAACTCTCTATGAATGGCGACCTGCTCTCTGTGTTATCTCCGGGGTGGGTGGATGTTCAGTTGTGACAAAAGGGCCCGCCCACATTCCCGCATCTCTCAAGAATATAACGCAATTCAACTCTCTTACTCCCAATATCGCAAGTGATCGGAATTGCTGGAACTGCTGGCAGAGGGCTAGCAGTTCCTGAGAATTCAATTAACCAAACTTTAATTATCAAATTGTCCAGCAAATAATGTCAAATAACAAATAAACAACATAATAACGTTGTACTACATCAAATATCCGACTGCAGATCTGAGAATTCAATTAACCAAAATTTATTTATCAAACAGTCCGGCAAATAATGTCAAATAAATAACAAATAAACAACATAATAACGTTGTACTACATAAAATATTTGTCACAATTAAATTTCAAAAACAAATTGTGACAATTCAAGAAATTTACATAAATTCAAAAAAAGTAATGTACTAACCTCAATTAGATAGACTTTTATCGCGGTTAAAATCTAATTCCAAAGTTTTTCCCCTCTGCGGTAAATAACAAATACTTCGTATAAACCATTTATCGACGTGATAACATGTATAGGTGTCATTCAGCAGAAAACATATTTTGAAACGATCCAAGAAAGACGATCTATTTTATCCACGCATAGTAGTATGGAGAGTAAGTCTCCCGTAAACCCGTATTTTTTTGAAGAATTCAGATATTTGTGATAGATGATTTTGAAGAGAGTTTATTATCGAGAGAAGGTGTGTTTTTATAGACAGACCCTGATATATATATATATATATATATATATATATATATATATATATATATATATATATATAGATCAAGTGAGTCCTCTTCTTTTTTTTGAGTCCATGAGTCCTATCTACAACCATTGATCTAGAGTTGATGGATGGTGGTGATTGATTCTAGTAATTAAGGCAATAACTAACATATTTTGGTAAAAATAAAATAAAATCTTCTCTCCTCCCTTAATTATCTCTAACCACTAATACACGTTAATTCCTCACATTCAATTTTTTCCTCACATTCAATTTTTTCATTCACATCCTAACTGAAACCCTTCACCTTCATCATCCCAAACACAATCACTCGACATCCGTTTCTTTTCAAAACACACCCGCGCATTATCCTCTCGTCTTCAACTCAAGCAAGGCTACATTGAAGCAACTCTCTAACTTTAGCAAAGATAATCTTCAGGCGGCATAATACAAGGTAACTCGCTAATACTCGATTGTTGTACTAAAGAACTAGGTTTAGTTTATATTCGTATCTGATTTCATTAATTTTCTCGCTAATTATTGATTGATTTACTTTGCTGCGTTTGTGCCCTATAATTAATTGGTTTCACTAAAGATTGTTGCGATATCTGGGTATGCATCTGTAGAGTTTAATTGAATTCACCTACTTCAATTCATACTATGCTTCTACTCTTCATACTTAGTCTAACATATATTGAATGTTACTCTAATGCGCATATTCAGTTACTGTAATAAACTTGAGGTGTTACTGTAAGGGGTTGTTCAGTTAATTTTACACATGTATGATGTTATTTTAAAGACGACCCTGTGTTACTGTAATGTACAAGACGTGTTACTTTTAATCCCATCTTTGTGTTACTTTGAATGCTAGTAATCTTATACATTTAATTGTGTAGACGTGTTACTCTAATTTGCACTCTATGTTACTCTAACACTTTCTTTGTGTTACTTTAACGCGTATCAGCTGTACATATGGTGTTTCTTTCACTCGTATCAGTTGTACTTTAATTTTATATACCAGATTAAACTGTAACAATAGTTGTACATAATTATTGTACTTTTCAGATGACAAAAGGAGGAGACAAATCAAGGTGCGATCGCGGTTGTTGGATAACGTAGATAAGTATGTGGACGCGAGGCAAAAGATCATCGATGGTCCCAAGAGCAAGCCAACAAAGGGTCGAAAAAAATAACGTGTCTAACGAATTATGTCATTTTTTTCTAATTACGAATAATGCTTTGTATCGTTTTCGAAACTTGTTATGTACATTAGTATTTTGATTATCACCAATGGAACAATGTTGTTAAACTCTGTTACCCTGACTAATTGTTCCTGTCACTCTAATTAACGACCGGTGTTACTGTGGGAATGAATGAAGTTTACACAATATACAAATGTGGTCTCATAATCATTGTGTTACATTGACGCATTATAACTGTTACTTTAATGAACAAATGGTGTTACTCTAAGTTATTAATGGTGTTATTCTTTGTCTCATGGTTAAACAATGTTATTATCATTAATTACTCTGACGCATTATATATGGTTCTTAAAAAAACGAATGTTGTTACTTTGGTAATGAATGGTTCTAATCCAAGTTATCCTCAGTTACTTTGGTATTGAATTGTTTAAACAACGTTGCTGTCCTCAGTTACGTTCATGCATTATGTCTGTTACTGTAACTAACGAATGATGTTACTCCAATAGACATGAAATGTTACTCTAACCAAATACACATATATTAAATAAATATATAGTTAATTGCAACGTAGCACAGCGCTATGTGTAAAAAAAATGTGTACAAAATCCAGTTCCTGTGTTTTGTCAATATCCCCCCAGAAACCGGCTGTCTCTGCAACCTGAACTCCCGAATTAATCTGCACAAGCTTTCCACATTTGCCTTGTCTTCTGCCCTTAGAAGTCCGTATCAGTGAAGCTTCAATGTCGTGTCTACTTCAACAGAAAACAAAACAATAATATCAGTGAAGCTTACGTTAAATCTGGGATCTATACTAAAACGAGAGCAATGAACCACTGTTATTAATCCATGATTAATCAAATGAGTAAAATTCCACCTTTTCCACTGCTGTCCTGTGCGTTCGCTTCTTTGTCAATACCACCTGCACAAAATTAAACAACATTACACCCATGCAACAAATGTGTTATATCAATTCACAAGTTGTGTTACTCTAACTAGTACACTACGTTACTTTTAACATCATCATCAAAACCCTTTTTCTAAACGTTCAGTGTGTTACTGTAATTGCAATTAAGTGTTACTGTAACTCAGAAGGTATGTTACTTCAACGACGTTTCTGTGTTAATATAAAACAAAACAATAGTATCAGTGTATATCATGGAAAACCTAAATAAGAAACATAAAATCCTGGAATCTATAAAGATCGATAGAGCAACTAACCATTGATAGGAAACTATGATGAATGAAATAACAATGAAAGCAATATCAACATTAAAATTGACGTGCAACAAATTTGTTATATCAATTCATAAGTTGTGTTACTCTAACTAGTACACTACGTTACTTTAACAACATCATCAAAATCTTTTTTCTAAACATGCAGTGTGTTACTGAAATTGCAATTAAGTGTTACTGTAACTCAAAAGGTATGTTACTTCAATGACGTTTCTGCATTAATATAAAACAATGCAATAGTATCAGTGTATATCATGGAAAACCTAAATAAGAAACATAAAAACCTGAAATCTATACAGATCGAGAGAGTAACTAACCATTGATATGAAACTATGATGAATGAAATAACAATGAAAGCAATATCAACATTAAAATTGACGTTAAAAAGTAACGCAACAATGAAAGCAATAACAACAATGAAAATTGACGTGAAAGAAATATTGAAACTCACCATTGTTATACTCGATCAATTGCTTATCAACAGTTGAAGAAGATGATGCGGTCATTGAATCCATTGTAACGGGATTTCGAGCACAGAATTGATTGAATGAATGAACGTGATGAAGAAAGAGTTTTTTTTTCACGTTTGAATGAATGAATGAACGTGATGAATGATGAATGAACGTGATCAAGGGAGTTATTGTTTCCTAAATTCTTGGGAGCTATTTTAGGAACGTAAATCTTCCCCTTTTTTATTTTTATTTTATTTTAAATGGATGCATCTTGTCCATCCATCCTCATCTCATCCAATGGATGGGATGAGGACTTATGGACTCATATAGAGTAAAGGACTCATAAGAGCCTTACTCTCTCTCTCTCTCTATATATATATATATATATATATATATAATATATATATATATATAGAGGTGGGATTTGGTGTAAACACCAATTTTGGTATAAACACCCTAATAATCTGGACCGTTGATCTTAATCTTGATCAACGGTTGAGATTAATCATCAGAAGATAACAAAACCCAAAAAAAAACCTCACAACCCACATCTCTTTCTCTCTCCTCTCTTTCTCTCTCTTCCATCTAGGGTTACTATCAAATTTTCTCCCAAAAACCCCCCAAATCTCCTCCCAAAAACCCCCAAATTTCCTATCATCCTAATCTCAAAAATTTGATCAATTGTATACGAAATTCGTTCAATTCGTATACAATTCGTTCAATTCATATACAATTCGTTCAATTCAATTCAATTTTCAAAAATTCAATTCAATTTTTCAGAAATTCAATTCAATTCGTTCAATAATTTCGTTCAATCAATATAATTTCGTTCAATCAATATTCATCAGAAATTCGTTTTTGATGAGCATGGATTCCACCGAGCATGAACCTTTTGTTGATGAACATGAAGGTAATGTCCTTATAATTCAATACCTATTCGTTTTTGAATAGGGGTTTGTTTTTTTTAAGTAAATGTATCCAGAATTCTGAGCATGGATTCGATTTTTGAGCATGGATTCGGTTTTAACTATTGGTTTTTTATTTCCTCCAGAATTCTTTATGATGAATATTGATTTCAACACTGAAAACATCAATCAACTTGAAGGTAATCTCAGAATTTTATAGAGTACATGAATATATATGTTAGAATAGTTGAATATATGTGTTAGAGTAATTGGAGTACTTGAGTATATGTGTTGGAATAATTGAATATATGTGTTGGAATAGTTGAATATATGTGTTGGAGTAACTGAGTATATATGTTGGAGTAACTGAGTATGTGTGTTGGAGTAACTGAGTGTGTGTGTTGGAGTAACTGAGTGTGTGTGTTGGAGTAACTGAGTCTGTGTGTTGGAGTAACTGTGTATTTGTGTTGGAGTAACTGTGTATATGTGTTGGAGTAACTGAGTGTATGTGTTGGAGTAACTGAGTGTATGTGTTGGAGTAACTGAGTGTATGTGTTGGAGTAACTGAGTGTATGTGTTGGAGTAACTGAGTGTATGTGTTGGAGTAACTGAGTATGTGTGTTGGAGTAACTGAGTATGTGTGTTGGAGTAAGTGTGTGTTGGAGTAACTGAGTGTGTGTTGGAGTAACTGAGTATGTGTGTTGGAGTAACTGAGTATGTGTGTTGGAGTAACTGTGTATATATGTTGGAGTAACTGAGTATATATGTTAGAGTAATTGAGTATGTGTGTTGGAGTAACTGTGTATATGTGTTGGAGTAACTGTGTATATGTGTTGGAGTAACTGTGTATCTATATGTTGGAGTAACTGAGTATGTGTGTTGGAGTAACTGAGTGTATGTGTTGGAGTAACTGAGTATATATGTTGGAGTAATTGGAGTACTTGAGTATGTGTGTTGGAATAGTTGAATATATGTGTTGGAGTAACTGAGTATATATGTTGGAGTAACTGAGTATATGAGTTGGAATAACTGAACATGAACATTAGAGTAACTGTGATTCTGGACTGGAATAGCTGAACATGTATAACTAAATATTTTTTTTTAGAATACTTGAATATATATGTTGAAGTCACTAAATATTAGAGTAGTTGATTAATAAATATGATATATATGCAGGACCCACTCAGAAATCTTTACGACTAAGTCAAATGGATGGGACAATATGACGTTGAAGACATTCATACAAGTATACAACTCAGACGATGAAGGCATACGATGTTTATAATATGATAGTTAATAATAGTTGGATTACTTTGTGTTATATCTTGGAATACTTGGCATTATAGCTTGGAATACTTGATACCTTATATTTTGGTGTAAACTGTTAGAGTAACTCAGATCAAATGTTGGAGTAACTGTTATCCAATATAAGAATAACCAATTATACGCATTGAAGTAACAACAACATTAGAGTGAAGAGTATAATTGAAGAACAAGAATTGATTGATTCAATTAATAATGATTAATATTGGAGTAATTATTGTCCAATATAAGTATAACTGATTATATGCATTGGAATATAACAACAATATTATAGTAATTGAAAAGAAAGAATTGATTGATTCAATCAACAATTAGTAAATGTTGGAATAACTGCTCTCCAAAATAAGAATAACTGATTATAAGCATTGGAATAACAACATCATTAAAGAAATTGAAGATGAATAATTGATTTATTTAATCAACAATTTGAATGATTGTTGGAGTAGCTGCTTACAAGCATTGAAATAACTATATTTGTATAATTACATATCATTTACAAAATTACAAACCACCAAACATAATGCATCTACAAAAAAAATGAAATATTAAAAGAAGTATTTTATGTCATCTTTGCTCCCCGAGTATGTCCATCAATTCTATAATTTAACGCCATTCCCAAGTATGGCTTCTTCTCCATGTGGTCTAATTTTTCTTTCTCTGAGACTTCTTCTTTCCACGACATTCCCTGAGAAAATCACGCGTTAAATGAAGCCAAATTAATGCCAAATTACGCAAGATAAGAATGAGAGGCAAGCATTCCCTAGCTTTGTGGGGAACAGAAGATGGCTTGGGAGCCTACAAAAATGCAAATAGTATGCATGTTCAGTGCAAGAAAGACATAAAGAACAAAGAAATAAAGAAAAAGGAAATGGAACTTACAAAAATACCACCAAGTTTGTCAAACATCCAATGCTTGGGTGCATAACTGAGCCTCTTCAAATGCTTATGCAAACCCCTCTCATGTATACATACACAAACAAACAGTTCACGTCAATAATAATACAAAAACCCAGGAGACCGATTTCAAGAACTCGAGACATTGTTAAGAGGTATGGAAAATGCTCTAAGTAACTCGACTTCTTTACCACTAACGGATGAACAATTGAAGGATGGAATCAACAGTTTAGAGCGACAAATTAACCATAATTTGGAGCAGCTTACAAGTCATATCCCTTGTGAAACCTCGACGGTTCCGAAATCTAATGCAAAAGATTCTACCGATTTCCTGCACACGCTCCAAACTCCCCCATCAAACCAAACACATCTACCGTCTTATTTCTTCTTGTTCTGTATGAAACTCCTGCACACGCAATCAAGATCCGTGTCTATTCCTCCAAGTAACCCTAACCCTAAACTCGACAAAAATACCCGTCAAACTCAAAACCAACCGAATGTGCACGGTCTTGAAAAAATTTGGATCAAGTACTACATTCAATCAACTCATGCAAAACCAGCGGTAGTCAAAATCGATGCATTAAAAAAGGCAACAATCATAAAATATCACCGAAGCATTTTGACAAACACCTTATGTGCAAGTAAAACAATTCACAATTCAGCTCTTAATCAAGAAAAAAGACGAAAAAGAAGAAGAAGATCGAGGAGGATATCGAATACCTAAACGAAGACGCTGATTTCCTATCGTTGATAGCTGGTTAAGGACAAGATTTGACTCAGCAAAATCACCCGAAAAATCAGTAAATCAGCAACAAAAAAACGTAACATTCTGAGAAATTAAAGTTAAAATCAGCAAAATTACCATAAGTTCTTGAGCTAATCAACCGCACAAAAAGCTTCAAACAACTAAAACTAATGAAATTAGGGCAAAACTGTAGAAGGAATTGAAGAAATTGAACGATGATGATGAAGATGAAAGGGAGAATGAATTGCTTGATGAAGAAAGAAAAGGGAGAGGGTAGAGAGAGAATGAAGAGAGAGAAAGACAGAAATCAAAATGACGGACGTAAGTGAGGAATGAGCAGGGTTTTGTTTGGTTTGTGAGATCTAATTTGAGCCGTTGATCAAGATTAAGATCAACGATCCAGATTATTAGGGTGTTTATACCAAATTGGTGTGTTTACACCGGATCCTATTTCTATATATATATATATGTATATATATATATATATATATAGGTGGGATCAGGTGAGTCCACTTATATATATTGAGTCCGTGAGTCCCCATCTTAGCCCTTGATTCAATGTTAGATTAATGGACAAGATTTGATCTCATAATTAAGGAAATAACTATAATATCTATCAAAATATATTTTCTTTCTCTCTCTTCCTTAATTATCTCGGTACAATTTCTCCCTTTCCTATCAAATTTTAAATTGCCTTTTTCTCTCACACAACAAGTTTATATTAAATTAAGTTTTTTTTCATCTTCAGCAAAAAATCATTCGTTCCCTACTGCCATTGTACGTATGTTACCCTGTTACTGCCATAATCCATAAACTATGTTACTGTAACTCATACGTTGTGTTACTCTAATTCATGAACTGTGTTACTTTAACTCATAAAATCTGTTACGTTGCATAGTCTCTTGCAAAAACTGTTACTCTAACTCATACAATGTGTTACTTTAATTCATGAATTGTGTTATTTAACTCATAAAATCAGTTACGTTGCATAGTAGTCTCTTGCAAAAATAGGAGTTCCAATTAACAAAAAGAACAATGTTTGTTTTTATTAAGATACTCCAAAACAAAAAGTGGTACAATATTCCAACTAAATCAACTCCATTACAATTCCAATGTTTCACACTTGTTACTCATAATGTTCTACTTATAATTCTGCTTCTTCTTCATCCTTCTCGTTTTCTCCGCCTTCTTCTTTTTTATCTTCTTCATCATCATCTCAGAAGCTTTTATTTAATCTCAATGGAGGAAACTCTCACCCACATCCCTACATCATTCATATGGATTAAAGTAACAGATAACAAGAGTTAAAGTAACAGATGAAGTGCATTGAAGTAACAATTAATTAAATTAACAGAGTATGCTTATACACCAGATATAAAGTAACAGAGGTCAGATATTAAAGTAACAGATAGTATGAATTAAAGTAACAGATAATGTTCATTCAAATAACACCAGATATAAGTTAGTGTAAAAAATTCATATAATGATAAAAAATGATAGTATGACGCAGTATCTTATTCTTTGATATTGTTTCCTATTTTGAAGTCATCACGTCCCATAATTATAGGAAGTAGTATTTTTTTTATATGGCATTACTCTTTGATATTGTTTCCTATTTTATTGGCAATCACGTCCCATTATTATAGGAAACAATATCTTTTTTTTATTATTTTTTTAATATGACAGTTTCCTAAATTCTTAGGACACTACCATGCACTACAATAACAGATGAAAAACACTAAAGTAACAACTGGAGTGTATTAAAGTAACACGACATATAAAGTAACAGATGGTAGACATTAAAGTAACAGATGCTCTACACTAAAGTAACACTAAAGTAACAACTGGAGTGTATTAAAGTAACACGACATATAAAGTAACAAATGGTAGACATTAAAGTAACAGATGCTCTACACTAAAGTAACGCAGTATATGAACTACAATAACTCAATATATTGTAAACGTAAAAACTAATAATTGAGCAGCATCTTAATAACTTCCATGGCGATTTCAGTATAAATTACAAAACATATATACTCACCGTTTGTGTGTTCTAAGATTTGCATATGAATCTATGATGAATAACACGACCATGAAAACAATATCAACATGAAAATTGACGCAAAACATGAATGACACGACCATGAAAACAATATCAACATGAAATACGCAAAACATGAACACAAATTGATGCAAATTAATCAAGATAATGAATAAAAATTGACGCAAAACATGAAAGCAATATCGAAACTCACCATTGTTATACTCGATGAATTGCTTATCAACCGTTAATGAAGATGTCACGATCATTGAATTCATAGTAACGGAATTCCGAGCACAAATTTGATTGAATGAATGAACGTGATGATCGATGGGAGCATTTTTTTTTTGAGGTTTTGATGAACCTGTGAATGAACGTGAATGAATGAATGAGAAATGATTGTGATTATGGGAGTTATTGTTTCCTAAAATCATGGGAGTTATTTTAGGATACTAAATCTTTTTTTTTTAATACAAAATATTAGGATGCATCTTGTCCATCCATCCTCATCTCATCCAACGGATGAGATGAGGACTTAGGGACTCAATATATATAAGGGGACTCATTAGAACCCATCTCTCTCTCTCTCTCTCTCTCTATATATATATATATATATATATATATATATATATAGATTTTGGTTCATGTGAGAACCACTTCTTCAATGAGAACAATGAGAACTATAATATGAGTCATTAGATCATAGTGTTTAATCTCATTCGTTGGATCCTTCAAAATTTTTCAATCCCATCAATTAATCACAATTGCTTGAGCCTTCAACCCGTAAGGTCGTAACTCCTTCTTCTTCTACAAAATTCTTCGACCCGTAATTTTTTAATCCATAATTCTTCAATCGATCATTGAATTCTTTTTTCAATTCATCAATTTTTCAATCGACTTTTCTTCAATCCATCAATTCATCAAAATTGGGACCCCAGTAACCTAAGTAACTTTTAATTTTTTTTAAAATTAATTATTTTATGAGTTAACTTATTCGATTAAATTCATTATTTCATTACAATAGTAATAGTATTATCGTCGGCAAATATAATTGCAATACTCCAAGCTATCGCTTTTTTTTTTCCAAATTTCCTCATTAACTTAGGAGGAGTTCATCTAAAATATTGTTCTTTAATTTCCTTTTGTACGAATTTTATATGGAATACAACACTTCTTCTTCAAGCCCTACTCGATTTAATTTACTTTTCGATTTTAGCGTACCATTGTCGTACCCTCTTTTAACTATGGTGTATCTCTTTTCAATTTTAGCGTACCCTTTCTTAAATTTATCGTACCCTTTTTCAATTTCAGCGTACCCTTTTTCAATTTCAATTTTAGCATACCCTTTTTAAATTTTAGCGTACCCTTTTTCACTTTTAGCGTACTTTTTTTCAATTTCAATTTTAGCCTTTTCTATTTTAACGTACCCATTTTCAATTCAATTTTAGCGTACCATTTTTCAATTTCAATTTTAGCGTACCCCTTTTCACTTTTAGCGTACTCTTTTTCAATTTTAGCGTACCCTTATTCAATTTCAATTTTAGCGTACCATTTTTCAATTTCAATTTTAGCGTACCCTCACTTTTGAATTTTAGCGTACATTTTTTAATTTTGGTGTATTTTCTTCAGATGTCGAAATCTTTGGAGAAGATTATATGAGAACATGGAAGATTAGTAAGGCTATCTTGGGTCAAATTAGTGATTGACAAAAATTCAATAAGCCCAATGCACTAAAAAGGCAGAGGCCCAAGACTTTGTAAGATAATTGGATTATAATTTGTAAGGTTCTAAATGGTTCTCACAGTTCTCATTGAGGGATAAGTTCTCACCCGATCTTAACTCTATATATATATATATATATATATTACGGTATATTACTTTCCATAATACTTAATACTTTCCATAATACTTAGGACAATTAGGAAAACCGAAAACTTTCCATAATACTTAAAAAAAATTAAGCATAAAATATATTACGGTATATTACTGTATACGGAGCATATGGTATTTTAGTGTGTTTAGAAAACACAATACTCCTACAAGGCTACAATAATATTGTATCAATTTTTTGTTTGTTATAAATGTATAGTATGAACAATAAAGTAGAGCAAGCCGGGAGATTATATTGATATTAGATAGTAACGATTACATCGACTTTGTCATCTATATATATATATAGTGACTTATACAAAGAGATGTGTTGCTTCGTGAACGGATGCGTCCTTTGGTGATAATGACATCCATATTATAACACTCCCCCTTGGATGTACATTATCTAAAAAATAATATTTACGAAGCGAATGAACTACTGCCTCATTAAAACCTTACCAGGAAAACCCAGTGGGAAAAAACCATGGTTAGGAAAAAGAGTACAGCGTGCATTACTCCCCCTCTTGATTACATAACTTAATACGTTGAAATGATACATAATTTGGTGAAAACTCTTGATCATCGATGTTGATTCCATTGTAGCTAATAAACTTGATATCTTTGTTTGATAAAACTTCGTGATATACTTGTAATATTAGGTGTCTTCAAAACTCATAATATTAATGAGTCACCGTACCTACCACTCATTTTAAGTATTATACACTGTTTTGTGGTATCTTCGTGACATAACTTGTTCACGATAATTATCATGTCAACAACATAAATGACACACATCTACCTCGTTAAAAACCTTGCTAGGTAAAACCCAGTGGGATAAAACCCTAGTCGAAGGGAAAAAGAGTGTAGAAGTTATGTATCCGTTTTGATCTCTTCAGGAGAATCAATTCCGATCATCAAATAAGTTGTCATGATTTTCAATTTTTATGGTACTTAAAAACCACAAATTACTTCATATACTTTGCAATTGCAAGATATTCATTCTTCTATTTCTTCTCATATGCTCATATTTCTGGTCAAGATAATATTACAATTAGACTTTTGGTTCAAACGATATTGGATTCCTCAAGTAAACTCTTCAGGAGTATTAATATTCTCTTTTAACTATGGGTAACTTCACATCATAATGAAGAAGTTATACATACATAATTATACAATAATCAATCCACTAATTACTCTCAATTTCATGATCATTCAAACACAAGCTCCTTCAGGGAGTCATAGATCATGACAACATTTACGAGTATAATTCTATATATTTATCCTGCAATAAAACATTTAATAACAATAATAGTGTGCATGCATGTAATATAATATAAACAATGTCTTAAGCTAATGACGATAATGTATAAAACAAAAAAAAATGAAATTCTATTTACATGCACATGAAGACCAAATCTAAATTACACGGAACTTTTAACGAATATTCATAATTTGATTGACTTCGGGTCAATAGGTGGACTTCAAATCCATGAGCTCATTTTAATGTCGACTTTCTAGATGGACTTTTATATAAGATCCCCACTAATGTCCATTTTATATCGCGCACAAATTATATTCGGTTCTAAAAAGTATGTATATCGATATAATTACTTATATTATCAGTACTGCTTGATATCTGAATACACATATTTCGTATAGGCCATCTATTTTCTTTCAGATATCTATGTCACATCTGGGACATTTTTCTCCAAACTTTAGTACCAACTGCACATGCTTGCCATTTTCTTACTTATGATATATGAACGGAATATTATTTTCATACTACACATCAAATGTGATTAATTTATGATTTTGGCAAGCTTCGCAATTTATATCTTTGTATGATAAGGTGCTGATATATCATCGTCATCATATCCAAGTGATGTAAATCATATATAATTCATACGGAGTTCTCTTGACTCTCGGATTGATATATTCATATTTTAACAAGTCACTGAACTTCGAGTTCAGTTGGGGACCAATTATTACTTGTTTGTTCTTTTTACCAGCTTATTCTTATCAATCTCCCTCTAAGGTGGTAAAAACTATCATTACCTGATAGATTTAAAAGGAAATTATATCCACCTTAGCTAAAAATTATTTCATATTTCATAAACTTTAATCAATTGTTTCTTTTCAATCGAATAATATATTTGGGAAGCTAGATATAACACAGTTGGCCTGGTTTTCCACGTGCTGACTTAAAATTGCCCATTCAGGAGATTGCATTGTTCACATAATACTCGAATTGTGAACTTTGATCACACGAACTACTCTTAAAATTCTGTGTGACTACAAGTCACATAATCAAACCATACATAGACGTTCATTTTCATCATCCAACTACGAGTAGTATTCAAATCTCCAACATAATTTTCATCTCAGTGTATTGTCTTGCCTCAAATATTATTTCATAGATGCATAGAGATTAAAACAAGTGCACGTTATACATCCAGAAATTTATTGTAAAATATCAATAAAATTTATTGTAACTTGTAACATATTATAACCATTTAACCAAAATCATATGATAAATGCACTTAACATATATATACACAACATTAGCTACTCCGTGTACGCATTTGAGTAGCATGCATTATTCTTAATTCATGTATTGTATTATGGATGATAATTGATAAGACAGAGTATTGATGCAATCAGTTCACAGTAAGTTGCAAATTAAGCATATGATAATTTGATGATGTTGGAAATACCAAAATTCAAGAGTAAACGACATCATTTTACATGCAATACATATTATAATACACAAATCAATTGAACAAAATTTATTTAAAAACGTAATCACATGAAATCTAAAGTGAATAATAATTAAAACTAATATTTGCATGATGAAAATTAAACTGGGAGTAATAATAACAAAATTACTGCAATCGTCAATGACTTATTACACTTCAATTTGTCAACCGCTTATTACACTTCAAATTATCATTATTCAAGATATATTGCAAGGAGGTCTATCTCAGAGAAATTTATACAATAATAAATTGTTAAACAAAAATATATGTATAAATCCATTGTACTTAGCCGCAAAAAAAAATGAAAATCCACAAAAAAATCTAATACATAAATCTAATACGGAGATTGATCAAACCATACGGAAATTGATGGGTGTAACAACATGATCAAGGTGAATTAATGAAAGATAATTTAGATAATTTAAATTAATTTAAATACATAAATCTGATACTCACAATTAATTTAATGACAATCACAATTGATTTAAATTTTAGTCTGTTAAATACATATAAAGATTATATCAGTTAAAAATCATATAAAGATAATACATACAGGGTGATGATTAAGATTATATATACAGATTGCAAACAAATGATATGATTACATACTGACTATACTACAATCATAGGCAAATATGCAAATTCAGAGTAACGTATAATGCTCATTACGTTCATATGAATTTGTCATATGTATGTGCGAATGATTGGTAAATACATAATCATGATAATATATGATAATACATGCGCATAAGTCAGAAAACGAGCAATATGATTCTAATCGATGATGAATTCATAAGGCAATAAGAACTTACCGGTTTGCCTTTGTAAGTAAGAATCAAATAATTAAGAGAAAATAAGAATAACTAAATAAGTATCGTCTTTTCCGATCAACCCCGAAATGAACGACGAAGATATTTTCGTTAGCAATAACTCCATAATATTCTTGATAGACGATCGTGCTGATAACGTGTTATAAATGTATAGTATGAACAATAAAGTAGAGCAAGCCGGGAGATTATATTGATATTAGATAGTAACGATTACATCGACTTTGTCATCTATATATATATAGTGACTTATACAAAGAGATGTGTTGCTTCGTGAACGGATGCGTCCTTTGGTGATAATGGCATCCATATTATAACATTGTTATATTTTTTATACACAAATCATTGCAGTCGAAGTCAATTTTTTGTTTTTTTGTTTTTTTCGCAACTACTTTTTACCGTCGACGTTAATTACGTGAAATGACAACTTTGCCCTTACTATTTATTTTCAAAATAATATTACTTTTACATTTTATAGATTATCGGTTTATTAAAACTCGATAATAAAACCGTCTTTTTCGATTATTGTAATAAACCAGACGAGTTCTCCCTTGCAATTAATTCTCGAAATATTATCACATTTACATTTTAGAGAGTATCAGTTTATTAGAACTTGATAATAAAATTTCGATTATTGTTACACCTCCGATTTTAAACAGTTAATTAGATTAATTAACGACTTAATACAATTTAATAAACGTAATTAACAAATACGAGTAATATGCAAATTAAATCCTAATTAATCTACGACAAGTCGACAATCAATATATATTATACATATCGATGCAAATTAAAATAAAAAAAATCCGGAAATGGGTCAGATCAAGTGGGTTTTTCGACCCACCTAATGATCGTATTATTTTCTCTATAATACTTGGAGGGAGGATATGATTACTTTGTATTTATTATCCAATACTCAAACAAATGGGAGTATTATTTATCATATCTACTATTTAAACTTAGTGTTTTAAAAAAAAAGATTATCTCCCGACGCTAAAAAAAAGTCTCTTTTAATTATATATATTGATTGATTGATTCTTTCCTTATTTTTCACCCAAAAAGAGAGGGAAGAAAATAGGCAATCTGAGGGAGTATATATAATAGCTTTATTAGAATATACATGTATTAACTTACTAATTTATCTTATTTACTTAACAAATTCTAATTATTCTCTTAAATCTAAATTACAAAGTTGTGTAATGTAAAAATTAATATATAAATTTTAGAATACCTATAAAATAAATTTGCATATGTACCGTGCATATGCACGGTGCATATGCACATGGCCTATACTAGTTAGTGATTAATAAAGACAAGATTCGATATTTTCTAGACAACTTGTCATACCATTCGATATACTCTCTCCGAGTTTCTAACATTGTCCCATTTTCTTTTTTGGACTGAATTTGATCTTTTACACATTTTCTATTTTTGACCATAAATGTGTGGTTCACATTTATCCACCAATTTCTCTCTCTTTCTCCTTTATTTTTTAACTACTCATTTTTCCTTCCTTATTTTCCACCAAAACACAAATGAGCAATTTTAGAAACTCAAAGGGAGTATATATTTGCATGCATTTGATCCATTAAGACGGATATTTCCATCACAAACAAGAATTTGTGTATCATATTGAAAGAATGATAAGGAGTATCATACGAGTAGTAACTTTGCGATAGTACTAATAGGCATTCTTGTGATGTACATAATCACTACTCTTGATATTTGCATCATGTTTTCCCACCATCATATGAAGTGTAAACACTCACATGATGATAGCGGTTCATGTAATCACTCATGTGATAAGGTTCAAAACCCGTCAGCATCATAAATGATGAAACCATAAGAAGTACTCGTAGTACTCACAATCCTTGATTCGAGTCTCATCTAACCTCGCCTAAAGCCATGAGAGGTAGCACTCATGATACTGATTCGAGTTTCATCTAACATCACAATCATAATTGCCTAGAGGCTCTCTCTAAACAAAAACAATAATCCTTAGTATTCATGAACAATCACAATGAGCACCAAAATTCCCCATTTTAACATTCGACTTTAGGCGAGGTTACATACAACCCTCAAATTTGAGCAAAATTCCCATAAGGTGACGACATGTAACACTCGATCAACATTCTCTTAAAACCTGGTCTGCGTGTGACTCTTCTCCAGGCAGATCATCATATGAGACTGGTACCCTAATCCTATCATGGATCGATCTTCTTTCTCCTCCTACGGGCTTCGTCCCCAATTGCCCATCTTCCGAGGTTTTCATTTCAGGGCCACCGTCAGGATTGTTTACTATAAGCTTTGTCGAGGCTGGACCAGCATCTTGAGAAGGAACCCTTTTCAGAGTTTGTGACAGGGCGGTATTTGGCCGCTTAAATTGTTTCTGCCAATTTTTAAACAAGGAAAAGCTTAGAGAAAAAAAGAAAATCTACCCCAAATGATGCTGAAATTTGCTAATTTGCGCTTGTAGTAGTGAATCTTTGGCATTTTACATAATGTATTATGTATAGGTAGAAAGATATGAACAAAATGCATGCTTGTTTTTTAATCAAGGATAAACAAATGATTGAAACGAAGAGACTATTACATTCTTTAGAACAATGGTCAAATCATAAATGCTTCGTATTAAAGGGTTATAGACTATGTTACTCTTGACTCTTCTAAACACCTCGTGTATGCGTATCCGACACTTGACACTCGGACATGGGCATGAGTGTATGACAGATGGACTCTTCATTTAAAACCAAATTACGTCGCATTTTCATAAATAAAAAATAGCCGAGTCTCGCTCTTGGATATGCACCCGTGTCAAAATACTTCTAAACGAATCCGAGCAACATAGATTTTAGAAGTAAAGCAAATAGTAACCAGACAATGGAAACAACAGCACAAATAAATGCACAATAACTCACACTTTCATATTACTCGTAGTAATTAGATTAAGGGATGGCAACTAGAAAAAACGCACCTCAAACTCCTTCCCCTTCTTCATTATCTCTCTGTAAGCATTTGGGTCTCGTGTTTTGAGTATATTCCATAATATACCTCCGCCACTTCTATATCGATGACCTTCAGCAGTCTTCTGACCACCACAAGCTTGTATAGCATCCACCTGTTATTTACAAATTCTAAATGTGTGAAGAACTCCATGAACAATTTTGACACACGAGGTAAATCATTCAGATAGATAAAGACAAGATTTCTTTCTCTGAGAAAACACTAGAATGATGATGAAACAATAGCAAAACACTGATTACTACCGAATGAAAGGATTAGAAAAGGCAAGGTAGGCTACTGGAAAAACCAAGCATACAGTGCAGCTTGGAGCAAACCTATTCAAATCTTTTAATGTATAACTAAATGGCTAGCAAATATAACAATAAGCATAAAATGAACACTCTTCAGAGGCTGCTGCAGATTTAGACCTGATAAGCCAAACCCATCTCCAGCCAGCAGACGTAAAACCCAAATTAGAGGACATAATAGCCTTAAGATCACCCGGGATCATAAATGACCTGATATACCCCATAGCACACTCATACTTTAAAACCTCAGACATTAAGCTAAACAAACCACCCACAGAAATGAACAAATATGAACCATCCTGAAATGACTGATTCCAGCCAATTTGAAATGAGCTCATCGAATTGACAGACACCCAAAATGACCAGATTATAAAGTGCCCCAGGCGGGTCCTAACCTGAAATGATCAACATACACCGACGGGTCGACACATACCCACCCAAGTGACCCGTTTGTAATGTCTACATGTTAACTGTCACACTTTATCTGAGAACTTGCCTGTAAAGACAGTGACATTGTTTGCAAAAATCAAGACTATTTTCTTAAAAGTAGAAGCAACTGGTCAAAGACCTACATCAGTACAACAGAGCAGAGTCTATCACGCAGTGGGCATCAAATCCCGGAGTTCTGAACACTGAAAGAAGTAATAGGCTTCCTCAAAAGGCATCTGCAAGGGTTTGGAAACAACACTGTTCATCAGAAACTATAATATACTCTTTTCAGTCCATATGGTGCCGCTCCGGAAAAGGATTTGGCAGAAAAGTAATTAATTGTCTCACCTTTAAGTGGAAGAGCATGTAAAATTTTTGCATAGACATGTTCAAATTGACAGTAACACCATGAGTTCTCGATGTATGTTTGTCAAAGAACATGGAGACTTGGAGAGGCAAATCACTGAGCTTCTTACATCACGATACTCCAGTATCTAAAGCTAGTACAAAAAAAGAATAACTGAAAAGAAGAAACCTCCCTTTTAAAAGAAAAAAAAGTTGTGCACTGATAGTCTGCTGGTAACCCTATGTAAAGAGGATCAACTTGAAAATAAGTACAGCCAGGAAAAAAGGGAAATCAAGTTGACTGTAGTAAAAAGGTACAGTACAATCTTCAATGTCTATAATGTCACCGACCATCGTCAATGGCAAATATTGACACTTATTGGAAGACAAGCAACCTTCTTGGATTAGCGATAGCAATAAAACTACTTCAGCCAACCAAGAATCAGATAGCTAAGTCAGCTTACAGCAAGGTACCCAGAACAATCTAGGATAGATCAGTGTAGATACTAGATACTTTAGATTCTTTAAGAGGTATATGAAGGCCAACTAAGAAACTTAAAGTCCATCTCATTACCTCATTCACAAGATCACTGATAGCAGCGGCTCCCAGTACACCAACTGCGGTATATACCAAATATGATTTCCTCTCTTTCAACCGCTTACATACACCAATGACAAACCTGTAGAGATAAATAAAAGGGGGGAAAGGTAATTAGTACTCTATAGCCTATCCATGTGCACCAGTAAGAGGACTGCATGCAAGAGAGATTGAATTTGTCATGACACTGAGACATGAGAACAAATCAACACGCCCATATAAAAGTTCTAATCTTGTCACATCGTGATAACATTAACCGACTCCAAGGATCACAGATTCACAGATATATGCTAATTAAGTCCTTAAGGTGACATCTGCATTTCCAGCTATCCACGTTAAAGCAGTAGTTTGGTGATCCATATTGGACATATATACCGTGAAATGAATAATTTGGTGTGAACCCTGGACGGTGATCGGGAAACAATGTAAAATACATGACAGGCAATTATAAGGAGCATGACATTTCACAAAAGTCCAAGATGATGATATATCAAAAGCTTAAATTGTCTTACCACGACTCTCGAAACTCACGAAGTTCAAAACGGGCCCATTGACTAAAATGGGTAGTCAAGGATTTTTGATTCGCCAAAAAAATACTCGTAACATGACAGTCCCTATAGTAAAGCTTGAAAGGAAACCCTCCTAAAGTACAATTGAGCACCATTATTAAACACATACTATGTTCTATCTCATCACCAAAGAGAATATGCATCACACTGAACACCAAATTGAGCACCCAGTCGACAATGCCTACATTATCATTACGATGTAAGGAACACAATTGTCATTGCCCAATAAAGTTTGATTAGCAATTACGAATGGCATGTATCCTTAACAATAAGGTTACCATAATTGGTTGTATAAATACACTACATTTGATAAGCAAAAAACTCGTATTGAGTGTCTTTTATACAGGACGGAATAGTATTTCAGTAAGCGCAATGACAGAAAACACTCAAACAAATTCACAATTTATTAGGGTTGAGTATATCAAGTAACCCAGCTAAAGACAGAGCTCAAGTCAGGCAACACATGAGAAGATCCAAGCAACATCAATTTCATTGAAAAGTCAAATTCAGTTAAAGTTCAAATAGCCCTTTTATTAGTAAGAATAATAAGAGACAGAAGTAGACCTGTCAAGATCAAAGCCACTAGAACCAGGAACAGCTTTTCCTTTCTTATTCTTCCGCTTCTTCTTGCCCTTCTTTTTGCTCTTCTGATTATTGTTGTTGTTGTTGTTGTTGTTGTTACTATTATTATTGTTATTATTATTATTATTATTATTATTATTATTATTATTATTATTATTATTATTATTACTACTACTACTACTACTACCATTATTAACGTCATTTGCAGTTTGGATATTTACATTCTGGAGATGAACCTCCAATTCCTTTATCTCTCCTTCAACAATCTTTCCTGAAAACTGCCCATCCACAACCTCGCCTTCTTCAACATCCATCATATCCACATCTTCGTCACTCTCTCCAAAGCTCGCTTCTTCATCAATAACATCCAATATGCTCCCCCCTACTTCCATAATTTCACTGAACAATAACACAGCCAAACTTTAATAAAAACACAATTTTTCGATTGAACCATAATTCAAAGCAACACTGAACAATGCCTAACCATAACCGTAATCCAAACGGCTGAACCTAACAAGCAACCATGAACTATCAAGATTGCGGTGCATTTAATTAAAACGCATTTTCGAGTAACACCGGGTTTCAAAGCAACACTATACAATGCCTAACCTTTACCGTAACCCAAACGGCCAGACCTAACAAGCAACCATTCGCTATCAAGATTGTGGTACATTTGATTAAAACACGTTTTCGAGTGAACCATAATTCAAAGCAACGCTGAATAATGCTAACCCTAACCGTAACCAAAACGCCGAACCTAACAACTGCAATCATTCCATTCGCTATCAGGACTGTGTTGCATTTAATTAAAAACACAATATCGAGTATCACCGGATTTCAAACAATGGCTAACCCTAACCCTAACCAAAGCAGCCGAACCTAACAAGGCAATCATTCCATTCGCGATCAAGATTGTGGTGTCTTTAATAAAAGAATAGAGGGATGGCGATACAAGACAGCGATTTGACTGGATATCACGCAAAATTAAAAGTGTAGAACCCTAAAATTAATTATAATTAGGAATGAAACAATGTAGAAGTGATTATAGAGAGTATAAGTAGAGTACAAAATTAGGGTTGCGAAAGCAAGAGGGAAGATGAAGAAGAAACCTTGAAGAGAAGTATCACAGAGAGCTCAACAGTCCAGACGTTAAGAGACTGAGAAATGGAGAGAGAGTATCGAGGTATTGAGGGAGTATTATGGTGTCCAACCGGTCCACTCAATCCAAGTCGGTTTTCTACCTGTTTCTTATGTACTCCCACATTCCATTTGATTTTTAAGTTTGTTTTTTCACATTGTCAATACATCTTTTCTTTTGATCGTATCTTCAAGTACATATATTTCTAAAAATTACTCCCTCCGTTCTAAAATGATTGTCCCATTTACTTTTGCACAATAATTAAGAAAATTGTGTCATGATGGGGTATATAGACAATTATGACTAATTTATAGGGTGATGTGTGAGGTGGGGTGGGTTAATGGAATGACAAAATGGTAAATATTTTGTCTTAGTAGGGACAAAGTTGTAAAAATGGATAGACTAAAAAGGAAAGTTGAAAAATGGGACAATCTTTAAGAACCTACCCAAAAAGGAATACAGGACGATCTTAATGGGACGGAGGGAGTATAAAAATTCAATATTTATAACGCATTCGATTTGACAATTTAAACAAGATCTCACAACTCTATTTATCTTATATATAGTGTCCAAAAAGCAAAGGTCAAAAACTATTGGAACGGAGGAAGTACACATCTTGGATGGGTGTCTTTTGGGTCGGGTCAAATATTAATATATACGTAGTATATGATTAAAAATTTATGTAGTTGCTAAATCATGCCCACGACATTGCTACCCTTTCTCTTAGAAAAAACATTTTCTCATTCCCCTTTGAACCTAACGAATTCCATCTTTTTTAATTTATCGAAACCTAACTAAGGGGGCGTTTGGTTCATCAAAGGGAAAGAGAATGAAATCAACAAAGGGAAACAGAGTGAAAGGAATGGGATTACCCCAAATTTAGGTTGTTGTTTGGTTTCAATGAGAGAGAATGAATTTCACCCAACTTTCACTCAAACTCGACATTAGCGGTGTGCCATCATATTATTTATACTTATGTAAAATAAAAAATTATAAAATAAATAAATTAATATCTAAATTGTAAAAATAATAAAAATTAATTTTTGTAGTATCTTTTGATAATAAAATACCTATAATATAAGGAGTATTATTTTTACACTTTTTTTATTGTAAATATGGTAAATATACGGAGTAATAATTACTACAATACGATAAATTTAAAAAAATACATTTTCTTTTTAATTGATAAATTAAGATATCAAAAATTATTTTGACCCAACTTCGACTCATATTTGACTTGACCCGAAAGTGTGGTGGTGTTCGTAATGGTGGTAGGTGGGTCTTGGTGGTGGTGGTGGTCGTAGTGGTGCGGTGGTGGGTGGACTTTGGTGGTGGTGGTGGTGTGGTGGTGGTGGCGGTTGTTGGTGATGGTGACGTGATGACTAGATTGGTGAGTGGGGGAAAGGGAATGCAATTACCTTGGGGGTTGGGGTAAGAAGGTAGAGGAGTTTGGGGGAAAAGGAGGGGGAAAGAGAATGATTGATTTGGCTAAACAAACACAAACAAAGGGAATCGTGAACTTTGATTCCCTTTCCCTTTCCTGAATACCTCATGTCAAACGGTCCCTAAATTCTTTGATAATTACGCTAATTTGCACTTGAGACAAATAATTTTCCTGAGACAAATAATTTTCTTGTTTTTATTAATATTTTCACTTTTTAATATATTTATGTTGTTATCTTATTTTTTTTTAATTTCTAATTAAACCCTAGTTTCATCTTTATGTAACTTCAGAATTACGGATCAATACAATTGGTTCGTTGTTTTTATTAATAATTTTACTTTATAATATAATCATTGGATGTACTCCCTCCCATTCTTTAGATTCCTACCATTTGATTAAAATACTACTCACATATAATCAACTTATGGTAGGAATCCAAAAAATGGGAGGGAGTAATTTTCTAATTAAAACTCTAATTAGGGTGGTTGGACCCATTTATTGATTACTTTTTTTTCCGAATAAAACCCTAATTAGGGTGGTTGTTGATGGTAAGGGGTGGACGCGGTGGTTAGGGTTACGGACAATATCGATATATGGTGAATTGATTGAGATATAAGTGGTCAATTGATTGAGATTTGAGTAAGATGAGGGAAAAGATTGAAAGAGATAATGTGGGGTGAATTGATTGAAGAAAAGTGAGAAGGGTAATTTGGAAAATGTGGGTATGAATCAGTAAAATGTTGTATATGATTTAGCATGTCCCAAAATTTAATGTTTTACGTTTTTTTACATGATAATCTTTTACTTTAGCATGAGAGGATAATTGCAACCACATATTGATAGCCTTAAAAGGAAAGAAGAGAGAAAATCAAACTCAGTCCAAAAAATAAATAGGGAACTCGGAGAGAGTATTTATTAGGAAGGTGTTTAGTTTTTTTTCCTATTTCCACATTAAATAGGAGTATCCTTCAAAATATACTATAAGGCTCGAAGGCACAGTGTCAAGCCATACAACTTCTACGAGTTCGCGACACTTGGCCCGATGACTACAAGTTTTAACCACTAGGCAACACCCTTATGGGCATATACTATGTGTTAGGCCCTGTTTTTTTCGGCTGAAACAGGGCTGAGCTGGTCTGATAGGAGCTGAGCTGAATTAAAAGAAGTTGAAACTAATAACTACTTGTATAAATTATCTAATAATATTTTAAAAAATGAGAAAAAAATATAAAAAATTATAACACTAAATAATAATAAAAATAATAAATAATAAAAATAAAAATAAAATTAATTAATTAATTAATTATAATAGTAATAATAATAATAAAATAATAATAATTAATTAATTAACTAATAATAGTAATGATAATAACAACAACAACATAGTACTCACTCCAATTCATTTGATTTCTACTTTTGTTTTTTTAGTACTTGACAATAGAAAATGTTATGCATATATCTTTGATTACGTAATATACAAAATTTTTAATTTTCATATTCTTAAATCTTAATACAATAGAAATAATACTCATATGCTATATTGTGTGTGTGAGTTGTAAATATTTGAATGTAACATCTATTTCAAGACCTCAAAATATTATGGATCGAGTGCGTAATAATATAAATAATTATTATAATAACAATGATGATAAAAAAAATACTCCCTCCGATCTTTATTTATCTTCCCCTTTGATTAAATTATACCTCACATATATTAAACAAAGGGGAAGATTATTAAAAATCGGAGGGAGTAGAAAATAATAATAATAACGATAATAATAACAATGACGATGATGATGACGACAACGACAATGAGATGATAATAATAATTTGTTGTTATTATTATTATTAACATTAAGAGATACATGGAATAAAAATAACATCAACAACAACAACAACAAGAACAACAACAATATTATTATCATTATTATTAATTTTTTATGAAAAGAAACTTGCATTAATATCGAAATGCAACAACAACAACAACAATAATAACTATTGTAATTTGTTTCGATCTTAATGCAACTTTTCGTTTCATATAAATAAATAAATAATAATAATAATAATATTATTATTATTATATATTATTATATAGAATATAATAATAATAATAATAATTATTATTATTATCGAAGTATTATTTTAGGAGCTGGAAATATTGGAGCTGGGCTGAAAATATTAGGACTGAGCTGAGCTGAGCTGATACGAGCTGGACTGAGCTGATACGAGCTGGGCGGAACTGATAGAGACTGAGATGGTCTGAAACAGGCTGAAAATAAGCTGAAAATAACAGGGCCTTAGTTCCCTCTTATTACTCCGTATGAGTTTTTTTTTTCTTTTTATTGGCACTAGTTTGTTTATCTCTTCTCTTTCCATTTTGGGTTGTACTATTAATCAAATTTTTATTCTTTATTCACTTTTTTTATTTTTTCCTCTCCACACAAACCCCACCATATTTATTTCCACTTTATACCTCATGTTTCTTAGTTTAATAAATTCTTTGTTTATTTCTTTTTTTTGTGCCAAAAAAAGAGGGAAGAAAACTTGTAATAGGAGTGAGTAATAATTTCTCTGATCTAATGGATGATCTAGATTTAGCCATAACCATTGTTTTAGTTGTTGTGGGTGTCATTGCCGCCATTATCTACTTAATAGTATCACTGATGAAGTCGCTTTCGCGACAAGAAGAGGATGACATTGATGATAGCAATTTAGTCACGACCTCTACTAGCCACAAGAAGGTGGTGGTGGTGGTTGTCGACGAGGAAACGAAGAAGCAAGTTGCTCAAAATTGTACTGAATGTACCATTTGTTTGACAAGTTTTGAAGAGGAGGATGAGGATGGAGGAAAAGAGGGGAATAGTGGTGAGGTTTGGGTAGCTGCATGTGGGCATAGGTTTCATCAACCATGCATCAAGCCGTGGTTAACTAGGAGTCGTTTGCATGATTGTCCTAATTGTAGGACTCAACTAAAGCTTACTACTACTAGTACTGGTAGTAGTTTACAAGAAGCCTGCGGATCGATCGTTAACTAATTGTCAAATACAGAGTATATAGTTTCAAGATTGATTAAGATCGAACGATCTGTATCCGCTGATTGATACGTCAAATGATTCGTTAACAATTCACAATTTTTTTTTTTTTTTTTTTTTTGGGTTTTCGAAAGATCATGTAATTTTAACAATCTTTTACAAATATCTCTTATTTTATGTTTTATTTTGTTAAGTTTTGGAAACTATTCGACCCCTTACGTGAGATGGTCAGAAATTTCATACTCGCTATTATGACTTGTTTGGTTGCTATACGAAATCATGGGAAGTTGGAATTTCCATGAATTGAAAAAAATTGGAGTTGTTTGGTTGCCTCAAATTTTGAACAAATGAGGGATTTGGAACTTCATTGGTACGACTTTCTACGTAAATGCAGGAAATTGCTTGCCGACACTCTTTCGGTAACTTGCAATTTCCATGAATCGACTTAAAACACTTTTTAGAACTTCCAATAAATTAGGAAAAAAAAGTATATTTTCAATGTTTTTCTACTTCCCATTAATTTGCACTTCCCGCATCAAATAAACGAACCCTTAGACTATGTTCTTTTGAACTTGTATTCAGACAACTTATGTTTCTTCCCTCTTCCTCTTATTTGAATTACTCCGTACTAGTTTGTTTTTGTTTCCTCTTTTTTTTACTTTTGATCAATTATTTATTCTTGCTTCAATTATTTATTACTTCGTATTTCCTTTACACACAAACTCACCATCTTTCGTTAGCTTTTAATTGTGAGTTGCTCTCGATATTTGTTGTCCCTTATTACCTAGTTATCCAAATCTTAGTTCTATAGGTGTGATAGGATGAAATACGTTTGCAACACCTATTCTATTATTATTGTAACGAACTAACGAGAATTCAACATGATTTGTCAACTTCCCTAGTCGAACCCAAACTTGAGCTTTTAATTGCGAACCATAACTTCTTATAAAGCTATAATCACTTTGATGGGTTTTAGGCCTTTTGATGTGGACGCACTTTGAGCTTGAAATTAGGAGGCAAATAGGAAGGTTCGGAAGATTAACGATAATTTCGTTAAACTCAGTCTTTAGAAGTCCTATTAGTTTATGCTTCACTCGACTCGAGTCGTTACGTTAAGTCGTTAAACATGATGGTAATATGGCAGTCCATTTGGAAGTTGATCCAATATAATTACAGGATCTTTTTTTTTTTTTGCCATCTAATTGCCGGATCAGTTTCCCAATTGCTGAGTAAAAATCAGGGGAGCGCGAAAGAATGAAGCTGAGCTGCGCCATTTTTGCGACGCCTCCGCCATTGTTGCTATCTCCATACTCCCGCCATTTCAAACAATTGCGTTGCAAACCACTCTCTCCCACTAAACTTAAAACCCTAACACCTCCTTGTTGCAAACTTGCTACTGGCGGTGCTGATAAATCAGTATTCAATTTGCAGCGCTGGTTTCCGATGAAATTAGGGTTTGGTGCTGATGATGTGTTCCGTTCAATTGCCGGTGCTACTTCCAGCCCTATTTGTCAGTTCATCCCTTCTCCCTCCACTTTCTTGCATTCTCTCGATCCTCGGATTAAATTGGTATGATTTAAGTTCATAATTGCTTGTTTGATTGTTGATTTGTTGTCCGTGGATCAATTCGGATGATAATGTGTCTATAGCTTGTAATTTCCGCCATTGAAATCCAAGGAAAGCGAGCTCATTTTTGTGCTCGAGCTTGGGGGAGTGGTAATTGGGGTCTGTAGTCGGGCTTATCTTTGGGAATCAAACCTGAGAATGCTTTGAGGTTCATTTCTCATGCTCTAATTTGTCCGGAGCAACTTTGTTTGCCTACATTTATTTTATATAGTCTTGTTTGTTTTTTCGATACTGTTTACAGTCTTTATTTGGAATGGTGAGAATTGATTGCGCGCTGCAGGTTTGGCTGGTGGTGTTAGTTTTCTTGCCCGCACGCTCCCATATTTATATACGGTTTGGAATCGTGGTCTCTTTAGCTCTTCTATCAACATGGGTACTCCCTCGAGATTTGTGGATTGTAAGTTTAGTCATCCTTATTGCACTACAGATTTATACGAGTTTTTTTTTGTAACGTATTGTAAGTTCAGTCATCCTTTTTTCCATATCCAGGTCTTTTTTTTTGTTTCCTGTAATAAACTATTTGTAACAAGAAATCTCAGGTGTCACTTTGATTTCCTTAGGAATATTAGGGCGTAGATGCTCAAATGGTGTTTTAATCTAGCAAGGCAATGTGATACTGTAGGAGAAGAGATGTTTTTTTTTTTTTTTTTTTTTAATAATTTTGTTACTTTGTTCATTCTTAAGTACTCGTACTTTACTAGTTAAAGTTGACGAAGGAGGGCGAAGTAGCTTACTAGTTTTTACAATTGGCAGAGGAGGACGACAGATGGACAGCGATGAAAAAATGATGAGTGTGCGTTTGTTGAGGTAATATGGAAGATAGACGTAGATTGAGCTGGAGGAGAGCATAATGAGAGTATGAGACTGATGCGATGAGTTCCAGGGTGGTGGGGTTTTATATATAGATTCTAATGATGGAGAAGGTTAGACGTAGGTTGGTTGGGGGTAGGTAATGTTGATTATACGGAGACAGTGGCACATAGGCAATGATAGCTTGTGTGTGTTGGTGGTGACTGTGAGGTGGTTTGGTGGAATAGTAGTGGCCAGTGGGTATTGATGGTGGTTAGTCATGGTAGTGGTCTAGGTTGTTGTGTCGGCTTGGGGTGGCAGTAGTGTTGGGCTGTTGGCTGTTATGGCTAGCTGGGCAGATAGGTGGTGGGGAAGGACTAATGACTAAAGGGTTTAATTATAGTTTCGCCACTGAAAACGTTCCAATTAAAGAGATATAAGCAATGGTATTGGAAGTCTTGAAAGGTTGAAAAAAGGACGTGTAAACTACTTACAAACTAGATACTTCCCATATTTTTTTAAGTAGACTATTGACTTTCTAGATGTGTGGGTTTTGTTTTGCTTATTAATGATTCTTAATTTGGTGACCACGCTTACAGTGCAACCATCTCTACTAGATATTTCTGTTCAAATTTATATACTTTGTTATGTCAATTCACTTTCTCGAGTAATTTCTTTTAATATTGCAGGATCAATTGGGTAGAGTGACTTTGCTCTCTTTAGTTTTATTCTTAGCGCTGGGGTTGACTGCTGATAGTGCAATTCCTAGTGTCTCCTTGAGGACCCCACCCCCTTCTCTCAATGGACTTCCCAGTGTTCCTTCATCATACAAGGGGTATGCATATATGATTTTCAAGTTGGGACCGTTACAGATGACAAGGAAAGGACTTTCAGTGGCAAGCACATCTGCTTGTCTTACTTTCACTGTAAGCTTTCCATTTCTATTGCTCCCTTAAGGTAGAATAATCATGCTATGATTATTCCTTCTTTCTCTTATTCTCCCCGTAAGAGTAATAACTCTTTGTTGCTCTAGTAGATATTACAAAGTGCGAGTCTTTGTTTGGCAACCACCTCCCCCGAACAACTTGCATCGGCTCTTCGGTGGTTCCTCCTCCCTTTAGTGCGTATTGGTGTTCCTGTTGCTGAAATTGTGCTTACGTTAATGCTTTCTCTGAGGTTCATCAATCTTATTTTTGATGAGGTGTTTACCTTCTACTTCCTCCTTTATCCTAAAATTATTGTCGTGTTGTACATTTTTTGGTTGACTGCTTTGTCAATTTCATTTGCTTAAAATATATTTTAGGTATTTTGAATATGAGTGTTGTCTGGGAGGACCGGGATTCATCGTCGCCCATCCAACCTTATGTATAAATTGTGTATGGATCTTGACAGGTCCGCAATGTTGCACTTGGAGTTCTTTCTCGTAGAATAGATTGGCAGCACTTGACATTCTTGGAGAAAATTGATGGTAATTCGATAGTCACACCTGATTCTAATACTTTGTAGGAGTAATTGTTTTGCTTAGCCGTGATGACGTTGTTGCTGGTTGTAAATGTTTCATTTCCATGGTCTAGTAGTCTTTCTAATTTATCTAATTGCCTTTTTCATTAAAGTATTTGTTTTAGTTCTTTATACAAACTAGTAAATGTTACTCCGTACTTCATTTGTTGTGACTTCCGATGTTTCTTGACATGCAGTTTTTGTCACGTATATCAGGCGGATATTCAAAAATATATTTAGTCACGCAGAGCAAATATCACAGGTTATACTCATTGAACCCTTTTTTTTTCCTTTCCCCGTTGATTAATCCTACCAAATTAATTACTCTCAACCTATGAAGTGCAGCGCATTGCCAAGTAAGGGAAGTCCGATGATTCCCATGTTTCAATTGTAGCAACATTACCTTAGTGTCTCAAGATATCCTCCAAATTGCATGGTCAATGGGTGGATTCGGGCACCGGGGGGGAGGGGGGGAGGTTGCCTCTAGATGACCTAATATGTAAAATGCATCGAGAATTGCGCTCAATGATTGCTAGATTTGCTTCTACTTCACAATTCGGTGAACCATTTGCTTATTTCATCATAATCTATGACCAAGGGATTGAATTCTTGACTGCATTGGAAATGGAAAACATGTTTTGGTTCCTGACTAGAAAATGCAGGCTCTTTTATCTGCCTACCACAAATTTATTACTCTTTAACTTCCAAGTAGATTCTTTGCTCAAGTGTTTCTCTTCTCTGTGCGCATGCTCTCCCATTGGTAATTTGATACCCATGTACCACTGAAGGGCTCTGGCTCTCTCAACCAAAGGTCTCCCAACCAAAGGATGGTATCTAATCAATCAAGGACTTGTTACTCTCCATGTTCTCTGAAACCACAATCATTCAAAGAATAACATGAATGAAAAGCCCTATCCATCTGGAGCAAGGCTGCACTCGTTGCATATCTGGACTTTTAGCAACAACAAATTATATTAAATCACTCACATTGTGCTCTTTTGTTTACGTTTCAATCTCAGAATTGACATTCTTTTGAAGTTCTGTAAAGGAATGTGATGTTCTTTGTTTTTTCCCTTGTATAGGCCATGATTGTTCAAGGTTTTCGAGGCGATACTAATCATCACAAGATACATTTTCCGAAATGGTCGGTTGGCTGGGCAGATTATGTTTCTTTATTAGCACTGTTTGGTGTAATTGGTGCCACTAGATTGACAGGGTATTTCCTGATCTGATGTGTACCAAAGTTGATTCAGGTATTACTTTTTCTGAGACTTAATGACCCTTGCTTTCAATCGCGAAGATATTTGTAATAATGAAAATGATGTCACGGGATAGGTTCCATCACTGATCACACCACTTGCCGTCAATTAATGTCAACAGACTAGTCTGGGGGCTAAATGAACGAGAATCGGCCTACTGTCATGCTCTTCGGATATTGATGTTGACACAGCTTGGTTGCTTGAAACCTTCATTCTACTGAGATACATGCTGTGAAGGAGATTTTCAGAGGAATGTAAATGATTGGAAAGTGGATTTGTTGAGGTACCCATCAAGGGTTATCAGTGTTAAAAGCGGAAGGTGAACGTATGCCTTTAGCAGGCTTCAGTTATCCTCCTGCCTAGGTAAGATATTGGACATTGATTATCGATCATTTTTGTTACTTTCAGGTTTTGAGCTACTTAAGTGTATATTGTTTTCTTTTTGGCAGCGAAGAGTTGTTGTGTGTATATTTTCAATCATGGGTGAAGTGATTAAACTTGAATGAAATTTATGAATGAATTTTTTTGTATGAATGTATATTACATTTTTCTTACTTTTCTTTATTGATGGTATCAATTGACACTTCTTCCTAGAAAGGCCCGGATTATCTGACTAAAAGGCGCTTGTGTGATAAAAAAAAGAATTGAGCGAAGTAGGTTAGTTAGCTAGCTTCTGTGTTTCTTTCTCAATTTCCAACAAGCATAACTGTACACTCACACGATTTTTGCAGACTAAATCTTAGAGCTCTTAAATGATGTCCATGGTGAAATGAGGTTACCAGAGAAGAGTAATATGCAAGGTATGGCGTTGCTAACGTATATTGAGTCTTTATATTCAAGACAATGCCTGCTCATAAACCCGGAAGATTGTGTTTGAGCAGGTCGTACATCTAGGGAAATGTACTGTACTATCTAAAGAAGAAACACAGTGAATAAGGTAGCATTACTGGCACGTTAAAATTTGCTTAGGAATGTAGGTAAGTGACAAACTTATTGGTGAGGAGCCCAATAACTAGGTTACATAATCAATGGTAAATTTCCCTCGGGAAAAAATCGTACTCCGTAGTAAATTACTATCCAATTATCAAAACATGCGGAAATGGGGAGGATAGCTCTGTCCCAATGATGGTTGGACTCGCTTTGCTGACTGGAGATGTCGAGTTGGGGTAAAAAAATGCTCTTAATCATAGTGTTTATAAAGAATTTTTCATTGTGTATGATACCGCTTCACATGAGTCTAGTTGTTTTTGTAAAAGTGTTGAAGCTGCTGAATGCTTCTGTGCCCATAAAAGAAAGCGCACACTGTAGTACTGTTTGGCAGGCACAGACAGATGAGTCGACTCGTTTGAGAACAAGCACAGTATTTGGATATTGCATATTTAAAGCAAAGCAAGTTTTGAAGCCCCTACTTCAACAGGATGGCATGTCTGGTGGCGGCGGAAGCAGTTGAGCTTTTGGGTCCTTGCCATCCAAGACTATGAATGCGGTCATCATTCCCCAGGTTTGATGGCGATCTAAATGGCAATGCATGAACCAAACTCCTGAAAAAAAAATTAGCACAATTAAAGTGAAATGTTAGCTTGTGACATAAACTCATAACTATGACAGATTCGATATCTCCTATAAGGAAATGCCACTGAATCACATATCCCTCCTTTACACCTAACCACCCTACCTCTCTTAGGTGGTTATCGTTGAACGAGGGACAGTGGTGGGCAGTGGAAGTTCACGTACCAGGATTATTGGCTGTAAATCTAATAGTTGTCCAGCCATTTTTGGGGACCAATACAGTGTTCTGATATGGAGGATCTACCAAATTGTAATTCTTAGGGTCTGTATGTTTATCAAAATTGCCGAGTCCTGAGCCAATGACGTAAAAACTGTATCCATGAAGATGCATGGGATGATCAATCCCAGCAACTAAATTGGTGCCCTGGAATATCATGTCAACAGTAGCATTATATGGTAAAACTTTGACCCGAGTGGTTTTAATTGGCGTTTGAAGATATATAGGTAGAAATTCAGCAGTGTAATTGAAGATTAATGGAGGAAACTTTGGGAAATGTTCCGAGTATACCCCTTTGATATGGTAGTAATATGCCTCTAGCACATCAATATCAGGGAGTATGAAGCTATTATTGCTCATGCTTGCCCCTAAAATCGTCCCATTAGGCCCTTCACACGTGCGATTCGCAGGGCAAGGTATTGTATTGATTGAGAGGGTGGTGAGCATTGTGTGTGTCGGGTTTCGAGGGACGTCTATAGGATGTTCAGTACTGGCTAAGCTTCGGAGGCTACTAGTGAAGTTATAAGCTGCGTTGGTGTCGTTGTAATCCGGAAGATTAGGAAGGGTTAGCGAAGAATGTGAGTTGCAGCCTTGTTTATACTGCAAGAAAGCTGTGGTTGTGGTGTTATCCAAGGTGATATTAGCGCTACTGTATGCTCTAGCCGCCATGTAATAGCAACCTGAAGTATGGCTAGCTTTAAGTATCGTGTCCATGGTTTGGCCTGGGCCGAGTAAGATTATGTCACGTGTTAACGGTTTTGTGTAGCTCCCATCGGTGCCAACTACAGTGAGGGAGTGGTTGGCTACAGAGACGAACATGTTGATGTTCATGGCAACATTGATAAAACGTAGCATGACTCTTTGTCCTTGAGTCACATTTATACTGAAAGTTCCTGCAGAAAAAAATAAAGAGGATGAATGAAACTGAAGAAACATGTTAAACATCTCCATTAACATTAGACAGCTTTCCTTTGTGCTGTGCAAAGGAAATGTGCGGAACTTACGCCAGTGTTGGTAGGCCGCTCATTTATATTAGGCAAGTTTTGGGTAAGGGTCATTTTTCAAGTGTTGTAGGCCGCTTCCAGTCAATAGGTAGGTCCAAAAGAGTTCAGGGATTTGGTTCCGGTCAGTCATATTCGGCTACATGGATTTGAAGCAGGTCAGATTAGATGTCTCTTGTACGGCGAAGGCTCGTGTGTTGAGGTGAGGGAATACGACATACTTTCCAGAGACTTCCTTGTAAAGGTGATCTAATGCTGGCTTAGGCTGGACATGAACTACGCTCAAAATGATTTTTGAGCCCGGGACATTCGTGGGTTAGTGGGCCGGGCCTTTAAATGTTCAAAGGACCAGGATGCCAATTATCAGCTCTATTTCCTCGGGACACATGATGTTTCAGTCAGAGGGATGAGAAGAAACACAAACCTGCTTTTGAGCATTTAAACAAGGCACCAGGCTGACCATTGATGGTAAGTGCATCCGAGGCTTCCGGGTCTCCTCCCGAAGCAACAAACTCCCTGTGAACTTCATAAATGTCACTCTTCCACCATTCCCCTGACCATCCATATGAAGAATCACTCAATTAGTAGAACTAGAACTACAGAGATAACATTCTTAAGCAAGGTAGTCAGTTTACCTAATATGATGGGTACTTCGATATCAGGCTTGGGGAAAGGATATTGGGTTCCTTGTTTAGGATAAACTATGATAGGACCATGCACTGTCGCCCTTGCCCATTCGCTATGTGCGTGCCACCATATAGTCCCTTCTTCATCAGAAAGAATGATTCTTTGTGTGAATGCCGATCCTGGTTTTATCGGACACTGAGTTATGTATTCTGGTCCATCTGACCATGGATTTCTTGGCTGTGTTACTCCATGCCTGCAGGAAAAATATTTTCAACAACAACACATTCGTCCTGTGGGAAAATGTGCAGAATGGACTGAAGATCTTACTAGATTTTGGTAATGAATAGGCCATACCAGTGAAGAGTGATGTTATGTTTGCTATTGTTTATGACTTTTACTGTGACCGTATCGCCTTTTCTTGCATATATTGCAGGTCCTGGATACTCTCCATTCACTGTCAAAATGGACTTTGATCCGCACAATCTTTTGTATGTTGCTTCTTTCACCTGTTTTCAAATTACAAGCATTAGCTACTGTTAAATGTGCCTTAGTAGTACTGAAATACGTAGTCTACTGCTAAGTAAAATGAGATAGCGCCTTCAGATGATGTCGAGTTTGATTACCACCTCGAGTACATTCGTGACTCGTATATTTCTTTATTATTTTCACCTCTCTCCTGAAGTTTTGAATTCTGAATAGAGTAGTTTATTTATTTGTAGGAAATGATTTAGAAGTTGATTAAGGAATAACATGTGATGCTTACAACGAAAGTATACGTCTTTGCATGACATCGGTAGGTACTTTGAGCTAAGAAAATCCCTATAAAAAGCAGGAAGAGATGCTGATGCTGCTTCATTGCTTGTTTTTGTTTTTGGGAGATTTTTTCTACATACTCTTCTGCAAGAAGTTATGCTGAACTTATATACTAATCCTCAAGGGTTAATGCAAGAATTTTATGGAAAAAGTATGGACATATATGGAGATGATATTACGAGGATCGATTATGTTGTCATTACTAATTTGAGGAGATAGTTTTCTAGTTTGAGCTTCTCTTTAATTCAAACAAACATTGCACCTGTTGCTTAATTTATTTACTATTAAGAGATTAATTGGGTAAGAAATTCAGTACTAGTAGAGACTAGATGATGATTTTTCAAACTAGTCCATTATATTTAGAGAAAGGTATATTAATACATGATCAAATTAAGAAATGTAGGGTATGTTTGCACAAAAAACTTCCTACAATATATTTTAGACAAGACGGTCCATAGTTTCGTTAAGTACGTCGTATGGAAACATCTTTAGTTGATAGTTCTTGTTGGTTTAGTTACCATAATCCTTGGGCTTATCATAAAGTAGTTAATTATGTGAACAAGAATGAATGTGACATTAATGTTAACAATTGATTAGGACATATACTGTGTTATGGTGACAAGCTACTTGTTACAGTAAATGTTAATGTTCCAAGAAACAATGTGAAAACAGGTGAAAGAATGGAAACTATATACTCTGTAGTCTCTACTTGGGACATTTCTTAGGAGTATTATCTTATGCCAAACTTGGTAGAATTTGATACATCTTTCGATACCTTCTACAGTCATGAAACCGAGATGCTTAACTCGTATCCTGGAATGAATTGTGTGTTTTTTTTAATGGGCCCGAGTTGAGCGGAGGCGGGTTTGTAAAATGGGTCTGATGTGCCAGGCCAAACCGAGTCTGGTGGCGGTAATGGCTGCTCCAATGTCACATACAGTAATAAGCAGAGTGGAGGAGTAGTTGAAGTCAGGATGATTCTCTAGTGTAAAAAAGTGTGGTTGTTTAGCCAAAATATGATGGGAATTTTTTCATGATGTTTAGAGGCTTTTGGGTATACATTAGGAATTACTAGTTGTTGACTTGTTGTGATCTATCTTTGTTCAATCTTCTCTTTCTCGAAGAGATTAGTTGGAGATATTGAATGAAAAAGTTACATTGTTACATCACAGTTAATTACTTAATTGACCCGCGATATTACGCGGAAACACCGTCTCATTTCCTTTCCTCCATTTCTTGCCGATTTTCTTTCACAAGCCTATTTATAAATAGGAGAATTTTATTGCTGAATCAAAACAAATAGTTGGTGCGCAGTCGAGATGCAATATGGCCCCCACCCCCTTAGCTATAACCGTGCACGCCCCAGCATTTTGAGACATTGAATTTTTTTGAATCCGCTTGAGTAGTACAACAACATCCGTCTTCAGCTCTCCCAACGAAGAAAAAGAGAAAGGCAAGAACTCATAGCCAAGCCCTACACATAGACCCCTATATTTGGCACACTTGCGCCGAGTAGGGTCGCCCACAACACGGGCAGGCATGAAGTGAGACAACCCAGACTGAGTCAAAAGGGAAGACCTGATTAGATCACGCACACATCACGGTCCTTGTCCCAAGAATAGAGCAGCAAATCTGTCGGATGCAAGGACCTGTATTATTATTATTATTATTATTAATTTTTTTATTCATTTAGATCATCTATCACTCGCACCGTTAGATCGTTTCACAATAGAATCTGAACCATTTAGAGGAAATAGAAGGAATGGAGAGATCTAAATGTCGATATAGTTAGTCTTGCTTGTGATGGAACTATCCATCACATTGGTATAAAGAATCAAATAATGATCATTTAGATAATAAGGACAAAGAATTAGTATCACCCAGGTGAAGTGCTTTTGTCTTTTTCCATTAATAAGGACATTATTTGATTCGTCACATTAATATGACGAACATGGTCATTGCAAACAAGAATTTGTGATGTTATACTACTCCGTACATGTTATGTTCAAAAGGTTTTAGGAGAAATTATATACTCCCTCCATATATTAATGTGCTTACTCTTTTTGCAATTATGTTAGAAATATTTTATTTATTGATAGAGGAAGGATGTTTAGATGTGGGGTATTTTTTATTTTATTTTTTGACTTATTTTGGAAGTGAAATGACAATATTTTTTTCCCCAATGAAATGCACACACAAACGTATAACAATAAAGGAGAGAAGATGAAAAACCTTACATCTATTATTCACGGTGTTTTCGTTTTAATCATTGAACTAAAATATTTACGATAGAAGTCAGACGAGAGTATAGATACACTATAAACACTTTTCATTTGTTATATTTTCAGCTATGAAATATGAGAGGATAAAAATATTTAAACAAGTTAGTCATCATTTTTAGTATGTCATACTTTTCATCCACGTGAATTTATACTCCATCGTATATATTTCTCTCTTAGTCCGTGTTAAAGGAGTAAGATGGTATGAGTTATGAGTATGGAGTAAGGTAGTAGGGAGTAAAATTTGGTGTCTACAAATAATACTCCACTACTTCTACTTGCTCTCTTTGGATCAGTAATCTTGACTACTACAGTTTTGGAGTGTTTGATAATGCCTCATTGGTTGGTTCATCCATCCATCCATCCATGTCTAATGTCTAATGTCTTTTTACCTTTGTGACTTGCTTTATGCAGAAATAATACTGTAGTAGTTGATGATTGAAACGTGATACTCATAAATCATGGTAACACCAACTCAACCTGGCATCAAAAGTAAGACAGACAGAAGACATACAGACAAACGTGACGCTCATAAATCATAACACCAAGCTAGCCAGCTACTTAGTTAACTTGCATCAAAATTAAAATCATTCCAAATAAAAGTAACTAACTAAAGCCCATTTTGATATGAATCAGCCCATAACTATTCAATGTCATGGGCTGGGTTGTCAACCGCACCCTAACATCAACCCAAACTCGAACCTCACACGATAGTATCCGATTTTCAAAAACCAAACTCGCGAGCCGACCTATTTGCTTGACTAAGCTAGGTCTAGTTGAAATAGAGTACGGAGTATATCTAAAGTAAAATAGACTCGATTAACCTATAGCTTTTCTTTATTAATAGATACTCCCTTGAATTGTTTGCCTTTCTATTTTAGGAATGCTTTTTATATGTAATTTTACCCTTCTCATGAGTTTTGCTCCACATGTCACCTCCTCATTGGATCCCTTACCCTTGGTGCCAAATCCAAAGCCAAACAATTCATTGGAACGGAGGGAGTAATAGATAGATTGTCTTCCGGTTGGAACGAGATTACTGAAATGAGATAAATTGGGTATGAGTTAATTTGGTCGAGACAAAAAAGAGTCTTAGGTTTGAACCCGACCGGACCGAATGGAATCGATGTGGGAAAAACTTGCAAAGTTTAGGGTAGTGTTCTTCTAACTCACCTACCTTCTACGAAGGTGAAAAGAAGGGGTAAACAAAATTGGAGTTTGATTCTTATCTAGAGTTGGCAAACCGGTCCGGCACAAGAATAAGCACGATCTGACCCGGCACGGTGATGACGTGGCGAAAAGTACGGGCACGGCACGACCGGTTCCAAGTCGGGCCGCAGGCCAATTTGAAGAAAAGTTCGTGCCTAAGCACGGCTCGGCACGAGGCATGGTTGGGCCGGCACGGCTCTAAATTCCCAAAAAAATGAAAAATCCAGAAAATTTGGTCGGGCACGACCGGACCCGGGATAGGAACCGTGTCTCAGCGCATGTTCTTAGAGTCAGGCACGGTGGGTCTGCCGGGCACGACTGGACCGGTTTGGACAGACACGAAGCACGAATGGGTCGGTACGAAGCACGGCCCGACACGTCCAATTTGCCAGATCTATTCTTACCTGTAACGCAGTAGTACGTTTTTCTCTATACAAAAAAATAAATAAAAATCTACGAAGGTATACAATTGATTGAAACGGAAACAGATGGAGCTATGAAACACGAACGAGGGTGAAATTTTCAAGAAATCAATAATGGGCTTGTTACCTTCACATGAGAGTATGAGACCACTTAAGCCCATAATCACATCAAACCCAAAATCCACACCATTCACAAAAAAAGCCCTAATCTCACTCCCTTAAATAAAAACCCTAAACCCCCAAATCACAACCTTGCCGTCTGTCTCTCTCCTTTTCGTCAAACATCTCTTCAATCCGGTACACACCCAGTTCATCTTCTTCATCCTCAATCCCTCATTTCGCATCTGCTAACCCTAATTTTGTTCAATTGCAGTGACAATCAAAATGAGTAAGGCAGCAGCAGCAGCCAAGGGTGGGAAGAAGAAAAGTGCAACATTCACCATTGATTGCACCAAACCCGTTGAAGACAAGATCATGGACATTGCTTCACTCGAGAAGTTTCTTCAGGAGAGGATTAAGGTCGGTGGTAAAGCTGGTAACCTTGGTGATTCCGTTACTGTTTCTCGTGAGAAGAACAAGATTACTGTCACCTCTGATTCCAATTTCTCCAAAAGGTTTCACTTTTTATTTCCATTCATCATACTATTTCTTATTGCCCATCGATTTTGATTTGTTGATTCTATTGATTTTGAGCATATTAGTATGTTTTAGGGTTTTGGGCTGTATATTTAAGATGTTAATTTTTTTATATTCGGAAGTATGCTGTGCCTTGTGTCACACTGTTGAGTTTGAAAACTGATCAATTGATTGATACGAGTAGTATATTACCTTTGGGCGTTATCGTAGCCGTTCCCGGCTTATTAAGATGCTGTTTGTATTGAGAAACTACTGGGATTGAGAGACATGAATTTAAAGCAAGGTTGAAGGATTGTTGTGTTATGTTAAAGCTCATGATCAAGTGGTTGGTTCATACCTGTTTTTGACTTGCTTACATTATGATCTGAAACGAATGTAGTGGTGTCATGTACTGCTTTCGAAAGCATTTCTTTTAGTGATTGCGTGTTTTTGTCTTTCTCGTTGCCATTTATTAGTGTGTAATTTCTTGTTGTATTTCAAATATTCATTGTTTTTGTGAGTTTGACTGTTCTCTCGGTCGAGTTAACTGCATATTTGGTTCAGTAGCTATTGATTATACTAAGGCCAAATGACTTGGGGATTGATTAGTTTGTGTACAATGTCACTCCTATTTTCCTTGGTAACCTTTCTTTGTCTAAAGCTTGCTTATATTTTGAGTGATGTCTGTGAAGTAGTCTTTACCATAATTGTTTTCCACTTTGGTTTGGCCTTGTTTTCTTGTTTATGAACATTGTGCTTGGAACTTGGTACTAAGTTGATGCTCGTATGAGTGTAGCCTGTCGTGTGTTTCAAAGAGTTTTTGTAGTTTATGATTCTTGCATTATATGCTTTGTACATTAGTCCAAAATAGATTTTAATGTGATTACGAGAGTTCTTTTTTGGTTGTTTTTAACCATGTTGGATGCTCTTGTTTTTCTCGATGAATTGTGATCTTTCCACTCCTTAGTTTGAGTGCTTATCTTACCCTCGTTGCCAGTTGCTTTTTGTACGTTTCCTAACGTTCAATTAGAGTTAATTATGCATTTCCGCCTATTGGGACTTTTTTGGGCAAGTTTATTATTGTGCCTGCACTTCTAATTTTTGTTTTGGGATTATTTCACCTTCTCAGGTACTTGAAGTACTTGACCAAGAAGTATTTGAAGAAGCACAATGTGAGGGATTGGCTCCGTGTGATAGCTGCCAACAAGGACCGTAATGTGTATGAGTTGAGGTACTTCAACATTGCCGAGAATGAGGCCGAGGAAGAAGATTAGATGTTTAGAAATTTCTGTTTTAATCTGTTTATTTGAGATATCAAACTTCCGTTTCTTTTTAGATTGTACGCCTTCGACATTTTATTCACTGGATATTATTATTCCTATAATAGTTTTGGTGACGACTTTTGAGAACTACTCATTTTGCTTGCTTGCAATCTTCACATTTTGTACCTGAAATACATTGATCGTACTTGCGACCATTGCCATCCTGAGAGCAGGCTTTAGATTCATAAAGCTGCCTTTTGTCGACAATCGTTATTCATGTTCTTTATAATTGAACAGGTATGTTTTACGGTTCGTGCTTTCTTTAAGGCCATCTCAACTGTTGTTGCATGTTGGGACAGAATTGCTTTATGATTTCTGTTCTAAATTTGTCCCATGTTGTGATCCGGGAGGTTCCCTTCTTTTCATAAGCCTCTCGTCTCAATGTCTCATCCACCGAAAGAATGTGTCATCCCGCAAGTACTTGGTGATGTAGATCTTATCTTCCTCGTCTTTGATTTGTAGGACGTCGAAATAACACTCTGCTTTCTGCAGGAAGTTGTCTAGCTCTTTGGCATCCCTCTCGTGATTGTACAGGGGTGGCTCAGGAACCTTTATCTTGGGTGCTACTCTTATTGTGGCACCTTCAGCCGTTACAGAAAGACGTACCACAAGTTTGTGCTTTAATTCCTCCACCTCGACACTCAATGCTTGGACGTGCTTGGCTACATCCGTGTGAACCAGGCATAGCAAGTCTGCACCAATCGAAGCCATGAGCTCATTTAGTGCACCTTGTATTGTCCTCTTGAGATCACCCTCACCTTGCTCTAACACTTCAACTCGTTCTTGGAGGTTCTCCAAACTGCCTTTCAATGTGGATAAGGAGTCTTGGTGATTCTTGATGGCTAGTTCTAAACGAGCCAATTGGGATGTGGTGGACTCCTTTTCTTTTTGAGGGTTGGTCGATTCTCCTTCCGTTTGTGCATTCACCACGGCACTTTCATCACCGGACATCTTCCTTGCTATGCTTGTGGCTGGTGAACTCGCTTTGATATCAACTGTCACGAGATAACTATTTGGACTTTTAGAATCACACTCGTGGTATGGAGTCCCGTTGCAAGCCAAGCTAATCAAAACTTCGAGATTTACTAGGCTATGCTTCGGACACCTAACAAAGGAATTAGAAGACTTGGTCTCGAGGAAGATTACTACTCTATTAGTCTATTAGACAGGCTAAAGAAGAATACAGGATATTTTGTGGATGAGTCAATGTACCCATGTTCACCAATTTATATGACTCCAAAGGAGCCATCTAGATGCCTCGAAAGTCTTCTAGATAGTTCTAGATTTCTAGTATATGCACGAGACTCCACTATCTACCAATGACTAGATTAATCTAGACTCTCGAGAGGAATCTAATCTAGATTCTTCTACAAACTTCTGGAATCTACATCTAGATTCTTCTACAAACTTCTGGAATCTACCGGACAAATCTAGTGCATTGAGTGCATTTTTCAGCATGGTTTAGTAGGGAACCTCCGATTTGATTGATGTCATCGTCACAAAATACCCAATTGCACAATGCTATGACATGTTTAAGATTCAGCAACAAAGTTAAGACAGTGAAATACAACAATTCACAATGCAGGTAGGTAAATGTACAGAAGCTTAGGATATATGTACCCTAATATGATCAAGGTCTTAAAAACCCTTTGGCTGTCATCTTGTTGATGATGCGAGCAGCATCATTAAGCCGATTTGCTGATTCATATATGCCAGAAACTACCAGATGCAACTCTTTCTTGTTCATGTTTGCATCAGAATCCAACGACTCAAAAACCGATTCCAAAGTCTTAAAGTCACCTTGAGCACCATAAAGACTCAACATTTGGAAATGAACTTCATCAGGGAAAATACAACCCTCTTCTTGCATCTCTTTATACATCAAACTTGCCCTCTCAAACTCCCTTAGCTTCCCATATGCATTCAACACCAAAGCAATCACATCTGAATTCGGGAAATACCCCGCGCCTCTCATTTTCTCAAACACCTCTATAATGTTCGAATATTTCTTATTTCTCGAATAAAGTTGAATCAAAGACTGGAAAACCGAGATGTCCTTAACTTCTCCGGAATCAAATGCCTGTCGAAAAACCCATGTAGCCTCCTCAATCCTACCAGCTCTACAAAGGATATTAATTGCAGTATCTCTAGGGATATTATCAGGTGATCTTAGCTCATGAAGCAACCGTTTTGCGTGAGCTACCAAACCCGCTCTCTCATAAGCGACTATCATCGTCTGATAAAGAACTTGATCGATTTCAACCCCAGAAACCCTAAGTTTCTGAAACAACATTGCTGCACGGTCGAGTTTTCCAGCTCTACTCCATATCGATATAATTGTTGAATATGTAATTGCATTAGGCTGAATCCCTGTATTCTGCATCTCCTGCACCAAATTTCCTGCTTTCTCATGTTCTAAAGATTTGCCATATATCTTGATCATTGTATTGTAAGTAACAACATTCTGTTCAATATCCTTCTTCTGCATCAATCGGAAAAGATGGATAGCTTCGCCGAAAAGCTCAGCTTCGCCATAGACTCTCAAAAGGGTGTTATAAGAAACAACATTAGGTTCAATTCCCATTTTCCTCATACTCCAAAACAGCCTGTCGGCTTCTTTAGCCATATCGAGCTGTCCATAAACATCGATCATAATGTTACAGGTTGTAAGATCAAGTCCACATTCGACCTCCTTCATCTCAGAAAAAACAGACAATGCTTCAAGAAATTTCTCATTCTCGACATACATATTCAACAAAGTCGAATAACTGACAATATCCGGCGTAACTCCACTCCTCTCCTTCATCTCCTCCACCAACTCCCTCGCCTCACGAAACAACTTCGCCTTCCCATACACATTGATCATCGAATTATAGGCAACGAGGTCAGGCCTAATCCCAGACCTCTTCAACCTAGAAAACAAAGCAATGGCCTTTGAATAATCGCCCAATTTCCTCGACAACTCAATCAAATTACTATACAAGACAAGATCACCGGAAACACGATCCTGCTCCATTTTCTGCAACCAAGACAATGCAGTATCAAACAAACCCTGCTTCCCAAAATGTGTGATCAACATAGAGTAAGTAAAGCGATCCGGGGCCAAAGCTCTTTGACGCATTTCATCGAACACCCCATGTGCAACAACCCATTGCTTAGCTCTAAGTACATTGCGCATAACCACATTGTAAACAAAGACGGATGGAGTATACAAAGCAACCTCGTTAATCCAATCCAACAATGCAATGGATCTCTGCCAATCCGATTCGCGAGATAGAATGGAGACCATGAAACGTAGGGAGAGTTGCCTGCCTTTGTAAGGGGATAGAAGGGTGTATAATTCATGCTCATTTGTTGTTTGTGAGATTGATCTCATCATGTCGTCCATGTCAATACTGTGGTCTATGAATGAGGAGGTTTTCTGGGGATGGTTTCTTCTGTATGAAGAAGAAGAAGAAGATGAAGATGGTGTTGAATTGGGGTTTCTGATCCATGGGTTTCTGGTGGATGAAGCTGAGATTTTGAGGGATTTAGAAGGGGGGATGAGGATTGCTTTAGGATGAGTTGCAGCAAGAACAGTGAAGTCTGCCATTAGAGTACTAGTAGTAGTAGTCGTCATGTTTTCGTATATGATGACACTTGAGGAGAAGAGGAATGAAGAGTGGACATCGGTTGAGTTGGATCATTTTCAGTTATACTTTTCAAATATATCGGTTCGTCATATCTAGTTAGTTTGAAGGTTATTAGGTCGTGTCAATTCAGGTTACATCCAATAACCCAATTTTCAATAGAATAATTTGCGAAACACTATCTAACATTTACCCATGTTTGCGAAGAACCACCTAACATTTTTTTTTGCAAAACACTACCTAAACTTTAATGAGTTTTGCGAAACACTACCAAGCGACGGTTTCTGTTAAACTTTCGTCATAGTGGGCCATTTTTGAAGATATTTTCCTTCCCCTTTTCCCTCCTTTTCCTCCTCTGCTTTCTTCTGTACTCTCGTGCATCCACGACACCATCAACCATCGACAATTGACGCTAAAGTATATTAGTAATGAAGTACTAGTGTATACCCCGTGCATGTATGCACGGTATTTATAGAATTTTAATATTTTAAGTTAATTATTTATACAAAGTAGATTTTAATTTAGCAACCTGATAATTTTTCACGATTCTATCATTGTATTTGGATAATAATAAAATAACTTGAAATTGCAACCTCGACTAATATCATGAAATATGCAGTACAAAAAAATTATTATCTTAATTGTTGTTAGAAATTTAAGCGACTATATTTCTACAATTTATTTGTATCGATACACCCGTTGTTAGTTTTTAAATATTTAACCCGTAAGAATTTTTATATGATAATTGAGTGTGATTCTTCCTCATTTGTTCTATTAATTTTGTCCAAATTGAGAGTTTAAAATTTAGGCGAGAAAAGTTTTGAGATTTTTTTTCTCTTAGTTAGTAGAGATTGATAGCTTAAAATTTTGGTGCGAAAAGTTTTGAGAATTTTTATTTTCTTACTTAATAGACGATTACAATATTTAATTGCAATCAAATATCAGTCATGATTATTACAAAAATAAAACGTATTTTCGTTGGTATATATACAGTTTCTATAGTATACACGGGTGCAAATAACAGAGATTGTAAAATATACTGTTAACAAAATTTCAGTATTACATGACCAAAGCAGTTAAGGCCCAAATATGAGTCCAATATGAATAGGCGGAAAAATTATAGGGGTGGTTAATCTCTTAGTAGCAAGGGGATTTTATGGTATTAAAATATAAAATTAGATGGTACTGTCAATTAATCAATCAATTAATTAGTATGATGATATATAAAAAAAAATATTTATACTATTTTATGGTATAACAAAAATGGTAGCATCTACTCAATTAATTGTATTATTATACTCCCTCCGTATCTATATGTTTGTCCACTTTCAATATAATACTCCACCCATATATTAAATAAAGTGGACGAACATATAGATACGGAGGGAGTACTATTTTATGATATATAAAATATAAAATTAGATGCTACTGTCAATTAATCAATCAAATAATTAGTATGATATATAGAAAAAGATTTATACTATTTTATGGTATAACAAAAATGATAGCATCTACTCTATTAATTATATTATTATACTATTTTATGATAGTATCTTTTAAACATATAGCTATTGATCGCAGTTAACATGCATGGGTAATTTAGATATAAGCCCAACCAATATATATTAAATAATCCAAAAGTAAGCCCATATGGTAGGCCCGTATGTGATTAGGCGGGAAAATTTGGAGATTTATTATTTGGTTAGTGGAAATGGGGATTTTCCTTAATTAAATTATTGGAGTCTATAGCTTTAGGATTAATTTAGTGATGATTGAAACAATGAGATATTGTGGTGTAGTGGTAGATAATAAGTACTACATATCCGAGGTTAAGGGCTCGATTCGCATATAACTCAGGGGGATTATTGGAGTTGATGTCAAGTATTTGTCTCAGAACTGATCATATCTTTGTTCTTTAGATTGGAAATGGAAAAAAAATGTATATAGAAGAAAGAAGGGGGAAAAGAGGGAAAAAGGAAAGAAAAATATGAAGGAAAATATCTTCAAACATGGCTCACTATGACGAAAGTTTAACAGAAACCGTCACTTGGTAGTGTTTCACGAAACTCATTAAAGTTTAGGTAGTGTTTCGCAAAAAAAAAATGTTAGGTAGTTCTTCGCAAATAGGGGTAAATGCTAGGTAGTGTTTCGCAAATTACTCTTTTCAATATAATCATAGTTTCATTTGAGGATCGGAAATAATAGACATCGAGTGGAGTTCAGGTCCAATTGAGTCATTTCACATTTGGATCATTTTCGACAGGTTACTTTCAATTTTTGAGAGATATGGACGCATCATGTCTCGTTGATCTGTTTGTCAATTCATGTTACGACCAATAACCAGATTTTAAAAATAGCCAATAATCTGAATGTAAATACAGCCAATGCGCACCTTGATAATCTTTTTGGTTTGTTACAAGTATGTTAGCTCACAAGTTCTGACCAATTAGGATTTTTTTTTTTTTTTTTGCCAACCATGACAGAAAAGTGCTACAAGAGTCTGAGTCCCATGTGAGCTAGATCATGGGCCTCCGTGTTACATTCCCTAGAAACAAAAGATAAAGATAAACAATGAAAGGAAGACGAGATAAAAAACAAGTTATCTATAATTCTGTAAACATGTGGAGAAGGGTCTGATGCCTCGCCGATTTGAGTGACCAGCTGTTGGCAGTCAGAGAAGAGAGCAACATGAAGGAAACCCTTGTCCAGGGCCCATTTAGAAGCAGCCAGAAGGGCTTGAGCTTCAGCTTGAAGAGGAGAAGCTGCTCGTAACTGAAGAAAGTTGCTTCCTATACATTCACCCGAAGATGAACGGGCCATCCAGCCTCCCCCTGCATTGTCATAGCTTTTCCAGGCAGCGTCCACATAAATTCGAACTTGGGAGCAATTGCTCGAAACCCCAGAGATTAGAACAGGATGACCCTTCTTAATTCTTGAGAGAGAAGAGGGTTCACATGGATAGACTTGAACCCAAAGCTTTAAATCAGCGTCATCCTTAGCTGAATCAAAAAGTCTAAATTGCGAATTGAGGAGGGTCATCGAAGCCTTCGCATTAGGGTGAATTCCTTGAAACTAGCGTAGTTCCTTGTAAGCCAGATAGCCCACAGAACGCTTACAAAGAGGATCACGCTGCTTTGACCATTGTCAAGGTTCAAGAGATAATTAATCCAATCCACCATCCAGACTTTGAAATCAATGTGTGAGTTAGCAGTGGCCCTAATACCCAGGTCACATCCATTCCAAAGCCTATTGGAAAATGAACATTCTCTGAAAAGATGTCCAAGGGTTTCAGGTGTCCCATTATCATTGCATAAGAAGCAGTTAACAGCCGTACACAAATTCCTTCTAAGGAATTCAGCACCAATGGGTAAGGCGTCATTCAAAATTTTCCAAAGAAAAGTTTTCAGCTTACCAGGAACTCTAAGCTTCCAAAGTTTTTTCCCGCAGAAGCTTTTAAGCTTATCATTTAGAATCTGATTGGAAACTTGATCACGGTAGAGCGAGTCAAAAGCCAAGCGATAACCGCTTTTAGAAGTGTAGGCCCCAGAGGGAGTAAGGCCCCAGTAGAAATGGTCAACACAATCACTATGAGGCAGCTGGCTACAAAGAATTAAATCAACCCAATCGTCATCATGGAACTGATGAAGCTTTGGAATATTCCAGTTCCCTTGGGGGTCTAAGAATCCATCAAGGTTGGACGGATACGGTAAGTTCTGTGCCCCCATTTTCACGACCGGTTTCCTGCCAAACACCCACTTTGCTTTCCCAATATCGATAGTACTTGGACGACCAGGCAGCCATGCGATTCCATTGTTAATAAGATTAAGGCCCCAATGGATTCCCTTCCAACCCCATGAGCTGCCACCATATTGAGAGCCAGGTGTGAGATCAAGATTGTGGGCCTGACAGTTGTATTTAGCTGTCATAATCTTCCCAATAATTGAGCATGGCTGCTGTAATATTTTCCATCCAATCTTTCCCAAAAGGGCCTGATTCATGCATTGAACGTGTCTAATTCCTAAACCTCCATCAACTTTAGGGAGAGAAAGGTAAGTCGTACTTTTCCAATGAATGGTCTTACTTTTGTGAATCCTATTTGCTACACTTACCGGTATTTTGAATACCGATAGGAGATGAACAGAGAGGGAGGCCAGGACCGAGGAAATGAGGGTAAGACGACCAGCAGGCGAAAGCAACGTCCCATTCCAGGAAGAAATACGCTTTACAACTTTATCATAGATCTCATTAAAGAATTCTTTGCTATTACGGTTTATATCAAGTGGGACTCCAAGATACTTTCCAACCGTAGATTGAGAGGATACCCCAAATGATTGAAAACAGAATTGAGCCAGAGCCAGAGTAGTGTTCGGGCTGAAGATAAGCGACGATTTCCCATAGTTTATAGTTTGACCCGAAGCTTCACAGTACTCAAGAATAGCGTACTTCATATTTTCAATACTTGTCTTATGTCCTTCCGTGAAGAAAATGGCATCGTCAGCAAAAAGCAGATGGGAGACCGGAGGTGCTAACCGAGCAATTCTGATGCCGCGAATAGCACTCATATCTTGCAATTTTCTTAGATTGGATGAAAGTACCTCCGTGCACAAAACAAAAAGAAAGGGGGAGAGAGGATCTCCTTGCCTTAGGCCTCTATTGGGGATGATTCTAATCTTGGGCGTTCCATTAATGAGAAGATCGTACGACACCGTTGAAACACAGTTGATGATAAGATCAATCATGCGCGCTGGGAAGCCCATAGATTCCATCATCAGCCTTAAAAAGTTCCAACTGACCCTATCAAAGGCTTTGCTGAAGTCGACCTTAAGGGCAATTTTGCTTTTACCCCCGGACATACTACATTTCTTAATATGGTGCATCAATTCATGAGCAATAAGAATATTATCATTGATGGACCGACCCGGAACGAAGGCGTTTTGGTATTCTCCTACCAGCTTACCGAGCACCCTTTTGATTCGATTAGCAATGCACTTAGTTGTAATTCTCATAATCACGTTGCAAAGGCTGATCGGTCTGAGTTGATCCGGTCTCTCAGGGCTAGCGACCTTTGGGATAAGAGTAATAAAGGTACGATTCATTTCCTTAAGGACCTTCCCAGAATTGAGTGTGGAGCATACCGCATTTGTGAGATCATCTTTGACAAGGGACTAATACTTTTGGAAGAAGATAGCCGGGAATCCATCAGGCCCAGGCGATTTCATACTTCCCATCTGGAAGACCGCAACTCGAACTTCTTGAGAGCTAAAGGCCTTATTAAGATGATCACAATCCGGCATACTCAATCTTGTAACATTATCAAATAGAAAGCCAAAATTAGCCTTGTACTCATCAAAAGGAATATTAATAATGTCATCATGTGGTCCACTTTGATAAACAGCCGAGAAATGGGTCTTGATGATATCGCAAATTTTATTATTGTCCGTCCACCAAAAACCATTTTCATCCCTGAGACCTGTGATAAAATTTCTCACAGTTCTTCCTTTAACACAATTGAAGAAATATCTTGAGCAAGTATCTCCTTCCGTGGCCCATTTTATTTTAGCACGTTGTTTCCAGAAAATGTTCATGGTAGATGCAAAATCCTTTACCTCAGCATGAGCCAAATCATACATTTCCTCCGATCCACCGGAAAGAATAGAGTTTGTACCTTCCTCAAGCCGGGAATCAAAATCTGTCCATTTTTTGTTCCACGCTTCACGTTTATCAAGAGCCCATTTTTTTACTACAGCTCTAATTCTCCCAAGTTTGCGCATGAAGCGGAAAGCTGGTGAACCCCGAGACTCCATAACGGATTTCCAGTCAGAGTGAATCAAATCCTTACAATCATCAAAATCAAGGCACCAAGCATCAACTTTATAGGGTTTACAAGATTTGTCTTGTACCAAATTAAGATTAAGCTCAATCATTGCATGATCCGAAAGTTGAATTGGAAAGTGTATGACTCCTGTGTTCGGATAGAGGTCAAACCAATTAGCTGAGGCGTAAGCCTTATCCAATCTCTCGTAAACCCTCTTTTTACCTTTTCTATTGTTACACCATGTGAAGTGTTGTCCCTTGAAGGGGACATCAAGAAGTTGATAATCAATTTTCCATTCAACAAAGTTATCAAGTCCGTCCACACGCCTCTTGTTGAAGCTTTGTTTATCTTCAATAGAATCTACTTGATTGAAATCACCAATCAATAAGAAAGGTAGCTCAAATGAGTCAAGCCATCTTCCTAATTGATCCCAAACTTCTTGTCTTTTGTCCACACATGGATGACCATAAACACAACACAAGTACCATTCCGAGCCACTCAAGGTGACTTTTATTATTATGAAATGATTAGTGGAGTACATAGGAACAAAAACAACGGTGGGTTTCCATCCAAGCCAAAGACCACCACTAAGACCGATTGCGTCCACACCTATTCCGGATTGAAATCCTAAGGTTTGACTTATAATTGAAGCTGCTTGCACTGTACATTTTGTCTCCATCAAAAAGACGAAGTCATACTTATTATTATTACCTACTACCGATCTAAGTTTTCCGATCGTAGGGGCAATCGGATCATTTAAACCCCGACAATTCCAACATAGACCTTTCATGATATCAAGTGAAGGTAGAACCACTACAACCAACCCCGCCATCACCACCTCCAAACGTACAATCGTACAAACACAAACCGACCCAACCATCTCAAACAACGGACAAATCCCCAACTGGTTTAAGCCACCATAAACGGAAGAGAACGAAAACAGCCTGTAGTCACCGCCTAATTCAAACACAAGAGACTTAAAACAGGAGTAAGTTCCCGGATAAAGACACAAGGACCGGTCGTCAGCCAACCAAGGAACAAGACTCAAGACCCAACCTACCCAAAACCGAAATCCTGGAGATAAAAAGATTTGGAAAAGAAAGATTCAAAGAGAAAGAGAAAAAAGGGAGAGACAAGAAAATCTAAAGAATGGAAACCCGGGGAGACAAACCTAGCAACAGAGTCGATTGGTGGGGGAGGGGGGCGAGGGGAGGGGGGACACCAATACGTCTCAAAAGAAGCTTGAAACCCAAGACCCGACAACGAAAGGAGAAAAACGGATCAGGGAGATGGGGGAAGGGGGCGAGGGGAGGGGGGAAACATCTCCTTGAGTCCGAAATCGACGCTTCCCGGAGTACGGGTAACACGGGACCAAATGGACGAAATGCATCAAACTTTTGCTTACTCTTTTCCATAAGCTTTTTCTTGATTTTGTTTTAAAAATTTCATTTTTGTTTTGAAAATTTCATTGTTGTTTTAGAAAATTCATTTTGTTTTTTAAAAATTTCAACATTTAGATTGGGAAAAATCAAAGGGTAAAGGATACTGAAAATGAGAGAAACACTTGTTAAAAGACAAGGAGGTTTTGATAGGATTAGAGAAAGGAGATAAAGATTGGTTGAAACTGACAAACCAGTCCAAGATGACAACAATCCGGGAACGAAACTCCACCCACCAGGGAACAACAAACAGAAACAACAGTAGCAAGCTCCGACGAAGCCAGCCAACTCCGGTCACACCAGAACGGGAGCTCTGACCAATTAGGAATGAATGAGGGAAGATCAAGATTCAAGATTACTACTGAAACTAATGAAGCCATTGCTACCTGTGTCGGATCGTATCGTATCGTTATGGACCAAACTCACATATTGGAGTATCTTTGATTGCTGCAATGCTAAAAGCAAACCGTATATTTTCCAGCAACTTTTGGGGGACTGACTGACTAACTGACTATAAGAGAACAAAGCATACGGTCACAAAATCCGTCAAATGGGAAGTTCAATCAGTATATTCTTATCGCTGTGATTCATATGCAAATTACATGAAACTGTAGATCAACTAAAAAAACACAATGACCGACCACATTCTTTACTCTTCCCGATTTGAGTTTCACCCTAACAATCATTTCAATCATCAAACCTAGCTGAACAAAGTACTCCGGTGCATCGAGAGTACAATCAGTCTGCAAGAATCATATTCCACAAAAGAGATTACACATACCATACAAGCTTGAAAGCAGCCGTGTCCCGTCAGCGAGGAAACCGTTTCCGGCTAAGAATCTCTTTCTCTTTTAGCCGATGTTGGAATCTGGATAGCCTTGCCTGTAAGCTAACTAAACCAGCTGCCTTTCGTGAGAGAACAAAGCTTAACTGAGACACGTAATTGTCTATTAGACTACCTGGCTGATTAACTTCAGCCAACAATTTCATTTCCTGTCACAAAAGTCAAAAACAAACAACCGATTTGGTAATCCAGTAATGCGTAAAAAAAAAATCTAATTTGGTGGCTAAGGTATTATAACACAATCAATATTAATGCATATTTGTTCTAATCAAGGGCCAAAATTGACAATAAATAAAAATAATCCGGTTAGTTTTAGTAGATTTACAAACGAAGAAAAACCATTGGATGACTATGAACACTTGAGATGGTAGTTCATCCCTTTCCTAGATTTTCAGTATTAGGTCGACAATAAGTGCTTCGATTTTTGTGTGGATATCAGCAATTAGTTTTCATCAAGAGTTCGGAATCCCCTGTACTATCAAGTAAGGGGTACTCCATAGAATTTAATGATATAAGTATTTGTATTCAAAACAAAAAAGTGGACCCCTACTCATTTTCTGATTGAAGTTCGTCTCCTTGTTGAATGAAATTTAATGATATCCCATTCCTAGAGTAAAATTAAGATACGGGGATGACAAATGAAGCTTAACACAATACAATGTATGTATGTATGAGTTGCTTACCTCACGAACAATCTCCATTGTATCTTCGATCTCTTTCCGGTGGGCAGCAATTAAAGCTGCTTCTTCCTACCAAGATTACCGGAAAAAAAAAATCAGACTTGTTGACCTTAAGAAAAGAGTAGAGATACAGAAAACACAGCAAATAGGAAAAAACAAATACCCAAATTCCGTGGAAATGAAAACATCTTCACACATTAAATGAACGCCATCAATAAGGGAATGAATCGTGAGAAATCTACCTCCAATATTGCATCTATATTTCCATCGTTGATTGAGGATTCAGGTACATGATGCCTGGGTGAGGGATTGCGTGTATTTGAAGTGCTTGTGATTTGATATTTATGATTCATGGTTGATGGGTCAGGTCCACCACCCTCCTTTTGAAGCCAGGTTCCAAGCTTTTCCGTTCTTTCATCTCTACTTGAATTTTTTCTGCGAGGAGGGGATACCTTCTCAATGCTATCGACTGCATCAGTTGATGTTCGGGAATACGATGAATAAGTTTTCTCGATAGTTGAACCCCCCTGAAAACTTTTTATATCACCTTTCTCCTTATCTAACCTAGAAGAAGCTCCATTGACATCTCTAGCATTCGGCTTATCGAAATCAGATGAAGAGTTATAAGATGAATGTTCATTTGTCACCGCCCTTCGATTAGCAGTCACCACGCTACCTTCATAAAACCGCTGTTGTGCATCTTCCACATCAACCTGAGCAGATGGTACAGATGAGGATTCCTTATTTACAGTTGGTAGTGAAGCCAAACTTGTATCCTTCTTCGAATTCCCACTTTTAGAAAGACTCTTTACCCTGTCCATTTTCCCGTGGTTAATAATTATTTGTGGCATTGACAGTGAAACAAAACTTCTTAAAACTATCATTACCTATCTGCATATCTCAAAGTATTAAGGGTATGTTCACAAGAGTTTGCATTAGGAGAAATACATGATATCATGACTGTCTTTGAGTTGCCAACGAAGGAGTCACGAAGTACTTCGGTGAGTTTACTCCCTCGGAACGGAATATGAAGCTGGTCGTTGTCAAGAGCACGAATGCATTCCTTGAGAGCTAAAAGGCTTTTATTAATTTCAGCACCCTCAATCCTGAACAAAACCAAACAAGAGATCAAAGATAAAGATCATGCAACAATGCAAATGGACAATGAAATAAACATATAGATGGACTTATCAATAATAAATACGTAAGAAATAAACATATATGATAGAAAGAAGAAAGAACAGCAGTCAGAAGATATGTAACTGTGAAATACTATACGCCAAGGGAAGGCACATTTGACCATCACATCCTTTCCTCAGTAAGTTAGTATGTAACGTGTGGTTAGACTGAAGAGAAAGCTAGGGTTGCTTACTATGGCCTACAAAGAGTAAACATATGCACGATTCATTTCAGTAACGTTTGTCACCCAAGAAAGCAATTGAATCAAGAACGGGAATGAAAAAAAAAGGATCTCTTACATTGTGTGTTTTGTTGGAAAAGGTTTAAAAAAACATTGTGTTAATGGTCGGTGCTTAAATGAGCAAAAGAAAAAAAAATATGATCACATAAAGTCTTCAAGCCACTACAGATATATCCACGTACACGGTCTTCATCAGTCCCAGCTGTCAATCCCCAACTGCCAACATCACTGCCCATAACTACTAGCAATAATCTATTTTCACTTTAACAGCTCACATGTATGTGCATTTAGTGCTTTCTTTTTGGTAGTTCTTTGGCCTTGGCATCGTGGTGTTAGGGCTCTGTGAGGGGATGGGGTATTTGTACAGGATTAGGACCACGGAAAATACAAAGCCAAAACACATCATTAGAGAGTAGAATTCAATAATTCCCTCGGTTGATTACCCTCAAAGAAATTGGTTACTAAAGCATCGTTCACCTTTGTGCATTTCCAACTGGTGGTTTTAAGAGGACTACAAATTCACAAATCTGAAATGGATTGTTATTTGATTTGTAACAAGGATTCCTTGCCCACTTGCTGTACTTTTGACTATTCAGTTAAAGAGTACATCACAATTTTATCAGATGTTTATGCCAAGGGGATGACTGGTGAGGCAAAATGAAGAGTTGATGAAAGCACCTTGTTTGCCGATCATTATCAGTTGTATCTGCACCTCTCTCACTTCCTGCTAAATCAATGAAAGAAATCTTTCCAATCACCTTCCCGTTCTTAGATTCATTCCCATCATTGTTCGAGTTTCTACGAGTGTCCTTTATTTCACTATGCTTTTTCACAACAAGCTGAAGGATAGCATGTGATCTTGAGGATTCCTCATTGGCGCCTGTTGTACCAGTACTTCTAGAAGCATTCCCTTTTTCTATGTACTCTTTTACTATCTGCACATCAGAAACTTCAAATTCCTGCAATCCAACAATGCAAACCTGCTGCCGTCCATCTTCTCGCATGCAAAGTTTCCTGCAACCATGTAAGGCAACTTGCTCATTCAGTTTGTACGATGTTTAAATGCAGAAGCCTATATTTAATTTACCCATAAAAGGTGAGTACTTATAAATCAAGCAGAATATAAAGGCTACAATAGAATACAGAAACAATTTGCATCTTGTCTAAATAGACGGGAATCGTAGAAAGATATTTTCCAAAAAAAAAAAAGAATATCCTCAAAATTTCAATCACCCTATACCCAAATGGAAATTAAGAATAGAAGTGTCAAAAGAATCTTACTTCCGGTCACATAGCAGATCATAGAGTTTGCCTCCATAAATTTCAAAGTAGCTCAGCCACAATTTGAATCTCTGATTACGATAAGCAGGTTGGTGCAACAATCTAACAAGATCCTCAGAAGCTCTAATAGGTAATGGTTTCATGGTGAATGTTTTGCCACTGCCTGAAAACAAGCATGATAAACTCATATAATTGGAAAACCATCCAAGGTGAAAACACATATTGTGGCTCTTAGTTAAACAAGAACATAGAGTGTACCGATATACAAAAAGCTATGTCACATACCAGTCTGACCGTAGGCAAAGCACGTTGCCTTTGTTCGCTGAAATATCGATGGAATTATTGGCTCAACTGTAACACGATAAACCTGGTTGTAGAATAAGTTGACATGGCGAAAACAATTACCGAACTAAACAAAAGGGTACAAACTTTGTTCACTATAATACACGCTATTTCAAAGAAATTAATACAAAGAGAACAGCTACAGCCAATAGTATTACAGCAAAGTTACCTCATCATTTGAGACTTGCTCATCCAAAACAGCATCAAAACAAAATTCGTGCTTCTCAACATATGCTGTTAAGTCCACCTTTCATATGGAAGTTCAAAAGTCATTTGTTATATAATTTCACTTGAAACTGTGAAAGCTATAGACAACTTATCAAAAGTATGTTAAACAAATTTCTGAAGCCAATTCATGATTGGTCAATACCTTCAATTTGGGTTCATGAACAGACAAAGCATTATCATAGACAGTGACTATATCATCCTCCTTTCGTGCAAGCTCCTTCTTGTTCAAAGGCCTCTTACGGACCTAGAATAACAAACTCAATAAGCCTAAATAAACAAATTTATGTGAAGCAACAGTATGAAACTAGACACAGATTTCAATAGAACCATGTACACATGAGAAAAACATGCAAGTATTTTAAATAAAGTCCCAAAAACAGATAACTTGGACAGAAATATGTAGATAAGTTCAAATAAGCAACAAAATATTACTATAACTCAAGCTCTACAAGGAAGAATATATCTAGCTGAAAACAATTCAATAAGGAAGGGTCATTCTTATTAAAAACTATTTTTAGTTTCTACAAGAATACAAAACAGATTGGTTCAGATTATAATCAACCAAACCACATGAATCAAAAGCTATATCAACCTTATAAAAAAATCTACACAAAAGAACAAGGATTTGATTATGTAATCATGAGATAATACTTACAACAACTCGTATCTTGGCCACATTAGTTTCCTTTGAATTTGTATCTGCATCAGCTGGCCCTTGTCCTCTTTGTTTTCTGGTGTTAATGGCATAGGTCTCATCATCGTTGTCATCATCAACCAATGCCATAGAATCAGGTATAAAAGGCGACGGCTCAAAGGGATCGGAGATTACATGCTGAAGTAAAAGTTAAATACGGAGTATATGAGTGAAAGAGAAAAAAAACAAAGCACAAAAACAATGTTTTGGCTACAAATAAACAACAAAATTGATAAAATTCCAAATCCGTTTCAGCAGCAACACACAAATACCCATTCTTAAGAAAGACGAGTGTGTGTTTCAAAAGCATATGCCTTTTGAAATTACAATATAGGATCAACAAGTAGGCCTTGCTTGGATATAAAATACGAGTAAGAAAGAAAAGGACGGGAGGGATGGAGGAAAGGGAAGGAGAGGGGGGATGGTGCAAAAATTTATTTGGATCGGTGCATCAGCAATGTTTCGATAAGTATCCAAAATTCTTTCAAAAACTAAGCAAGTCTTTCAGATCAGACAGAAAACATTAACCCAAATGAAACCACAAACAATTGATCGTTGACTGTATAGCCACACATCCACAGTAGCATACCACACTGCTTTAGAACACCGCACTAGGGAGCATATAACAATGCAGCCTAATCAACAATCATCCAATAAGTATCCAAACTATATCCACAAACTAAGCACATCCTTACAGTCAGATTTTTTTTCCCTGCTATTCCATTTGGATCACGGAGCTAAAAATATGTGGCAAAATGGAATCATATATAGGAGTAATACATATTGTAAAAGAAATACCTCAGATAGAAGTTCAGTGTCATCCACCGCATTTAAATCCAAAAGACCGGCTCCAAAATCCCCTCTGAGCTCAGGGGAGTAAAACCCGTCCCCGGAAACACTCTGAGTCGTTGGAGTGTACGGCTCAGAACCGGATTCCCCATTGAAATTAAGGTTTCTCATTAGTTTTAAAAGCCGCTGTTTCTCCTCTGTTGATTGCGGACCGTACCCCTTCAACACAATTCGTCACAAATCAGGAAATACTGAGATACGTGCCACAAATTCTAAGCAAACATCTCGACACCAATTTTTTCCGTCACTCAAAGCTTTTTCTAATTACTTTGGGGTAACCAAGATCACATTTACATAGGCACCATAACTAGCTAAAAAGAGTAAAACCATAATAAACTGATTATATCATTCACAGTGCAGACAAATCCGAAAAAAGCATTAAAAGTGACAGAAAATACACCAGCATGAGCATTTTAGGCAATAATGAGACAGTTGCCACAAATTCTAAGTGAAAAAATCGACACCAAATTTTTCCAGCACTAAAAGCATGTGCTACTCCGACTCTCTACACGTGTCCGAGAGTTGGATATGGCTATTTTGAGCAAAGTTTTTTAAGTTTGTCTAAAGTGAAATTTCGACTGCAATACGGCACCTAAGTGAAGTGTAGGAGTAACGTAGCTCAAAGCTCTTCCTAAAATTCTAATTACTTTGGGGCAAACCAACATCACATCCTCAAATTCGCCAAAGTACCAGAGTAACAAAATGGACATATCAAATGCTACAATCACAATGCAGATTAATACCGAAAACTCGAAGATGCATTAAATAAAGAACTGAAATCATACCTGCATGAGCATATTAGGCAAAGAGTTAGAAGCCGGAGATGCTAAATGCTGCAATCCTGTAGACTGAAGCCAACGAGCCATGACAGCATCACCAGCATCGTCACCACCAGAACCGCCGGGGTGATCATACAGAGCGGTTGCCGAGGCTGCGGCATTGCTCTGTTGCATCTGACCACCCACGTGGCGCTGCGACCTGCGTTGGGGCGCCAACTTTTCAAGATCTATCTTCTTCAACCCCCATGTTCATCCATTTCAAAACACATAACATTATCAGAATTTGCACGATTAAACAAATAAATATCATCATTAAATCAAATTAATTGAGAATTTACTCACTATGCGGAATTAAATCCAACTAATGCTAAACATCAAACACGATTCAGCACGTCTATCTTCTCCAACCTCCACATGCCATTTCAAAACACAGTACACCATCAAATTTTTGCAAATGTCATTCATCACATTAAACTACTCAACATCAAAACTAGATCAAATCAATCGACGATTTACTCATTATAAAGAATTAAATCCAACTGATGTTAAACATCAAACACGATTCAGCAGGTCTATCTTCTCCAACCTCCAAATACATGCCACTTCATCAAAACACATTACACCATTAAATTTTGCAACTGTCGATTATCGAAATGCTCGATTAAACAACTAAAACATCATCACTAAACCAAATCAACTGAATATTTTTACTCACTGTAAGGAATTAAATTCAAGTGTTGGTAAACATCAAACACGATTCAGCAAGTTTATCTTCTTCTCCAACCTCAACATACATCCATTTCAAAAGACATCAAAACTTCGAAATGCTTGATCAAACGACTAAAAACGTCATCACTAAATCAAATTAATGGAGAATATACTCACTATGGAGGATTAAATCGAAACCGGCTGCAAACATCAAAGACGATTCACGATTCAGCAGCAGCAGCAGCAGCAGAGTAATGAAGCAACAACCCTAAAACGCCGAAAAATAATCAAAATCACAACAGCAAATACTAGTACTCCAATAAATTATAAATTGAATGAAAGGAAATGTGAATTACCTGAATGAAAATGACGGCGTAAGATCTTGAATAAAAAAACAAACAAAAGAGAAATGGGAGAAGAAGGAAGAAAAATTAGGGGGAGGATTAAAACTTGGATTAAAAGAATATGTGTGTGTGTGTGTGACTGCAGTCTGCACAAATGTTTCGTCGTGTCTCTGGTTTTACGACTTTGGCTCACGTGTTAATGTCTTCCCACTGGAGTATTTTTTTTCTAGGGAGTACTCGTATTTATTACCACTATTACACCAATACTCTTTTTTGTTTTTCCTGTTATTATGTCTGCAGTTTGAATCTCAGGATATATTCGTTGTACTGTCTCCCATTCAAATAATCCTTGGAATAAGATTATTGGTAAATTAAATATTATGAAAAGTGGTAAAATAGAAGTATTATTGGTAAATTAAATGGTGTTATGGGTCCACCAAACAAAAAATTAGACATTTTGTGTAAATAGAGGAACAATATGAGAATGATAAGGTAGAGTCTTTTGCTAAAAAGGAAATGTAAATAATTAATTGGATTATCCATTTATAGTAAACGTACAAAAATTGAATAGATGGGAGAGGGTATAGTTACGGAGTACGGAGTATATTGCTGTACTTTTATTGTTGCTCCATAACAGGTTAATAATTACTCGTAATTGTTTAGATAAGATAATTGTTGTTCTGAAAATAGTCTGCCTTTTACACTTTGTATCTAACTTGGATAAATATTTCACTCATTATAACGATATGAAATACAAACAAATGAACGAGATGCAGATATTTTTTGGGTCTAGGAAGCTAATACAGTAATACTCTAAAAGACACATATAATGCACGAGGCTATTATAATGCTAATAGGACTAAAACCTCAACACATAATTACCATCTCTTGCGATCTTACAAATAAATAGTTGCCACTTGCCATCTAATTATGTCTAAGAATTTGTGTTACTTCATACGGAGTATATATTTTTTCTGATGATGAGGAACCCACTGCTGCGGATGACCAAGTTTTCACTACTAGGTTTCAGCCTTGCGGACATTACGTCGTATATTCGTATGAATAATACTCGTACTCCATATGAATCTTATTTTTGTTTCCATATATCTTGCACTCCTCTTCAAATGGTTATAAATTTTGAATCACAATTTAGAAGTGTACTATGCGTCTATGTCACTCTGATTAATATTCTGTACTAATAATAAATTGATAATAGTATTTCTTCCATTTTCAATTTATTTTCCGTTTTTTAAGTAGTTGAATAATTGAATTACGATTGAAAATTATGACGCGGGAAATAATTGTGGTTAATTAGAAGATTAAGCGGGATGCAAAAATTAAAGTCGGATGTGAAAACAATGTTTTGCCTTAATAAGGTAGTTGGTGGTTGAATTTATAACCATCGTTATTATTTACTGTATTTATCATCATTATTGTTATGCAGAGACTAGGAAGTGATACTAGGAATATTTTGTTTTTGAATCTGAGTCGATGGACATGGACTTGGACTTGTTCTTTTTTGTTGCATGTAAGTAGTACTCCGTATATCAGTATATGTAACAAAAGGGAAGTTTCTGCATGTCCGTCCTATTGTCCTACTCTGCACGAGAGGAACGAAGCATAGTCCTTAGTCCTTACTTACATTGCCTTCTTTCCTGCGTACTCATAGATAACAGCCACATAGGACATTGCATTATCAAGACATGGGATTTAGATCACACGTACATAGATAGGGCAAAAATAAGGGAATAGTTCTACTAACGGGTATTTATTTATGAGTTTATGACACAATCTATTACAAGTCGCAATACCACTAGAATAGAGTACTAGATAAGACAAAAATTAGGGGAACATGTCTTGTGATGGGTATTTCCGACATCCGGACAACACACAAATAAGAGAATACTCCATATAACTAGTCACAGATAAGACAAAAAATCACCTGAAACAAACACTCAAGTTATACCACCTTAGTTTGATTCTAGATTTCAAACATATGGATATGGCCAGAATGAGTCAAATGTAAAGTTCAATAAATATCAATAGTTCCCTCTCAATGTGATCCATATGCACATTAGTACATTACATTACATGAATCTGTGTGTGAATAATGAACAAAGAAAAAACACAATGACGACGACAATGACGATGACATTTGTTACTCAGAACTAAGATACTTTTGCTGTGAATTCACTCCACCTATAAACCCGAGTAAATAAGAAACTTTAGTGTTTCGCCTTTTAAGTGCAATTGAATACAAGAATGATCTACCACAAGAAGCGCAAATATATACCACGCCAATGACCTATTCTTGGTACAGAAGCTTAGACATGCAAGCGATGGTGGTGATAAAGGACAGGAGGCACAATGCAGTTAGCGAGGAAACCTTTTACGGCTGAGGATTTCTTGCTCTTTCAGTCGATGTTGGAATCTGGCTAGACGAGCCTGTAAGCTCACCAAACCAGCTGCCTTCCGTGACAGCACAAAGCTTAGCTGAGATACATAATTGTCTACTAGACTTCCTGGCTGATCCATCTCAGCCAACAATTTCATTTCCTGTCATCAAACGTCAACCAAACATATTCATTCAGATACAAACATTTTTAAACCTACTACTACTACTACTACTACTCTACTAACACCTCTTACTCTGCGGATTATAAGAAGCTAGTGTTTTATCTTTCTTAGCGCTTCGCTATCCGCTTTATTCTCCGAATATTTGAATTGCTTTCACGCACAAACATATTGTTCTACTAAGAACAACCCCTTGAAAGTATTTTTTTTTAAAAGATGAGTGCATGTATTAATATGTAATACAAGTTATATAATGAGTAATTAGTTACCAATTTCCAATTTCCTCTATAGCAAACACAACTACACAAAAAGTAACTCCTACATATAAACACTTACTTCACGAACAATGATCATCGTGTCTTCTATCTCTTTCCTGTGAGCAGCAATTAGGGCTTCTTCTTCCTACAAAATTGAGGGGGGAAATAACAATTGATCAAACATACTAACCTAATCTTATGTGGCGAGAAGAGAAACGGAAAACAAAAGAGCAGAATAAAACACCTCCAAACATTAAATTTAACTCCATGAAGTAGATGAATACCAATCACGATAAAATTACCTCCAATATTGCATTTATATTTGTATCATTGACCGACGATGCAGGCTCATAATGCCTGGGTGGCACGTTATTTGCAGTTGAAGTGCTTGTACTTTGAGATTTCTTAATGATTGTAGATGGGTCAGGTCCACTACCCTCATTTTGAAGCCAGGTTTCAAGTTTTTCTGATCTTTGATCCCTACTTGATACTTTCCTTCGAGGAGGAGACACCTCAACGCTCTCTTCTGCATCATCTGATGTTTGGGAATACGTTGTATAAGGTTTGGGATTGTAAGTACTTTTTGTCTCAACTTTATCCCTATCTAACCCAGAAGCAGCTGAATTGACATTTTTCCCATTGCTGTTGTAGCTTGAAGAAACAGCAGCAGGCAGCTTATTAAAATCCGATGAAGGGTTATAAGCCGAATTATCAGTTGTGACAGCCCTTCGATTTGCAGTGACGGCTCTAACTTCAGGAAGTCGCTCTTGAGCATCACTCATGCCAGCTAAAACTTGTGAAGACGGTACGGATGAGGATTCTTTATTTACAACTGGTAGTGAACCCAACACCGTATCCTTCCTTGAATTGCCACTTTTGGAAAGGCTCTTTACCCTGCCAGTCTTCCCACAATTAATAATTATTTTAGTGGCATAGATTAGTGAAAAAGACTTGTGAGCACTATATTACCTATCTGCATATCTCAAAGTATTAAGGGTATGTTCGCAAGAGTTCGCATTAGGAGATATGCATGATATCATGACTGTCTTTGAGTTGCCAACGAATGAATCGCGAAGAACTTCAGTGAGCTTACTCCCTCGAAATGGAATATGAAGCTGATCGTTCTCAAGTGCACGGATGCACTCCTTTAGAGCTAAAAGACTTTTGTTAATTTCAGCACCCTCAATCCTGAAAGAAACAAAGCAACTTAAGATCAAGGGGAGTACAAGTACGCTATGAGATAAAACATAAAGATAGAAAAGAAGAAAGACAATTATTCGTAGACGAGGACCATGACTTCATGAGAACGTGAGGAACCCACCATGGGCAATTGGACATTGAATGTTGACAGCTAATTGCCTAATTATGCAAGTACTTGATAATAGAAAATGTTTTCCCAGCACAAGCCGATAAATCGATAATAAGGCACGACTCATAATAACATGGCAATTGAATTGAATCAATGATTTGACTTCGTTTTACTCTATTTTGATGCAAATGGGAAGACAAATGAAGGCGTGAAGCAAAAGGAAATGAGCAAATGAAGGCACCTCGTTTGTCGATCATTATCAGTCGTGTCTGCACCTCTCTCACTTCCAGCTAAATCAATGAAGGAAATTTTTCCAACCACCTTTCCCTTCTTGGATTCATTTCCACCTTTGTTTGAGTTTCTTCGAGTATCCTTTACTTCACTGTGCTTCTTCACAACAAGCTGAAGGATAGCATGTGATCTCGAGGATTCCTCATTGGCACCAGTGGAGCCAGTACTTCTAGATGCATTTCCCTTCTCTATATACTCTTTAACAATTTGAACATCTGAAACTTCGAATTCTTGTAATCCAACAATGCAGACCTGCTGTCGTCCATCTTCTCTCATGCAAAGTTTCCTGCAACCATGTATGGATATTTTCTCCATCAGTTTGTACAGTAACTAAGTTCTCAAGTCCGCACTTATTTCGCCACGCAAACAGCAACATAATATTAGTATATTACCCAGCACCTCAAGGGATCCCATTTATGATGGTGTGGACATGTGGTAACTGGTAAGGGGTCAGAGGCAGAGGTATGACCGTATGAACCCTTAATCCCGCTTTTGAGTCTGGTTGTGAATAACCCATGATGAAATTTGAGGCATAGCATGCAAGCATTTGTTTATTATAAAAAAACACGGGAAAATTCATGACGCCATCCACAGTTATCCTGTGGATAGATGTATCATTTTTGTCACTTCATTTTCCCTCCTCACCACTCCACTACCACGTAACCATTGACACTGTGTAACTCACCATTGCCACTGCTGACTAGTGACGGCCAATCCCGACCCTGCTTTAACAATTTCATTACCATAGAATTTGTATTGATATATTTGATGAGCCATATTTCCCTTAGCCTATGAAGGGTGCACACCTATCAAAGGAAAGGTGGCCAAGAGCCCAGAATACCATGGTGGCAAACATCAGCAGTATACAATTAATGTTCCATATCTCATCTAATTAATCAGAATGCATTTTATAACAAAGATGACCCTATCACGTGATGGAAGTAAAAAAACACATGTGAAACAAATAAACAAGAATCATACTTTCTGTCAGACAGGAGATCAAAGAGTTTGCCCCCATAAATTTCAAAGTAGCTTAGCCACAGTTTGAATCTCTGGCTATGATATCTAGGGTGGTGCAACAATCTTACAAGATCTTCAGAAGCTCTGATCGGTAATGGTTTCATGGTGAATGTTTTGCCACTTCCTGCAAATGCAAGTAATACTCAAAAACTAAGGAATAGTTAAAAATATGTTACAAGAAGAAATATAATTTAGTTGAAAGTTACAATAGTAACCTATGAATCACCTAGCTTCTTTCTATAACGAATACGGAGTAGTTTATAGTGGTCAGAGGTAAATCACAAAATAATTTTTATAAAATCAATGTCTTGCCACTTTAAACTAGAATACTAAATAAAGTGACTCTAACAAGCAACCAACAAATTTGATATGGCTAATCATTTCAGATATTCCCACAACAGTCCATTCTCTAGACACAAAAAATTGCAGCATAATACAAATATTCAAATGAGAATTTTCACAAATAGCACCCATTCAGATAATTATTATTCATAAAGGGCCAAGTGTCACACAAAACTGCATCCAGTAGTGGTCTTAAAAACAAACTATAATAGATGCAAATACTTGAAGGCAGTACAATCCATATGAAACCACATTAGGTAGCTCTTGCTATACAAGAACTTAGACTGTGTCAATCAATATACACACAAAAAAAGAACAGCCTGCGCACCAGTTTGGCCATAGGCGAAGCATGTCGCCTTCGTGCGCTGGAAAATTGTCGGAATGATTGGCTCAACAGTGTCACGATATACCTGGTTGTAGAAGAAAAAAACACAAAATAGATATTACAGAACTGTACAAAAGGTTACACAGGGTACCAAGCTCGCTATATGTAATGTGATGATAAAAAAAACATATATGCTTGAACGCACTAACAAGCTGAAAGCATCTCAAAGTAAAGTTACCTCATCATTTGAAACGTGCTCGTCCAGAATAGCATCAAAACAAAACTCATGCTTCTCAACATAAGCTGTCAAGTCCACCTAGAGTTATCAAAAGTCAGCCATTATATAGCTTTCACTGATAAATAACTGTCTTCACTTCTTTTGTAATAAGTGAAATCTATAGACCATTCAACAGATCTAAAGTAAAAGACATTGTGAAGCCAATTCATAACAAGAAAATACCTTCAATTTGGGTTCATGAACAGCCAAGGCATTATCATATACAGTGACTACATCATCCTCTTTTCGAGCAAGCTCCTTCTTGTTTAAAGGCCTCTTTCGAACCTATATGAGCAAAGCCAAATTCGTTTATTTCAACCAATTCCTTAAGCACAAAAAATTAGTTTATGTGCACTGCGTACACAGAGTATGCAACTCAAAGCGCCAAACACAAATAAAATAAAATCATCCATAAATGAAATGATTATGCAGGAATTTCTGTCCAAGGCCACAACCTGTGAACCAAATGTTTTCCAATCAGTACCAAATTGTGACATGTAACACTATGCGAGAATTAACTTACTAAGATGAATAACCTGGGCAAGTTAAATACGGAGTAACAAATAATAATAATAAATAATAATGCATGTCCCAGGCCAGAACGGAAAAATATAGATCTAACATAAAATGACTTCTTTCAACTCATAAACTTTCCACGTGGAAGCAAGAGTTCCTATTAAAACACATCTAAGACAAGAATACAATTTTAAGTTTCTGAATCTCCGTAATCTGTTTCTCCACTCAGAGCATCCACATGTTTCAAAAAATTCAAGCACGGCTCGTAAGCTTATTACACAATAAAGCTAGTGGGGCAGACCTATTCAATTTCCTTTAAACACATGTGAAGTTAAAAATATGCTCTCTCTAGTATCACTCGCCCCCCTTCTCTCTAAAATTATTTACCAAGCGCAAATCATCCTTACTTTGAAGCTTACACTCCAACACTCAGTGTTCTACAAGGATGCTTACACCTAAGGATAGATGTGACAAAGATTTCGGAAAGGTTTAACAGCCCAGCAAAACGAGTATATTGTAACCTTCACAAGATAATTACCCGAAACTGAAGTTATCAACGAATCAGGTCAGGAAAAAAAAATTACATTCTGTCTAAGAACCGAATATATAGATAGCAAAACAACCTCTCAGTTTTTCAGAGACTCAAACAAAAAATATCTTCCTCGAGCTTTGTTAGCATTTTTTAACGATAAAAATGAAAATAGAGTTATATACGGATAAGATCATACTTACAACAACTCTTAACTTCGCCACGTTATTTTCCTTTGAACTGGTCTCTTTCCCAGAACCCATCACTTCAGCAGCTGCATCAGCCGGCCCTTGTCCTCTTTGATTTCTAGCGTTGATAGTATAGATCTCTTCATTACTGTCATCATCAAATGATGCTGTTGAACCAGGCATAAACGGCGACGGCTCAAAGGGCTCGGAGATTACGTGCTTAAATAGAAGTTAAATGTATGAGAGAGAATTAGCAGCAAAGAAATAACAAGATGAATGTGATTCACATCCAGCATAAAAAATCAATTCACATGCCAATTTATTTATACAAGATGAGAATACACCCGAATTTGAAAAAAAAAATCCAGAATATTTCCACCAACTAAACAAGTTCTTAGAACAAACCAAATAAATAAGCTAAATGCATCCAAAAGCCATTGTTGTAACTTGTAACTAGTAGTGGTTCAACCTCTATCTAGACCAGAAGTTTCAGCAGAGGAACATACAACAGATACAAAAAAAGGAAAACAAAAATGAAAAAATAATTATTGTTTACTCTATCCGACAAGCTAGTCAATCATTCTTAAGATCAGACGAATTATGTTCACCAAAATAAATCCAAAGGCATGCTGTAAGAGAAATACCTCAGTCAGAAGTTCTGAGTCATCCATAGCGTGTAAATCCAAAAGCCCAGCTCCAAAATCCCCTCTGAAGTCAGGAGAGTAACAACCATCCCCTGAAACACTTTGGCCCGTTGGAGTGTATGGCTCGGAACCAGATTCCCCATTAAAATTAAGGTTTCTCATTAGTTTGAGAAGCCTCTGCTTCTCCTCTGTTGATTGTGGGCCATAACCCTTCAAGACAATTCCCACAGTAGGCAATGAGTTAGTTAATACAGATTCTTTGTATAAAATTGAACTTTGACACTAAGGGTGTGTTTGGATGGAGGGGAGGGGAGGGGTGGTAAGGGCGGTAGAATCCCTGTCTGGTTAGCGAATGAGAATGAAGGGAAATGTAGGGGGGGATTTGGATGGAACCATTTTCCCTCCTACAAGGCAATTCAAAATCACTCCGACATTGGAAAAATTTGGAGCGAAATTGTATCCAAACACACTCACCCCAATCCCCCTCCCTCCTAATTTGCTAGCCAAACAAAGCCTAGCCTAGGCTTTGTTTGGGTAGCAAATTAGGAAAGAGAGGTGGGAAGGGGGAATGGATCAAGGATTTAGATACGATACAATTTCCCTCGGAATCTTTCCAATAGAGGACAGATTCTGATTCTGATTTTGATTTGGCTTGAATGAGGGAAAACGGATATCTTCTAATCCCTTCCCCTCCATCCGTATTTGCTAACCAAATAATGGATTTAAAATCCCATATTCCCCCAACTCCTTTTCTTTCCCTACAAAGCCCTTGATCTAAACAAGCCCTAAGTCTTATGTGAGACAGTTCAAACACACCAAATCATCAACTGCGAAAAGAGATGGCTCTAAGCATATATAATATAAATGTAGACCTTACTTCCCCCACATTCAAAGTTTCCCAATCGCTTTTTAGCAACAAATATCACATTCTCAGCAAACACGAAACAGGTCACCATAGCAAACGCATCGAAAAAAATTGCTACAATTCCAATTACACTATTGCAGACATTCAAATAACACTGAAAAGAACAGGAATACAATAACTTCTATGCAAATCATTTAGCACCTAAAATGCAGATTACGGAGAAGCAATTATACCTGCATAAGCATATTAGGCAATTGATTAGAACCCACGGGAGATGCCAAATGCTGCAATCCTGTCGACTGAAGCCATCGTGCCATGACAGCGTCGCCAGCATCGCCACCACCAGCACTACCGCCGGGGTGATCATACAGAGCAGCCGCACTGGTGGCGGCATTACTCTGTTGCATCTGACCACCCACGTGGCGCTGTGACTTGCGTTGAGGCGCCAACTTGTCAAGATCTATCTTCTCCAACCTTCACATACATTCATCAATTATTTCGCAAATTGATGTGATTAACAATTGAACATCAAATCATGAGTACGTAACTAATTCAACCAACAACTTGAACTTACTAAATCGATAAAAATCGAATCAGGAGCAAAAACATCAACATCAACATCACACATACATAAATTCATCAACAAATTAGGAGATTAAGGATTGAAAATGAAATCATCAGTCCGTAAGTGATTTGAACTTACTAAATGGAATGGAGAACGAATTGCAGGAATGGAATGAATCAATGGATGAAATGGCAAACCCTAGAATGCGGGAAATTGAAATTGTAATGGGGAAGTGAAAGAGGAGATCTAATGTAGTTGTAGTAATGATGGCGTAAATCGAAATTCAAGAATGGATCGCAATGCATAAACAATTGCGATTGCATTTGCATTTCTTCGATTGAAATTCAATCTATAAACTTTCTTTATTACCGCTACGTTTTAACTAACTTTTCTTCATTTCGCCTACTTACAAATATCAATATACCTACTTTATTATTTTTAATTTAATAAAAATAATTATAAATTTGTGGCTCCCAATTTGTTTTTAAGGAAAAATATTTAGTTGAATTTATTCAAAAAGTACGTTTTCCTTTTGGACATTATTCACAACTCCATATAATCATTAGTATTTTCGATAATCTATAAGAAAAACTATAGTCATATGAAATATTGTTTGATTCGTCTAAAGTAAGAATATCGAATTTTTATAATTTTTGTTAATGTAAAACGAAAGATGTTGACGGTGTAAAACGTGTTTCGGCTAGTGTGAAAAAAATAAACGTACCATTTGAATTTGAACGGAGTATTACATAATTACTCTATATTAATTAAAGTAAACTTACATTAACGATTGGAACATACTTACAGGAGAATAACTATATAAACTAAAGTTTCACTCATCTATTTGATGATTCACTTGGTATAGGAAATATAGGGTCCCTACTCATTACAAGGGCGATATATAATTAGAGAATTATATATATGTTGTCGTGTAGGAGTATGAAAGTTAAGAAACGAAATCGTGCCGACTATAGTACAAATTGGAATGAGCATCGTCCCCCAAGATCACACAACACTCCTAAAGGTTGTGTATGAAGATGTGTATATCAAATCAAAGATTTTTTTTACAATGCTTTTGGAATTAGAGTAACTTCCATTGCAATGGAGAACTTTGTTGCTTTGTTGAATCTCTAGTGTTCATAGATCCCTTCTTTCTATCGGTTTCTTCACAAAGACAAGTGATGCCGGATTTCAGAAGTCTCGGATCCATTGCCCTATTCTCGTGTCCCATTTTGTCGCATCTTCGCTAACAAAATCTACCAACTCGTACGTATTTAATATCGATATGTCCACGATCAACAAGTCACACAACTACGAATTAAAACAACTCTGTATTCATTCATCCATGAAGCTAATAGGTTACACATCTCCAGAAAACACACACTCAAGTCGAGTTTTTGTTTTCTTCTACCAACATCCGGACAAATGAAATGAACATCAAAAACACGAATTGACAAATTCATAGACCTAAATTATGCAGACATCGATCCTTAATTCTTTTGTCCATCTTAATGACCAAACTAAGTGAAAAAGAACCTGTATAAAATATGTACTAGCTTGTCGACTTACACTACATCTTCATGATCAGCTAGTCTCCCTTGTGACGGACGTTTCCATCATTTTGTTACCACGGGTCAAATACTACCCATTCATGTAGAAATGACAACCCATTACTTTTATAGTGTTTTGTCTTTTCTATGTAAACGGGTCGTATTTGACCCGTTATAAGGAAATGACGGATAACTCGTCACAAACAAGAATTTGTGCTTCAGGAAATTTCACACTTAACGCCACCAGAAAGACCGATCCATAGCATCTATCCACCTCCGGATAGCAAAAACAACAGCAGATAACCAACAAAGATTATGCAGTATATCAATGAGCTTGGAGCTTCAAGATCTCTTTTGCTGTTCTACGTCGAAAATAAGGCATATTTTCCTACAGCATACATACAACATACACAAATGAGTCACACATACCAGAAAAACATAGTTGAAAGCCAGTGCTGTAGAAAATCATGTGTTCACGTCTTGGATCGTGTTTAAACCTCATTCATTCTATTCCATTAGTAGTCAGTGTGTTTCTGTTTACATCGTTCTGACTTCTGATAGGTTGTCTCCGTTTATGTTTCAGGCCAGATTTGATCACTGCAGAGACAACTCTACCCTCGACCAATCAATGTGGTAATTAAAGTGGTCTCACACTCCCACCATCTCACATTAATCATGAAGGGTGTAGAAGTACTTCAAATGCACAAATTGCTTTTACGGATGAGCTTTGTCTCAAAAGTGAACGTAAACTACCCAACAGAGTGGACGGCTATATTTTCAAACTTATTTCCATTCATTTGCATTTCTTATTTCTTCTCCACTGACATCCAAGCTTTCTATTGCTTATCATCTTGACTTTTCTTTCAGAAAATCTCTCCACTTTAAATCTCATATTAGATCTTAGTCAGAAGATTTCTCCCAATATCCCCCTCCTTACTCAAAACACTTTATTTGTTTTACACTCTTCGTTTACCATTTTAATTTCCCTCACATTTTTTCAGTGTTTATCACTTCCGATTAACAATGTCAAACGACGTTAAATGTTAACTTAACTCTACCCCAAAATAACTTTGCCTACTAATGACAAAGAAGATACAAACCTGGGTGAAACGAAGCCCTATGCCTCTGCTGTAGAAATCGGTATACTTTATCATAAACACACCGCAATCGAACCTGTTCAAGCCCAAAATTGTCTGTCAAACATCAATGATAACTTAAACTATTAAACAAGACAAAAAAGGGAAATAACCTTGATAACCCTTCAAGTAACATGCAGAATAAAAATAAGGGGAAGATTACTTGAGAAAAATCAAACAACTCAATTTTCTTCACAATAACAGATTGAACACAGATCACAAAATATATTGAACAGCCTTAAAACCCACATGTGATACTTTAAGCCTGCTGCGTATAGAGTTGAAGTTATCTAGTCATAGAGAACTCTAATAAATCATTCCTAATAGTTCCCTACATGGAAAAACTGCGGGCCTAGTTATAAAAGTGACGCTTGGTAAAACGAGCCAAAATGAAAGCAAAACCCATGACCAAAGGTTTCACAGTGTAGCGAAACAAAATTAATATCTACCTCGTGTTTATTATTCCAATAAAAACCATCTATGTACGAGCAACTCTAAAGTGGGTGTGATAGGAAATGAGGAACTCTTAAACTGGTCATTGTCAAAATGAGATTAAATAAATCTATTAAGGTATACAAAAACCATAGACACAATCACACAAGTGATACTTAATACAAACAATGCAATCTTTCTACACAATCCCCTTACCAACAATGCAACTTTCTAGTCATCTTTCTTTTAATACAGAACAAAAAGACGCAGAGTTTTTAACTTACATAAAACAAACATGAGCATGAGCAAAATGCGCTGAAAACGAACAAAAATGAAAGCACCAGCAGATATATTGTACTTAGTACTTACCCATTCTGCTGTTCCGGAAGGTCTTCTGCATATTCAAACTCCCAAGAGCTAACATCAATGTCCTCCTCGCACTTGTCCTTTATTTCATCTTTATAATATTTAGCCTAGAGAAAAGGAACAAGAAAATGCTGAAGTTTCCGCATACTATACTACAATGAAACTGCCAGAGTCGTGATCCCAAAAAGATTTGGGGTCGGTTATTACTATGCCATACATAGTGTTATGTTGCTTAATTGCTATAGTTTGTTACTGACTGTAAACTAATGGTCCTAGTGGATGAGTTCACAACATGTAGAATAAAGTTCTAAAATACATACCAGTACTGTTAGAACCCGTGAATCTCTTCCTCCCAATGAGTCCAGATACTGAAACGTCTTGTCCTTCTTATTGATGACAGCCAAGCACCAATGTACTTCTTTATGGATAGGTACAAATATCTGGAATTGTCCAAATTAGTGGTTTGTAAACATGATAATAGTGCAAAACAGTCAAATTTAAAACCAAAAAAGGCTAACTAACATACTTTGTCACACTCACTGAGTTTATACCCAAGTTTTCTCAACGAAGTCCACCTTTTCACAGCTTTATAATCATACCCATTCCTCCCGCCTGTCAGCTGCATTCATAAGCCAGGGCACATTGAATACTATAATCATCAGACAATAAGCAGCAAATAAGAAAAAAATCTCACTGTGGCCATATATGATATCAGTAAAGAAAACACAGTTATAGAACGATTGCTCTCCCGTGTGTGCATTTAGCAGCAGGAAATAACCATAAATGGATTACGCATTTTGCATTTCAATTCACAATACCCCAAAATTATTGAATAACTCGGTGGTGCAGATATGGAATGAAAAAAAGGTTTCAAAATAGCAACAAAAAGAAGCTGTGACAAATCAGAGAAGAGTGATAAAAGAAACAACAAAAACATACAGAAAAAAACTTTAATTTTTTATTAGTAAATGGAGACCTTAAACTCTGAAATCAGAATCAAATACCATGATATGCCTAATCCTGCCCTTGTAAAGAGTTTCAATATGGAGCCAGTCAGTATGCTAATGTCAAAACATTTATGTTATCATATTTGGACCATAAACTAATGCCCCGTTAAAACTTTACAATATATCAAAGTAAGCTAAAAACACAACCTTGAATAAGAAGGTGTCACAATTCGAATTTGCAATCTACCACTAACCTTCTTATAAAAGAATGTGTTAAAGAAATGACAATTCAAATACTTCTTCGGCTCTCGTCTTTCCCTCTCTTTCAGTAGTTCAAGATATACATTGATGACCTGTGTCAGGGAAGAAAAAAGGCAAATGTGACAGAGATTAAGAAACAAACGTTCATAACTACTGCAAGTCCTAATGAAATGACTAAAGTTCACAAAGCAAATCACCTCATCGTTCAACCATGCACCTGGTCGCAGACATTGCAACATTTCACCAGTAATTTGGATATTAGAGTTTTCATGAGTGACCAGAACCTTCCTCCTATAGACGAAGCAAAGGAAAAGTGGTTAAACAAACACGGCTAGTAGCCTAAGATGACATAGAAACCATTCAGGTTTGAGCCAATACCTGTTAGAATTAGCCAATGCCTGGCTAACCTCACCTTCCTCATCCTCTGAAAGGGGAACAAAAGGCTCGACCAACAACTCCTACAATTCAACAACAAATTCAGTATCCAAATATACCAAAGCAAACATAACCATCTACGACAACAGGAATCGATTAATGGCACAAGAAAAGAAACAAAAAGAACAGAAAAAACAACCTCTTGAGGTTTCTTCAGCTCTTCTAACTTCTTCGCCTCCCGCAGCTTTCTTCCCGATTGCAAGGATTGCACTTTCGCTTCAGTTGACTTGATATCGAAGCTCAAATTTCTCAACTTACCAGAATATTTTCTTTCCACGTCCCTTAGCAAGTCCTTATATGCCTCACGATCAAGTGACGTGGAATGCAACACACCCCCATCACCCCCCACAGAATTCTCCAACCCACTCCTATCAAAGTCACGTGACTCTATCAAAAAACCTAACCCCCTATTTCCCACCTGTTTTGGTTCATCCAACCTTACCTCATTCCCATCCTCGATAATCACCACCTCATCTGAATCCTCTGAACCAACTTCATTCTTCAACTCCTTACCTACCCAAAAATGACGCAACGAACCGAATGCAGCTTGCTTCTTAGCCTCGCATGCACGCGACAATCTCTCAATGCTCCCAAACACATTCCCCATTGTAACCTTCCCCTTCTTTCCCGGAGTTTCACTACCCCTAACCTTCAACCCTCGACCTGGAAAAAAACCCAACCCAGCCCTTTTCGACCTACAAGGCGCATGAACGTCTTTCCGTAACTTTCCTACAGATTCGGGATACTTCTGCAACCTAGAAACACTACTTTGTACATGAAACTGATTTGAATACGAGATTCTAGGTTTTTTCAAGAAATTCGTATCGAAGTGATTGCTATAAACACTGAATTTTGGGGAACTAATCGATTCGGGTGGTGATGAAGTGTATAAAGTACCACATTCACTGGCACGCTTTCGAGATATAATTAACGCACCCATTTACCGAATAAAGCAACCCTAATCCATTCACCATGAACAATTACAATACAAAAAAAAACAAATGCGTACTTACTTGAATCGAGAATAGGCGGAAATTGCTGGGAAATTGGGGGATTGAGCTTTGAGTTAGAATTAGGGTTCTTTTGGGGTTTGAATTTGGGGGTAATTTTGCTGCAAGGTAGTACGAGTAGGAAGGGACAAGCGCAAGCGTTATTAGTGGTATAAATATTTTGGTCTTAAGACACTTAACGACTAATCCTCTATTTATTCTTTTTCTAATAAAACCTCCCACTTTTGTATATCGAGTAAGATGACACGACATGACGACTGGGTTGGTGGACTGTGTAGAGTAGTAACGTGTAGAGTAGTAACACGTAGGATTACAATATCTCTCTGTCTTGTATATCGAGAAATTTACACCGCGACAGTATGTATTTCTCGACCTACTTTTGTCCTGATTCATATCTATATTGTGTCTGCTTTCTTGGATTAGTGTTAGAAAATTGTTTCCTGAAATTCCGCTTTCGCACCGGTAAGTTTTCTTGAGCGGTGTTTACTACTGTTGCGGGCCCACAAACGTAATCCTTTTTTCCAACTAGGCTCGAACTAGTTCTTCTCCTCGACCTAACGGCTCGTTCCCATCATTTTCGCTACTCATCGTGACTCGTTGTTCAATTGTGGTCTCCTCATTGCTTTCAGCCATTTCTGTCTCATTATTTGTTTCAATGACTCGAGGGTTGTTCTCACAATTAGCAACACAATCCTCATCATCATGAGCCCACAATCCGCATTGAGACACGGTTTCACCCTCGTTGATATTATTTTGTGATTCAATCGAGGGAGCAGGGTCAGTCCCCCTTTCTTCTTTAAATGGAAAAATGTGCTCGTGGAAAATAATGTATTTCTCGACCTACTTTTGTTCTTATTCATATCTATACTAGCTGGAAAGCCCGTGCGATGCACGGGTCGATTTTTGATGACGTTGATAATGACATCTAGTTAGTATGCATAATAGTAAACGAATATTATCCACATACGTGAATGCGTTTCTAGGTAGGTAATATCTGCGATAAACGTCAAATTAAATTATAGGTGTACATTGTAGTAAAAAAGACTAATTTAAATACCTCGCACACAAGTACATCATCAACTATATATTGGTACCAATATTCCTTTATATTTCATGTAGTTTTGCATTCAATAATATCATCTACGGAGTATTATTATAAATGTAATAACTAATAAATAAAATGACAAATAATATTCACATATATATATGTAAAGTAAGAGAGCCAATTTGACATAGATATTTCTAAAATTTCTTACATAATAAATGTATAAATAATTGATTTAATATGAGATTATGATGATAAGTTATCACTCCTAAATTCGATTACTGTTGGATTAATTTCATTCAAAAAATAATGCTCAGATAATTAATTAAGTACACGAGGATTGTGCAACACTTCAAGAAAATTCTATAAATTGTCGAATATAACTCTTGAATTAATCATACTATTAGTAATAAATTATAGTCAAATATAGTGATGCACAAGTGCACGACCGCTTGTTAATGACGTTGATAAGGACACTAAGTTGATCAATTACATGATTAATGGATGATTTCGGGCTTGGGTAGGGAAAAACGGTTCATGAATTTCCAAAAACAGGTTTTCATATACAAATTTTCATATTATTTATTTAACTTTAAAAAAAATATTAAAAAATTTGGACCAATCATATCGCTCGAATAGTTCCTGCTTTATTAATATATATTGATTGTGTCTGCTTTCTTAGATTGGTGTTAGAAAATTGTTTCCTGAAATTCCGCTTTCGCACCGGTAAGTTTTCTTGAGCGGTGTTTACTACTGTTGCGGGCCCACAAACGTAATCCTTTTTTCCAACTAGGCTCGAACCTAGTTCTTGCTCCTCGACCTAACTGCTCGTTCCCATCATTTTCGCTACTCATCGTGACTCGTTGTTCAATTGTGGTCTCCTCATTGCTTTCAGCCATTTCTGTCCCATTATTTGTTTCAATGACTCGAGGGTTAGCAACACAATCCTCATCATCATGAGCCCACAATCCGCATTGAGACACGGTTTCACCCTCGTTGATATTGTTTTGTGATTCAATCGAGGGAGCAGGGTCAGTCCCCCTTTCTTCTTTAAATGGAAAAATGTGCTCGTGGAAAATAATGTCTCGTGAATTGAACGCATATTTTGTCTCGTGGAAAATGATGCGGTCTTACGCTCAATTCAATCTGATGGGACGTCAGCTTGTTGAACGTCGTCCTTGGCCTTTGCCCCCTTCTAATACATTTGCTAAAACATGGTTGTCATATTGGTTGCTTTGCATAAATTGGATGCACTATGAAGGTTAATGATTTGGACTGATGGGCAGTAATTGATTTGAAGATGCTCCTACGCCTTTGTACAATTCTTGGATGACCCAAAGGAAAGGATAAGCCAACGTTGGTTGAAATCAAGACAAAATTTAAGAATCATTTCTATACAGAGGGCCTTTGTTCATTTTTGGAGTTTCTTAAATGGATGAACCTATGATCAATTGTCCGCTTTACTACCGTTTCTTCCACATCTACCTGCCAGTCACCAAGAAGCGACCATGTTCAGTATTAGATACTTCATAGATCTAAATGAAGATCAACAGAGAATAAAAGTAAATCTGCTAAACGGATTAATCAGTTCCGGTAGAGGGATCAATATCCAGGTCGTGCTGTCCACAAATGAAACCGTGTGATTCTACATTATAAGAGAAGTTTGGTTAGTGATGTGGAGGTTCGCTTCTTCAAACGGATTTTAGAGAACTTTCACTCGTCAACCCTTTTTCCCATGAGGGTAGCCTATAAATATGCATCGACGCCCTTTTTCCCCGAATTTATCCCTTAACCGCGTTTTGTCATAGGCATAACATCGACACCCAAATACTCTCAAATGGTCTAATTTAGGTGTCTCTCCGTGCAACACTCTCATATAGAGTCTTCTTAACTAAAAGAGGGGTTGGGTCCTATTAATTAAATATACCGTCGTCATAACACATTCCCCAAAAAGTGACGGGCAAACCGGACTCGAACCTTAAAGCACGAACCTTTTCTAAAATGTGTCGATATTTTCTTTCGACCTGACCGTTTTGTTGAAGTGTGTCTTTATTTTTTGTGTGGTGTACTATTCCTTTTTCATGACAACTACTTTTTTACCCGTGAAAATCACGGATATAGTTCAAGTAAAATTGTGTTAACCTACGTTTAAATAAAATCTTGTTTGATATTCACGATTATAGAAATAAATAATTCAAGTAAAATATTTTATATTTCTAAATTATGTCAAATAAATAACAAATAAACAATATAATAACGTTGTACTATGTGAAATATTTGTCACAATTAAATTTCAAAAATAAACTGTGACGGTTCTTTTGCATATTTTTTCGATAAATTGTACGCATATTTTGTTTCGTGGAAAATAATGTACTCGTGGGCACTACTTTACATTATTCTGTGTAATGCGGATCTTACGATCAATTTAATCTGATGGGACGTCAGCTCGTTGAGTACCGTCATTGGCCTCTCCCTCTTTCTAGTACTTTATCATGGTTGTCATAGGTTATTTGCATAAATTGGATGCACTATGGAGGTTAATGATTTGGGCTGATGGGTGGTAATTGATCACTTTTGAAGATGTTCGTACGCCTTTGTACAATTCTTGGATGACCCGAAGGAAAGGATAAGCCAACGTTTGATGAAATCAAGACAGAATTCAAGAATCATTCCTGTACAGAGGGCTTTGTTCATTTTTGGAGTTTCTTAAACAAATGAACCATGATCAATTGTCGCTTTGTTACCAATTCTTTCACATCTATCTGTTAGTCACCAAAAAGCGACCATGTTCAGTATTAGATACTTCATAGATCTAAATGAAGATCAACAGAGAATAAAAGCAAATTTGTTGGACAGATTAATCAGTTCCTGTAGAGGGATCAATATCCCAGGTCGTGCTGTCCACGATTGAAACCGTGATTCTACATTATAAGAGAAGTTTGGTTAGTGATCTGAAAATGGTTCGCTTCTTCAAACAAATTTTAGAGAACCTTCACTCGTCAACCCTTTTTCCTATGAGGACCTATAAATAAGCATCGATGCCCTTTTCCCCGAATTTATCATTTACCCGCATTTTGTCGTGTGCATAACATCGACACCCAAATACTCTCAAATGGTCTAATTTAGGTGCCTCTCCGTGCAACACCTCATATGAAGTCTTCCCGGCTAAAAGAGGGGTTGGGGTTCTATTAATTAAATATACCGTCGTCAAAACAGATTCTCAAAAAATGACGGGCAAACCGAACTCAAACCTTAAACCACGAATCTTTTCTAAAATGTGTCGATGTTTTCTTTTGACCTGACCGTTTTGTTGAGGTGTGTCTATATTTGTTATGTGGTGGACTATTCCTTTTTCATGGTAACTAGTTTTTTTACCCGTGAAAATCACGGATATAGTTCAGGAAAAATTGTGTTAACTTAAGTTTAAATAAAATCTTGTTTGACATTCACGATTATAGAAATAAATAATTCAAGTAAAATATTTTATATTTCTAAATTATGTCAGATAAATAACAAATAAACAACGTAATAATGTTGGTGTAAGTGAAATATTTGTCACAATTAAATTTCAAAAACAAATTGTGACAGTTCTTTTGCATATTTTTTCGATAAATTGTTAATTACGAAATAATTATTCTATTTGGGTGCAAATATGATATGGTAAAAAATTAATTTGATAGTGTTTCTTTCAATTAATTAACTATTGAGAGTCGTCAAATGAAGTTATGAGATTCTAGATGGTATATCATCGGTTAACTCTATCGGGGAGTGGAAATGTCAAGTATTATTGAATTATTAAAAAATAGGTAGGTAATCACATGATTGTAAAAATTTAATTTGACAGTGTATAAATGTTTCTTTCAATTCATTAACTATTGAGAGTCGTCGAATGGAGTTATGAGATTTTAGAGGGTATATGATCGGGTAACTCTATCGGGAGTGGAAATGTCAAGTATTATTGACGAAAAAATAGGTAGGTAGTCACATGATTGTGCTCAAGGCCGCCACATGGCATTGTTTATAAATTAAAAAAAACCTTGTTTTAGATTGTCTTTTTATTATATACTCCCTCTCATTCTTTGGAAAAGCACACTTTGAATAAAATATATACCACCCATTTGAATAAAAAGGTGTGCTTTTCCAGTGAATGAGAGGGAGTACTAGTTTTTTTGTCGCGCGCGATGCGCGCGTATGGTTAGGTACGATTTGTGTATGTATTTTGATGCCGCATATTGTTGTCGTTAATTGTGTAATTGTTGGCATAATTCAAACTATTATTTGAGATTGCGCGATGCGTGCAGAGTGTTAGACAGAAATCGGGTATGTATTTTGTCCAAGCATATTGCTGTCCTTTGTTGTTCACTTGTTGGCATAAATTGAACCATTGTTCGTGTTTCCTTTTCTTTTCTGTCATACGTTTACATTTCAAAGAAGGAACTATTTTGCACTCGACTTTGAGCTGTAAGTTTGGTTTGTAAGCATAGGATATTGTTAATGGAGTGTTCTGGTACATTGTATACGACGTATGGGAAGATAATACTCCTGCCCATTGGAACATGTGATGGGAGGGATTTGTCGTGGATCCCACCACCAAATAATAACCAACTAATCCTAACTGGGTAGAAAGGGTAAGTCGGGTCGATCCACAGGGACGGGGTGTCGGACTAAGGTGTGCTACGGTCAAAGACCAGGTTCAAGACAAACTAATCTAGGGGATAAACTAAAGACTAAGCTAAGGTCTAAAACACGAGGTAACAAGGCTAAACGAATAACTAATGACAAAAGGAAGCTAATAAATCGATAAGAAGAAACTAGGGTTAGGTCGGGTTCATGGATGCCAAGGGCATAAGAAGGGGAAAGACGGGATTACTAGCGTGCTTTCGTAGCCTAGGTTCCGATCGGGCTCTCGCTACTTAAACGGCCTAGGGGTCATCCTCACCACGCTCTCGCTACTAATGAGGGAATCAAACCAACCAACCAAACACACACATACAAGAGAAGAGGCAAGAAAAACAAGGATTGATCGTCTCGAGTCTCACAAGCAATTCATCAAACATATGGAGTGCAAGGTAAATGGGAAACAACAAAAACAACATCTAGTACCACCCATCTCACCCTAATCATCCCTAATCACACCCAATCTCCCTACTAACCCTAGCAAGAAGAGTCTACTCAAACATAACTAAACTAAAACTAACACTAACAAGAGAAACCAAAACAAGAACAAGAGCATACATATGTAAAACTAACAAGGATGATGAACAAAACAATAAACAAGAGGTAAAGATTGAAACTTGAATAACATAAACAAAGATTAAGAGTAAAAGGATGAAAAGATTATACCAACTAACAAGAGAATGAAAAGATGAGAACTTGTATATAAAGAACACCCAAAACATCCACCAATGTTGTCAAGATTGGATGGATTCTTCAAGAGATCCCTTAATACAAGATTAGCTAACTAGATTAAGGACTAATTAACGACTAATCTACTCTAATCTATGCTAATCTATGCTAAAGTAGTCTAGGGTTTAGTGGGTAATGAAAAACATAAGCCTAGATTACAAGAGAGGGGTATATATAGGGTTACAAGAACAAAGGAGAAGAAAAGAAGCAAATGCGGGCTACAGCTGCCTCATCCCGTCCGGGATGAAATGGTCCCGTCCGGGACGAAATGGTCCCGTCGGGGACGGACCCAAAACAGACCCTTCGCATTTTGTGCACCTCATCCCGGACGGGATGAGGTCCTTCCCGACGGGGATGGGTCTTGTAGGCCTCCAATATGATCTTTAAGGTCCCTCCTTGCTTCTCATGGGTTTCTCATCAATTCTCGGGCTCGGGATCGAGTCCTAGGGTCTCGGGATTGGGTCCCAAGGTCTCGGGATCGAATCCAAGGCATCGAGTGATCGTTCCTTCTCTTCGTTGGCTTCAAAAGTGTATGAAACGAGTCGGAATCGTTCCAATTCTTCATGAATGGTCTTGGGGACCTAAAACGAACTAGAAGAAGCATGAGTAGCCCAGAAACCGCTCCCAAAGAGCGATTCCACAAGAGAAACGAGGACCAAACACAACAAAATAGGCACTACAAACTACACTTATCAACTCCCCCACACTTAACCTTTACTCGCCCTCGAGTAAGCACAAACTAACTAAAAGAACTATACTACTAGCCGAGCGGGTATTAGCGCACCCTAAGGCCTTTCAACTCACGCGAGAACACTTAGAGGACAAGTGCTCTCCGCAAGGCAAGTGGGGTCTTGCGACAAAACTGTGGATGCAACCGGACACAAAAAACACACAAACAAACAAACATACAAACAAACAAGCAATCGGTTGCACCCAAGAAGAAACAAATACTGCTTCCCTCTAAAAAGCGGTGAAAGAAGCACCGGTTTAGGACTCAAGGCAAGTGACAACGTTCCCAAGCTAATAACACAAATCGATATGGACAGAACTCTAATAGTATGACAACAAAGCAATAAAAACGTTGGTAACTTACCTAGGTTCCTCCTAACCTTCTAAGAACGTACTACGGGACGATCGGCGGGATTGAAAAGGGATGAACCACGGTGTTAGTCGACACTGTAGGCAAGTGAGACCCCTCCCCCTTTAACAGTGAGCCAAGAGGGTCGTCCCATGCCCGAAACCGCCCAACTAGTCCAAGTGAAAAAGGTGAATATGATTGCAAAATGAGGGAAGACCGATCATTACCGCTATCATCCTTCCTAGGGACTCGGTCCTTTGGTAGGCTCTTCACGGTAACTGATAAGTGTGTTTTGTATTGCTTATTTCTTGTGTTTAGTCCCGGTTTCTCCTACGAAATCGCTCCTTGGAGCGGTTTTCGAGGCTACTTACGCTTCTTCTAGCTTGTTTTAGGTTCCTAGAGCTATCTTGAAGAAACGGAACTATTTCGACTCATTTCCGATGCATATGGAGCCAAAGAAGAGAAGCGGCGATGAATCGGTGGCTTAGACTCGACTTAATGATATCCGGAACACCGAGCATCGATAAGAAGCCAAGGAAGAGCAAAACAGGACCCATCCCGATCGGGACCATACCTTCCCGGTCGGGAAGGAGGAAGAATCCCGGACGGGACGAGCCCTTCCCGTTCGGGAAGGATGGAGCAAAACAGCCCCCCTCTGTGAAGCCGTCCCGGTCGGGTTCGTGTCATCCCGGTCGGGACCATTGGTCCGTCCCAGTCGGGTTCGTGTCATCCCGGTCGGGACCATTGGTCCGTCCCGATCGGGTTCGCGTCATCCCGGTCGGGACCATTGGTTCGTCCCGATCGGGACCATTCCTTCCCGGTCGGGAAGGACTCAGCTCCTAGTCCGCTCCCTTCTTTCACTTCTCTCACTTGTGGAACACTATATATACCCCTCTTGTAATCATTTTAGAGGACAGAAAACCCTAGAGAGAAATAGTGCCTCTTAGATAAACCTTAGTTCAAAACTCTCCTTAATTACTTCCTACTTAGCATTAATCTAGTGTTAATCTTAGTTTCTACTTTGGATTTTTGAAGACTTGTAATTGATATTTCAATCTTGACAACATTGAATATCTCTTTGGGTTGAAGTTTATTCAAAGTTCCAATCTTTCCATTTCATATTTGTGTTGGTAAAATTTCCTTAATCTCTTTCCTTTTACTCTTAGTTATTCATTAAAGTTTCAATCTTTGTCTCTTGAATATTGTTTATCTTGTTTATTTTGCATAATGAATGTTTTAGCTTTTGTGTTATTTTCCTTTGGTTATGTTAGTATTAGTTTAGTCATGAGTGAGTAGACTTTTTGTGGGGTTAGTAGGGGGATTAGACGTTAATTATGGGTGATTAAGGTTAAGCATGGTTAAAAGTTGAGTCTTTGTTGCTTGTCACTAGTTTTGCATGTTGGGTGTTTGATAAATTGCTTGATAGGGTGGTAGTGGCCATACTACTCTACTTGTTGTTTCTCCCTTGATGTTTGCTTGACTTGTGATGAACTTTTCATGTTTTGGGTGTTCAATTGCATGAATCGTTGGGTTCGTTTAGTTGCGAGAGCTCGAGCTTGCCTTAGTGACTAGATGACGCTTTGACCCTCGTTTTCCCTTAGCCTATTACGTCTATGAACTCGATCTAACCCTACTCCTTTACCTATTTGATTTCATCTCCATTTTAGATAGTGTTATAGTGGTTTGCTTTAGTTCATTCCTATTAGAATCATTTAGTTTTGTTTAACTTATTCTCTAGTCTTATCCAAACTTAAAAGAAAATATCTTCCCTCATTGTTTCTTGTGACTTTGTCTTAAACCTAAGCATACTCTAGTCTTTTCTATACCGTCTTCGTGGACCGACCCGACTTGCCCCTAGCTACTAGTTAGGATAGTTGGTTTAATTGGTGTAGGATCGACGACAAATCCTCGCATCAATTTGGCGCCGTTGCCGGGGACGGTGTTTGTTTAGACTTTGTTTGCTTAGTTTCTAGATTGAGTCACCATCTTGTGTGTTCGTCAATATAAATTGTGTTCCATAGTGTGTTTCATCCATCTCTCCTTGCTTCTTCGTTGTGTAGAGTTTATTTCTTTCTTTTCTAGTGCCCACAAAGCACTAGACTTCTCACGTTTGTTTCCTAGTCCACAGTTTATGCCTAGAGGCGGAAACCATCCTCTTCTCTTCAACTCAGATCCGGAAAGTTTTTTCCGAAACCTTCGAAAAAGGACAGTTGTTAGAACGAGAGGTTCCCAACCGGGCACGAGCGAAGATTCCGAGCAAAGCGTGGAGATTGATCTAAATTCCCCACCGGGAGGAGCTACCGACGAAGGATTTTCAAACTTCTTCGGCACCCACAATTCTAGCGCATCCCATTCTACATCACCGGCATACTCTCCATCCACTTCACCACCTACATCTCTAACCTCTTCTATTCCAAGTTCCACACCCACATCACCAATCCGACACATCATGCCTAAGTTCTCTTCACACTCGACATTTACGGAGGATGTCTTGCCCGGTCCCGCCACTATGCCGGGTACTTATACCGGGAACTTTATAGCCAAGACGGCATTCATCCAATTGGTAGAGCGGAACCAATTTAGCGGGTTACCTACCGAGGATCCACACCAACATATGGAGGCTTTTTCCGATTATTGTGATGCCATTTCGCAAGCGGGAATCACCCAAGACCAAATTCGATGGGTCCTCTTTCCCTTCTCCTTGATTGGTAAAGCAAAGCAATGGTATAAGGAACTCAACAAGGCGGCTCTAGGAATAAATACTTGGAAGAAGCTAGCATTAGCCTTCTATCAAAAATTCTATCCACCGGAAAAGACCAACCAACTAAGGGCTTCAATCACGGGGTTTCAACAACGTGACGATGAGGGGCTTTATGAGTCATGGGAAAGATTCAAGGCTTTAATTCGCTCTTGTCCTCATCATGGATTGTCGGAGTGGTTTCTCGTTCAACAATTTTGGAATGGTTTGTTTGAAGATTCGAGGGGCATACGTAATATGGGTTCGAATGGCCGATTCACCGAAGTGGATTATGACCAAACTTGGTCAAGGATAGAGGAGATGGCGGTGCATAACTCCCAATATTCTAGACCTAGGAAGGTAAATAGAGGGGGAAGGCATGACATTGATGCTATTACTCAACTTAGTGCCGATTTGGGTGCTCAATTGAAGACTCATATGGATGCTATAGACAAAAAGCTTCAAGGGCAAGCCGACTTATTTCAAGGCACAAGTTCTTCCACCCAACCAACCATGCAACAAGTCAATGCCATGGATTCTTCATTTAATCCATCAAACCATGGTATGTGCGAAAATTGTGGAATCTTCGGGCATGAGTCTTATGAGTGTTTGAGCAATGTGGAACAAGTCAATGCTTTTCAAGCATATAAGCAAGGGACACCATTCTCCAATTACTACAATGCCAACACTCACAAGCACCCTTTTCTATCTTACAAGACTCAAAATGTCCAAAACCCTCAAGTCTTCCAAGGTGCTCAACAAGGCCAACAACAAGGCCAACAACAAGGCCGACAAACATATGTTGCTCCCCCTTTTAGGGGCAACCAAGGAAATCAAGGCTACCAAAGCAATCAAGGTTACCAAGGAAACCAAGGCTACCAAGGCAATCAAAGGCCTTTCAACAACTTTCAACAACCAAACGCCTATGAAAACCAAGGTGGCTATAACAATCAACAAAGCTTCAACAATCAAGGTAATTTTAATTATCAAGCTCACCAAGGTGGTTTCCATGGAAACCCTAACTCCCAAGGCTTTCAAAGCAACAACCAAGGGTACCAAAATCAAGGAAATTTTCAAGGTTACCAAAATCAAGGGAATTTTCAAGGTCAAAATCAAGGTAACTTTCAAGCTCAAGGAAACTTCCAAAACCAACAACAAGATGCCAAGCCTAGGAGTAAATCTCCTACTTATGATTATGGTTTTCCTCTAACTATTGCGAATGTTCCCCATACTCAACAAGCTCCAACACCCGATTTTGATATGCAAAAGACAATGTTGGACATGCAAAGAAGCAATCAAGAGGTACAACGCAATCAAATGGAAATGCAAAGAAATCAACAAGAATTCTATGCTCAAATCCAAAGAGATAACAAGGCTAGAGACACTCATGTGAAGATGTTGGAAACTCAATTGTCTCAAGTGGCCTCGGGTAATTCTTCAAGGCAAAAAGGGCAATTGCCTCCTCAAGGCACGACACCGAACCAAGCTACCGCTAATGCTATCACCTTGAGGAGTGGTTCTAGCTATGAGCCACCTATGATGCCTAAGGAAGATGATTATGGAGGAAAACAAAGGGAGGAGCCTATACTTGAAGAGGTTGATCAACCTCTAGAGGATTCTTGTGATGAAGAAGTCCCTAACCCGGATTTAGGGGAAGAAGTGATTGTTGAAGACATTGACGAGGGTGGTAATGTTCTTTCTTCGCAAAGAACCTCGTCTACTTTCATCCCACATGACAAAACCAAATCTAAAGGAACTTCTCCCTCAAAGTCAAAAGAAACCCATGGTGAGAAATTGAAGTCCAAAGAAGTGAGGGAAGCTACTAAGGTTCAACTACCTTTTCCCTCAAGACAAGCCAAGTCCAAAACGGACAAGCAATTTGACAAGTTTCTTGAACTCGTGAAGAACCTAGAAGTGACTATTCCTTTTACCGAATTGATTACTCAAGTGCCTACCTATGCTCGGTTTATGAAGGAGATCCTATCTAGGAAGAGATCGTTGGGAGAGCCCGAAACTATTGCTTTTACGGGGGGATTGAGCGACATGTACCTACAACCATCCCCACCTAAGCTTAAGGATCCGGGAAGCTTCTCCATCCCGTGTAAGATTGGGAATGTACACATCGAGAGAGCCCTTTGTGATTTGGGAGCGAGTGTGAGTGTTATACCTTACTCCATTTGTGAGAAGGTAGGCATGAATGAGCTTAAATGCACAACCATCACACTCCAAATGGCGGATCGATCAATCAAGCGCCCCCTTGGCATATTAGAGGATGTGCCGGTTCGTATAGGCAAGTTCTTTGTTCCGGTTGATTTCATAGTGCTTGACATGGCCGAGGACGCCAACATTCCAATCATCCTTGGACGCCCGTTTCTCCATACGGCGGGTGCCCTTATAGATGTGAAGAATGGAAGATTGACTTTGGATATTGGAGATGAGAAGATCTCTTTTGACCTCCATAGCACAATGAAGACTCCAAATACCAATGACTCTTGTTGTGTAATCGATGTACTTGATGAAGTCGTTGAGGATGCCACCGAGACATTATTGGTGAAAGATCCTCTTGAAGCTCTCCTAACCATGGGACTTGAAAGAGCTAAAGGTGGACTATGGGACGAAGACTTGGATGTACTTGAAGAAGCTCTAGATGGGGAGAACCGGGTCGAAGATCAAGCTACACTTTGTGGAATCTACTCGGTTGAGGTACAATCTCTAGATCTTAAACCCCTCCCCCCTAATTTATCTTATGCCTATCTAGACGATAAAAAGTCTTGTCCGGTCATAGTTAATTCCGAACTCGAGTCTAACCAATTGGATGCGTTGCTTAAGGTTTTGCGGAAATATAAGAGCACCATTGGCTATAGTCTTGAGGACATACAAGGGATTAGTCCCGATTTTTGCATGCATAGGATACATTTAGAAGACGATTTTAAGCCTAGTGTCCAAGGACAAAGAAGGCTTAATCCTAACATGCAAGAGGTCGTAAAGAAGGAGATCATGAAACTCCTTGATGCCGGGATCATATATCCCATATCAAACTCAAATTGGGTTAGTCCTATTCAAGTGGTTCCCAAGAAGGGTGGAATCACGGTCATAAAGAATGAAAGAGATGAACTAGTGCCCACTAGGTGTGTCACCGGTCATCGAATGTGCATTGACTATAGGAAACTCAATAATGCCACCAAGAAAGATCACTTCCCTATCCCATTCATTGACCAAATGTTAGAGAGGTTGGCTTCCCACACTCACTTTTGCTTCCTTGACAGTTTTTAGGGATTTTTCCAAATCCCGATTCACCCGGATGACCAACCTAAGACCACATTCACTTGTCCTTATGGAACCTTTGCATATAGACGCATGCCTTTTGGCTTGTGTAATGCCCCGGCCACCTTCCAAAGGTGTATGATGGGCATCTTTTCGGACTATATCGAGTCTATTGTTGAGGTTTTCATGGATGATTTTAGTGTTTATGGTAAAGACTTTGAGTCATGTTTGGTAAATTTGTCTAAAGTGTTAGCTAAATGTGAAGAAGTGAACTTGGTGTTGAATTGGGAAAAATGCCATTTCATGGTAAATGAGGGCATTGTGTTAGGTCACTTGATCAAAGATCGGGGCATTCAAGTAGACGGGGCAAAAGTTCAAGTCATCGAGCATTTGCCCCCGCCTACGAATGTCAAGGGAGTTCGGAGTTTCTTAGGCCATGCGGGATTCTACCGCCGATTTATAAAAGACTTTTCAAAATTGGCCAAGCCTCTCACCGAACTCCTCTTGAAGGATGCCCCATTTATATGGACTAATGCGTGCAATGAGGCTTTTGCTAGGTTAAAGGAGGCCTTGATCACCGCTCCCGTTATCAAATCACCGGATTGGTCCAAGCCGTTCGAGGTGATGTGCGATGCTAGTGACTATGCGGTAGGGGCCGTGTTAGGTCAAAGGGACGGGAAAGCCTTACATGCCATATATTATGCTAGCAAAACCCTAGACAACACCGAAGCTCGGTATGCTACGACTGAGAAAGAGCTATTGGCTATTGTGTACGCCCTCACCAAGTTTAGATCATATCTCCTCGGCTCTACGGTGATAGTCTTCACCGATCATTCCGCTTTGAAATATCTACTAGCCAAGAAGGACTCGAAGCCACGATTACTCCGTTGGATTCTTCTTCTCCAAGAATTCGACTTAGAGATTCGTGATAAGAAGGGAGCCGAGAACGTAGTAGCGGATCACCTATCACGCCTTCGAGTTGAAGACCTCGAGAAATCTCACATCGATGATTCATTCCCGGACGATGCTATAATGATTGTTTGCACTACATCGTCGGACCAACCTCCTTGGTTCACCGACTATGCAAACTATATTGTGGGAGGTGTTCTTCCCCCGGATTTGAATTACCAACAAAAGAAGAGGTTCTTCTACGAGGTCAAGCAATACTTTTGGGATGACCCGCAACTATTCAAAGCATGTGCCGATGGCTTATATAGGAAGTGTGTCCCTCAATGGGAACAAAAGGGTATAATGGAAGCTTGTCACTCATCCCCATACGGCGGACATCACGGTGCCTCAAGGACGGTCGCAAAAATACTACAATCCGGGTTCTATTGGCCAACGATGTTTCAAAATGCAAAGGAATTTGTTTCCCAATGTGACGCGTGCCAAAGGACCGGGAACATATCGTGGAGGCATGAGATGCCGCAAAGAGGGATTTTGGAGCTTGAATTATTTGACGTATGGGGGATAGATTACCAAGGCCCATTTCCATCGTCAAAGGGAAATCGCTACATCCTAGTATCCGTGGACTATGTTTCGAAGTGGGTGGAAGCCGTTGCCACACCCACAAATGACGCTAGGGTTGTAATGAATCTCCTAAAGAAGGTGATATTCCCCCGGTTCGGAATTCCTCGGGCCATTATAAGCGATGGAGGAACCCACTTCCATGAAAAACGCCTTGATGCTATCTTGTTGAAATATGGCGTACATCATAGGACCGGCTTGGCTTATCACCCTCAATCAAGCGGCCAAGTAGAAATCTCGAATCGGGAAATCAAAGCTATCCTTGAGAAAGTCGTCACAAGGAACCGGAAGGATTGGAGCATGAAGCTCGATGACACGCTATGGGCATACCGGACGGCGTTTAAGACACCTATTGGCACATCGCCATATAGGCTTGTCTACGGGAAAGCGTGCCACCTTCCGGTCGAAATGGAGTTCAAAGCTTTTTGGGCTATAAAAGAACTCAACCTCGATCCTACTTTAGTCGGTGAGAAGCGATTGCTTCAATTACATGAATTAGAATAATTCCGACTACAAGCCTATGAAAGTGCGCGGATCTACAAGGAACGCACTAAATTATGGCATGACAAGAGGATAAACAAGAGGTCGTTTCAAGTGGGTGACAAGGTGCTACTATTCAATTCAAGGCTTAAGCTATTTCCCGGGAAGCTCCGCTCACGTTGGTACGGACCGTTCACCATCACGGAAGTCGGACGGTATGGAGACTTCGAGTTGAGCAATGAAAAGGGTGAACCGTTCCGGGCAAACGGTCAAAGGATCAAACTCTACAACGAGAGTGCAACCAAGGAGTTGGTGGAGGTACTTCACCTCCAACCAATCCCCTCATAACCAATCCAACAAACTCGGTTTGGCGGTGTTCCTCAAGAACCGCCATGTTGTAAATATTTTTTCCCTTCTTTTTATTTCTTATGAATTATTTCGTGTTTTTCCCTTAGATTTGGTGTGCGTAAAAATTGTTTTTGGTAATCTTCTTATGAGTGTGGTGAGGGAGAGAGTTTTCATGAGTTTGTGGAATTGTGTAGGGAGATTCATGATTGTTGAGTTAGTGTGTTGAGTATTTGGAGGCGACTACTTGAAGCAATAAATCAAGCTTTCCAGCCCGGTTTTCTATTTCTCCTACTCGTTGGGATTTTTTTTTGAAAGACGGGGGCTAGGTGGTCGTTTTTGAGCTGAGAACAAGCTTTTGGGAATGGGATTCCGGATCCCGAGGGGTTATGTATGAAGGCAAAATGCTAAGGTCATGTTCTTGGAGCATCCCGTTCGGGACAGGTTCTTCCCGGTCGGGACGTAGGGGTCAACCCGGTCGGGATCATCCCATCCCGGTCGGGATGAAGTGACAATTTAGAGCCCCCTCTGTAAAACCATCCCGATCGGGACGAGATCATCCCGGTCGGGACGGAAGAGCCAACCCGGTCGGGATCATGCCTTCCCGGTCGGGACGAAGGTGTCATTTGTAGCCTCTACTGTCAAGTCATCCCGATCGGGACGAGTCCATCCCGGTCGGGACGGAGGAGCCATCCCGGTCGGAATCATGCCTTCCCGGTCGGGACGAAGGTGTCATTTGTAGCCTCTACTGTCAAGCCATCCCGATCGGGACGAGTTCATCCCGGTCGGGACGGAGGAGCCATCCCGGTCGGGATCATGCCTTCCCGGTCGGGACGAAGGTGTCATTTGTAGCCTCTACTGTCAAGCCATCCCGATCGGGACGAGTTCATCCCGGTCGGGACGGAGAAGCCATCCCGATCGGGACGAGTTCATCCCGGTCGGGACGGAGGAGCCAACCCGGACGGGATATGTTCTTCCCGATCGGGACGAAGAGTTATTCCAAGGCCCAACCCGCCCCATCCCACCCTCCTTATAACTCCCATACTCAACCCAACCCTTACATACTACATATTACTCAACTTCATCTTCAACCTCTCTCCAAACTCAAAACCCCATTATTCAACCTAACCACAAATCACCATAAACCCTCATTTCCTCCACCAAAATTCATCAAATCACTCTCAAAACACTTCAAAATCAGTTTCCATCACATTAATAACTATCCTAGACCCATTTTTTACCATTAAAACCCCCAAAAACTAAAAAAATCAAGTTTTTCATGCCACTTTTTCCCCAAATCCGAAATTTGGGGTTATCTTTCCTAACTTGACTGAGCTTCTTTGGGTGGGTTTTGGAGGCTTATTACATCAATACTAAGCTTCTTGTTGGTATTTTTGTGGGTTCTAGAAACTATTTTTGGGTGAAAATCGATTTGGTTGTTTAGCATCAAGCTTCTTCAACAATGGCTCCAAAGAAGAGAGGGCAATCGGTAGTTAGCAGAAAACGAAAGAGTGCGTCGAGTTCTAGGACCGAGGTCGAGGTCGAGGCCGGAGAGCAAGAAATTGCATGTCACCCGGATTTTCCCAACCTTGTCTTTGAGTCAGAACTGCAAAAGGAGAAATTTTCCAATCTCCTTGGTAAGAACCTTGAACCAACTCGTTTTCTATGCAAATCAATTCTTAGGAAGCTTGGTTTGCTTGAGCAAAGTAGGCAATTTTTTGTTGGGGTGGGGATGGAAACGCTGTTTGACATGCATGAGCTCACTTATAGGCAACTCACGTTAGAGTTCCTTAGTAGCTTTCGCCTTGATATGTATGGTTTACCACATAGGGTATGTTTTAGGATCAACAACACATCCTATATGCGCACCCTCCCCCGATTCGGTGAGATTTTTGGCCTTCCCTCCACTGCTAACAGTAGCATTCCTGACGAATTTAATGTGGCGGATGTATGGCGTAGTATCACGGGTCTTACACTCGTGGACTTTAGGCACTTGTCAAGTCGTCTAGTCCATCACCCGGTCCTACGTCTATGGCACCGATTAGTGGCGGGTACCTTATTCGGGAGGTGCGAAACGGGTACCTTCACCCAACAAGAATTGACCATTATTGGGGCGTACTTGAATATAAAACGTCGACGTCGATTCACCCCCGACATTGTCCTTGCTCTAGCTAAGCATTTCGAAAAGATTAGTAAAGGGGGGAAACATATGAAAGAAATTGTCATTGGGGGACTTGTTACTCATATAGCTAAGAGGGTTAGTGCGGAATTTCGGGAGGAAGACTTGATCCCCGTACCGGGGGACACAAGAATAGATGAGAACTGTTTGGCCCGATACCATAGATGGATTGCGTACGACAAGGTGCACAAAAAGTACCAATGGAACACGGCGGGTCGGGCACATTTTTTCCTACCATGTAGCACACTCCCGATCCTTGCGCCTTTGGAGCGATCCACCACCCCGGTCCAAGAGCCTAACTTCTTAATCCCCTTTGTTGGAAGTGACCCCGGTGCTTCCTCCTCACGTACCCCGCCGTCCACTACGGAACAACAACAACAACAACCCCAACAACAACAACAACCCCAACAACAACAACATCAACAACAACAAGCTACACTACCCCATCAGTACTATCCCACCCCCCCGTCATTCATTAACGTCCCTCCGTATGCACCTTACACTCCCTTTGTCTACCCTTCGCCCCCGGCCGACCTTTCTATGGCCGCTATGCTTAATGCCCTACACCTTGGGCAATATGAGCATAGGAGGGATGACTACTATGCACAATACCCGGATACCACCTCCTAGCTCAGCAAGGGTATATAAACCCGCAAGGGAACCTCCCATCGTGGTATAGACCGTAATACTTCCAAGGCCACGGTAATAACGATGAGGAGTTCGAGGAGGAGGACGCTTGGGATGTGAATATGGGGGAGGGTGATTTTGGAGCCGGTGAAGAAGAAGAAGAAGAAGAAGAAGAAGATAGTGATGATGATGATGACGGTAATGGAAGTGAGGAGGAGGATGACGACGAGCCCGATGACTATTGACTATTGAACGATGGAGATATGTCGGTTGCTAACCACTTGGTAAGGCGACTAACGTTCTTTTCCGTTTTTGTTGCTCGTCCTTATGCATCCCCTCATTTATGTGATTTGGTGGCCCTCGGGGCCCTTTTGAGAAATTGCTCCCGGTGACTCTTGACGACTTGATTACGTCAAGAGTTACTTCAAAATCCAAACGATAATTTGTTAGTTAACTTAATTTTTATTTCTTTTTAATTTTTTTCTTTATTTTAGTTTTCTTTTTTACGATAATTGGTAGGATTTAGTGGAAATCGGGCGGAATCCGGGCTAGGTGACGTGATTACACCTAGTCCTCCCCTCCCATTTCAATTTTTTGTTTCTTTTTACCTTTCCCCCTTCCATATCTTCTCTTGACTCGGGTCTAGGTGACGTGATTACACCTAGGCCCGAAACCCTCTATATTTTCTTCATCTTTAGTCTTTTTCACCTTATTTTTATTTTCTTTTCTTTTGTGTCTTCCACACACTGTCGATCGAGCATGGGGACATTGCTCGATTTAAGTGTGGGGGAGTGATAATTCTTTTTCATTTTTCTTGATTTCTTTCTAAAAATTCAAAAAAATCCCTAAAAATTTGAAAAAAAAAAAAAAAAACCCAAAAATATTTTCTTTTGTGTTTTATTTTGTTTGTGTTGTTTGTGTGCGTTTTGCCTCCCCTTTTCCTTGTAGGTTGCTTGACGACCATCAATTTCGGAAAGCTCTACAAAAGCTCGGTAATATCATTCCTTTCCCTTTTTCCTATTTCCGTCACGGAGTTTGGAGATTGTGTTTGTGTTGATTGTGGCTCGGGTGGAGCTTTGTGAAGTTTGGGTTACATAAGCAACTTGTTTGGAATGTAAGGGGTGGTGTTTGTTAATTGTTGTGTATGTTTACTCTTACTTTTCTTTTCTTCTTTTTGTGTTTTCTTTCTCTCTTGTCTTCGTCTTGTATTGTGGCTCGGGTGTATGCAAGCTTCGTCTCGTCTTACTTTTCTTGTATGTAGGTAGAGTGTTTCTTTTTCGAAAACCCGGTTATGTGATTTGTGTGCAAGTGCCTCTTATTCTCTAGTTAGCGTCACTTTTTTGGATTTGTGGACTTTATTCTAGTAGAATGACCTTTAAACAATAATTATATTGACCTTTTGCCTTGAGTCCATCTTTTCTACTAAGTGTTTACACCGAGATTTGCACTTGACCACCTTGGCCACCCCCGGAGTGTTAGGCCTTGGTGTCCGGGTTTCATTTCCTTAGGTGACCTTATTCAAGTAACCGCTTTCTAGTCCAAATTTTTCACCTTTTTTGTGGGTTAGGAAGGGGTGCACACCTAACTTACCTACTTTCCTACCATTCCTCCATTTCCGTTTAATAAGCTTTGCATATTGTAATTGGCAAGTTGCATTTAGACGTTGTCATGGGCAAGCCAATCGAGAAAGAATGGGGCTAAAAAAAAAAAAAAAAAAAAAATTTGCCCCCAATTGATTGACTTAAGGGGAAGAGAAGAAGATCAAGAATGAAAGAAAGTGTGTTAGCCCAAAGTCAAAGAATAAACCTCAAATACATTCCCAAAAATAAACAAAACAAAAACAATAAACCTTTTCCCTTGTCGATGTGTCACCGTGAAGGGCCTACCAACGGACCGAGTCCCGAGGAAGGAAGATAGCGGTGACTATTCGATTATCCTTCTTTTCACCTAGCCTTTTGTCAATGCGTCGCCGTGAAGGGCCTACCAACGGACCGAGTCCCGAGGAAGGAAGATAGCGGCGACTATTCGATTGTCTCCCTCTTTGCTTAGCATTTTTTCCCTTTTTTGTTTGGACTAGTTGGTTACTTTGAGTTTGGGACGACCCTCTAGGCTTTGCTTGGGGAATGAAATCACACTTACCTACAGTGTCGACTCACTCCGGGGTTCATCCTTTTTCCACTCCATTTATCGTCTTGGTGTAAATTTCCCTTAGTAGATTAGAAGGACTTAGGCAAGTTGTCAATTTAATTGTTGCTTAGCCGTCATACTATTAGAATTTGTGTCCCTTCCTTCTTGTGTAGCTAACTTGGGAATGTTTCACTTGCCTTGAGTTCATAACCAGAGTCTTCCCGCCGTTTTGATGAGGAACTCGGTGTTTTTCTTAGCTTGGATACGTCTCTTTTTGTTTGTTCATGTGCTTGTTTGTTTCGTGTGCGAGGCGTATCCACCATTTTTGTCACAAGACCTCACTTGTCTTGCGAGGAGTGTTTTACCTCATAAACACTTCGGCGTGAGTTGAAAGGGCGTAGGGTGCGCTAATACCCAATCGGATAGTAGTTCTTTTTCTAGTTAGTTAGTTCGTGCTTACTCGAGGGCGAGTAAGGGTTAAGTGTGGGGGAGTTGATAAGTGTGTTTTGTATTGCTAATTTCTTGTGTTTAGTCCCGGTTTCTCCTACGAAATCGCTCCTTGGAGCGGTTTTCGAGGCTACTTACGCTTCTTCTAGCTTGTTTTAGGTTCCTAGAGCTATCTTGAAGAAACGGAACTATTTCGACTCATTTCCGATGCATATGGAGCCAAAGAAGAGAAGCGGCGATGAGTCGGTGGCTTAGACTCGACTTAATGATATCCGGAACACCGAGCATCGATAAGAAGCCAAGGAAGAGCAAAACAGGACCCATCCCGATCGGGACCATACCTTCCCGGTCGGGAAGGAGGAAGAATCCCGGACGGAACGAGCCCTTCCCGTTCGGGAAGGATGGAGCAAAACAGCCCCCCTCTGTGAAGCCGTCCCGGTCGGGTTCGTTTCATCCCGGTCGGGACCATTGGTCCGTCCCGGTCGGGTTCGTGTCATCCCGGTCGGGACCATTGGTCCGTCCCGATCGGGTTCGCGTCATCCCGGTCGGGACCATTGGTTCGTTCCGATCGGGACCATTCCTTCCCGGTCGGGAAGGACTCAGCTCCTAGTCCGCTCCCTTCTTTCACTTCTCTCACTTGTGGAACACTATATATACCCCTCTTGTAATCATTTTAGAGGACAGAAAACCCTAGAGAGAAATAGTGCCTCTTAGATAAACCTTAGTTCAAAACTCTCCTTAATTACTTCCTACTTAGCATTAATCTAGTGTTAATCTTAGTTTCTACTTTGGATTTTTGAAGACTTGTAATTGATATTTCAATCTTGACAACATTGAATATCTCTTTGGGTTGAAGTTTATTCAAAGTTCCAATCTTTCCATTTCATATTTGTGTTGGTAAAATTTCCTTAATCTCTTTCCTTTTACTCTTAGTTATTCATTAAAGTTTCAATCTTTGTCTCTTGAATATTGTTTATCTTGTTTATTTTGCATAATGAATGTTTTAGCTTTTGTGTTATTTTCCTTTGGTTATGTTAGTATTAGTTTAGTCATGAGTGAGTAGACTTTTTGTGGGGTTAGTAGGGGGATTAGACGTTAATTATGGGTGATTAAGGTTAAGCATGGTTAAAAGTTGAGTCTTTGTTGCTTGTCACTAGTTTTGCATGTTGGGTGTTTGATAAATTGCTTGATAGGGTGGTAGTGGTCATACTACTCTACTTGTTGTTTCTCCCTTGATGTTTGCTTGACTTGTGATGAACTTTTCATGTTTTGGGTGTTCAATTGCATGAATCGTTGGGTTCGTTTAGTTGCGAGAGCTCGAGCTTGCCTTAGTGACTAGATGACGCTTTGACCCTCGTTTTCCCTTAGCCTATTACGTCTATGAACTCGATCTAACCCTACTCCTTTACCTATTTGATTTCATCTCCATTTTAGATAGTTTTATAGTGGTTTGCTTTAGTTCATTCCTATTAGAATCATTTAGTTTTGTTTAACTTATTCTCTAGTCTTATCCAAACTTAAAAGAAAATATCTTCCCTCATTGTTTCTTGTGACTTTGTCTTAAACCTAAGCATACTCTAGTCTTTTCTATACCGTCTTCGTGGACCGACCCGACTTGCCCCTAGCTACTAGTTAGGATAGTTGGTTTAATTGGTGTAGGATCGACGACAAATCCTCGCATCAGTAACGATCGGAAAAAAGGCTTATTTTGAGAGGGTGAGAATCTTTTTGTGAGACGGTTTTCTTTTGACATTTTTCTTTCTTTTGCATTTTTTTGCTTTTTGTGTTGCTATGCCACTTCTTTTTCATCTTTTGTATTTTCTTTTTGGCTTTTTGTGCCTTTTCTTTTTCTTCAATCTTTTCTTTCTTTCATTTTCTCTTTTTTTTCTTTTCTTTGCCCTTTTGGCTTGATAAGAGTGTAGGCATTTCTTTTTCGCAACTAAGAAAGAGAGAGATTTCAACATATTGCAACTTTATTTTGTGGAAATGGGTAGAAGGTAGGGAAATGGGTGAGTCGGGGAGCGTCCTTCCCTTCAAACCCACAAAAAGGGGAGAAACTTGGACTAATCAAAGCAATTCCGAACACGGTCACCTAAGGGACGAGACTCGGCAACCAAGGCCTTTTCACACCGTGGGTGGTCATAATGGTCAAAATGCAAATCCCGTAGTAAATCCCTAGTAAGCTAGGTGGACTTAAGGTAAGAAACCAACGAAATAATTGATTTATGGTCATTCTACTAGACTAAAGTCCAAGACTTGATTTATACTACTAGAAAGGGAAAGTAAACACTTGTACATTATCCTCTAAACCGGGTTTTCGAAAACCGTTTACGCACTAGACACAAGTACACACCACAAAACAAAGACATGATAAAAACGAAAGAAAAAGAGACAAAAGGCAACAAAACAAAACAAACATACAAGAGAACAAACACCACCCCGAATTTCCAAATAAGCAACCAATCAATCATAAATCTTCACAAGGCTCCACCCGAGCACACATCATCACAAATATCCTCCACACTCCACAAGAGATAAAGAGGAAAAAGGGATAGAAGGCGTTACCGGATGTCTTGAAAGCCTTCCAAAGTCAACGGTGATTAGGCGACCTACAAGGAAAAAGGGAGGCAAGCACACACAACACAACACAACACAACACAACACAACACAACGACACAAAAAGAGAAAGACACAAAAGAAAATCTTTTTGATTTTTGTGAAAAAAATTCAATTTTTTAGGGTTTTTAAAGATTTTTTGAAAAAACTACGAAAATAAAACTAACTACGATAGAATATCGCTCCCCCACACTTAAACCGAGCAATATCCTCATGCTCGACCGTAGTGTATGGAGACACTAAAGAAAAAAAGAAAAGAAACTACGAAAATAAAGCTAAAAATCAAAAATAAAGCGGAGAAAATGGTAGAATGTGTCCGGCCGGGGTGTAGTCAAGTCACCATGGGCCGAGACGAGAAAAGATATGGATGGGGGAAGAAATAAAAAGAAAGAGAATAAAAGGAAATGGGAGGGGAGGACTAGGTGTAATCAAGTCACCTAGCCCGGATTCCGTCCAAATCCGGCTAAATCCTACAAAAAGGGTGAAAATCTTGTAAATTTGGATTTTTCAAATGACTCTCGATGTAGTCACGTCATCGAGAGTCGGGAGCAACGATTACCAAGGCCCCGAGGGCCACCATGACACAAATGATAAGGGGAAGGGGAACTAACAAAAGAATACAAGCAATAAAAGACGGAAAAGAAAGGATAGTTGCCGTACCATGCGGTTAGCAACTCACTCGCTCCATCGTCTCATAGGTCGGTATCGGCACGTAGCTTGTCTTTGTCATTGCTATTCCTCTTCCGTCTCAATAAGACCGCATGGTTGAAGTACAAAGGTATAAGAAGGTGAGATTTGATGTGAAACTTGGTGCAAGGGTTCATGAATGAAGTGTAAGGGTGGGATCAAACGTCGAAGAAGAGGCAAGAAGGAGGAGCAGGGGATCATCCCGGTTGGGATGGATTGGTCCCGTCCGGGACGAAATGGTCCCATCGGGGACGGACCCAAAACAGACCCTTCGCATTTTGTGCACCTCATCCCGGACGGGATGAAGTCCTTCCCGACGGGGATGGGTCTTGTAGGCCTCCAATATGATCTTTAAGGTCCCTCCTTGCTTCTCATGGGTTTCTCATCGATTCTCGGGCTCGGGATCGAGTCCTAGGGTCTCGGGATCGGGTCCCAAGGTCTCGGGATCAAATCCAAGGCATCGAGTGATCGTTCCTTCTCTTCGTTGGCTCCAAAAGTGTATGAAACGAGTCGGAATCGTTCCAATTCTTCATGAATGGTCTTGGGGACCTAAAACGAACTAGAAGAAGCATGAGTAGCCCAGAAACCGCTCCCAAGGAGCGATTCCACAAGAGAAACGGGGACCAAACACAACAAAATAGGCACTACAAACTACACTTATCAACATGCGAGGTTCCGAATAATTCCTAGAATTTAAAAGGTAATTCGTGGGCATACTACAAAGGCACTTGGTGAGTCCAAGTATCAGAGATGGCCCTTTGAATAAACCTTTTGCTTAAAATTTCTCGCAAGAAGACCAAGCCAAAAGCATCCACTAACTTCCTACTAAACAACTTGATCGACGAAAATCTCGGGGGTTGCATATTAGCCCATGCTCCTGGCTCGGATTTTTTTTTGCCATAACCAGGCCCATGGCAAAATTTCTTTTCCGAGCCGGGACCATGGGCTAATATGCAACCTCCGGGATCTGTGTCCATCTAGTTGCCTAATAGAAAGTTAATGCATGTTTTTTTGCTTGGTGTTCTTGGGGAGGGCCACCACCGCTACTTAGAATTCACACAAGTGTCCTGAACAAATGTCAGATCAGTCAACGTTGCCCCAGGGAAATAATACTCGGAACCGACCAGTCTGGTTTGCTACAACATTTGCACTCGATTTGATTGGAAGCGGGACAAATTTGTATTGCGCTGATTCTGACAGATACTGTTGATGCTAGGGATGGGTCGGGTCTGGGTCTCATTTTTCCAGACCCGGCGGATTCGGGTCGGGTCTGGATCTTATTTTTGAAAATCGGGTCCGGGTCCGGGTCTGAAATACTGGACCCGGACCCGACCCGTGGACCCGGCACTTTAATTAAAAAAACAAAAATCTACCAACATACATACGCAAAACTGCTAGCAAACAACTAAATTATTAAAATAACTCACTCTCTCACTTCTTTCCTCACCATTTCAACGTTCATTCAAGGTTTCCTAAGACCGTTATGAATGAGTTTGTAAGAGTGTTTAATTTCTTAGTACAATATATGTCGTAGATAATTTTGTACGTGATAAAAAATACCGGCAAAATTTGAAATTTGGAAGAAATGAGAAATGTAGGACAAAATAAAATAAAATAGTGAGACCCGCGGGTAGACCCGGACCCGAACCGGACCCGGCGGGTCTGGATCCGGGTCTTAAAATTTTGGACCCGGCCGGGTCCGGGTCGGGTCCGGGTCTAGGGTAATTTTGACGGGTCCGGGTCCGGATCCTAGTGGACCCGGTCCAGATGCGGTCCATTGCCATCTCTAGTTGATGCGTGCCGTTCCTATTCGATTTTTCACCTATTTTGGCACGCATTTCCGTGTCATTTCATTATTTTTAGGAGTCGAATTACGTTATTTTCTCCCACAAGTGCTACTCGGGTATTCTTTTGTTGTTGTGCAGATAATCGAGACCGAGTAGTTAAAAGAGCTCAAAATTACGTTAAAAATCGTTAAAGCTCTAAATCGATTCGTTGTATGAAAATCGAGAGGAGATAAAGGTGAATCCAAAGAAGGCCCATGCAAAAGTGCAGCAAAACAATAAGGAAGTCTATAGACTAAGAAGACTGAGTCTGTAGACTAAGAAAGCACAAGTCTGTAGACTAGAAAACAAGTCTATATACTAAGAAAGTGCAAGCAAAGCAAACAAAGAAGTTTGTAGACTAAGGAGAAGTCCGTAGATGTGTAAGAATTGGAGGCCTAGACTGAAGAACTCAGTCGGCAGACTTGGATCTCAGTCTACCAGCATAAAATTCCTAGTCTGCAGAATGGGATACTGCATCCAGAGACTAATTCAGCGCAGATATTTTGTTGACGCTACCCACGATCTTCCCGCATCAAGATTCTTTTACCCCCACTATCTCTATTTACGTATACTGGTTGAGGTGTTATAGTTAGTGGGAAAAGTTTGTGCGTAGTTAGTTTAGAGATACAATTAGTATAAATAGGCGGACTGACATCTCATCTTTCATTTATCTTTTTCCTGAGTAATCATTCACACATCATCTTTAGATTAATTTAGTTTATAGTTACTGTAAATATTTAGTATCATTCCAGTATTTATTCATTCAGTCAAAACTCGAGTTTTATTATTTTCGTCTTTATTTCTTCCGTCTTCATTCTAATTAGATATTCCGATTTCGGTAATTTCCTCTTCTTCCCTAATCTCCCTCTTCTTATTACTGTAACTTTTGTTTTTGTTTCCTTTTACGTTTTCTGTACTTTTTTTCATCTTTCTAATTCTTCATGTTTCCTCATCTTCTTAATTTTTCTTATCTTCTGTAGTTATTAATTATTTTGCTTTCTTCTTTCTTTTCCTCATCCTATTTCTTCTTTTACCATCATGTTTCATTCAGTAATTATTATTATCATTATTGTAAATATGTTTAGCTAATTTTCCGTCACTAGAGTTTAGGTTAACTGCGAATTGAACCAAGTTTATATGTGATGACTAAATAATCGACCTTTACGAGTTAAATCGCTCTTGCAACATTATCTCGATGAGTAATTAATTATAGGCCGTAATTGATTATTTGTATCTTGTAAACCCGACCTAAGATCGAAAGCTGGAACGGATTAGACTCGTTGTAATCGATAGAACTCCCTAATAAGTAGCGAGAGCCCGTTAGGTGACTTCTAGGATGACTAGTGATCCAAAAGGACCGTGTCGATATTCTTTAACTCGTCTTAACTGATTATTTGGAAATCGTATGTATGCCTGTTTCGATTTGTAATGATCCGACGACTCTGGTGATTTTCTTAATTCATTAATTCATTCTTTTATTAATTTCGTGTTACTGTCAGTTCATCTCAAATCATTATAAAATTGTGACCCGATAGATTAATTGACTAACTTATAATTCTCAACCTGTCTTTCTGTGGAATCGACCCTACTTACTGCTGACTACCCGTTGGTAGTAATCTAGGATTATTTTGATTACGGTGACGCGACTAACCTGTATCAACTGTATGTCGTCTCTCATATTGTTGATTATACAGCTTCCAGGATAGGCATACTGAGCAACAAAACTTTCCGTATCAGGTGCAAATGCTCTTGTTTCTATAACTTTCTCAGTCTTGAGACCATTGTCAGCTCTTATCTTGTATATATCATGTACCCTCCAGTATGCTGATGAAAATTCTAAGTTTAAATATCACCCTAAATGTGCCTCTATGAGGCCGAGGTGGAGTCTCTGACTATCTTAATGAGGGCCTTTGAAACATTCTCTAAAACTTCTGGCCTTAGTATGAGTATTGGCAAGTCTAACTTGTATTGTGTTGGTATAAGCTCAGTTCTCAAAGCTGAAGCTTTACAATTCACAGGGTGTGCTAGTGGAGAGTTGCCATTTAGGTATTTGGGAATCCCAATCCAAACGACTAAGTTGGTGAAACTTGACTGTGGCAAGCTGGTTGCTAGGATAACTGGTCGAATTACAAGTTTAGGGGTACGGAAGCTTTCTTATGCAGATAGATTGACTTTGGTTCAGTCAGTTTTATCCCGAGTACATACGTATTGAGCAATGATTTTCATTCTCCCGAAGTGTTTCCTTGATAGGATCGATGCTATATGTCGAAACTTTCTTTGGGAAGGTAAGGACGCGTACAATTGTGTTCCTATTGTAGCCTGGGGCAAGGTTTGTTGTCCTAAGATTGAAGAGGATTATTTGAGTTTGCGCCAGCTGATGAAGTGGAATAAGGCAGTGATAATTAAGCTAGTTTCATGGATATTTGACCAGCCATCTAGACTCTGGGTTATCTGGGTTAATCATTTTTACCTAAAAGGACGTGCCTAGATGAACAACATTACAAGTATTTCAGTTTTGTGGGGTTGGAAGCGAATTTGTGCGTTAAAGGAGGAAATTAAGCATCATTTTGCAGGTGGACAGTGGTGTGGACATGACATAGGTCCACCCCGACGCGGCCACGCGCGGGTTTTGGGGAGGCGAATGAATCTCCATGAGATGGTCAAATGGAAATTTAAATCGAAGTCGGAGTCGCCACCGAATTTTATGGTTATTCGGAACCGTTCGAGCCCACTCTATGTCGTAGTGGGCCGTGTACAAAATACGGCCCATTTCCGATGTCAGAGTTTATTGGGCTCGTCCCTTTGCATATCGATATAGATGCCGACTGGAGCGGTTAATTGTATATTGAATGACTCTCGTTGCCAATGGTTTCGGACATCCGGAAACCACGGTTCTGAGTAAGGGGTGAGGGTACGTGTTGGGAAGTTCACTAAGAACACCCAACCCCGCCCGCACATTAGCGGCCTCTACTAGGATATCGAATGACGTTTTAATGCGCGCGTTAGTTGAACGATGAATGATTATGCAAACATTGTTTTCTAAACATGTGAAAATTTGAATGGGTTGCTAAGTGGTTTAATGCATGCAAATTGATTGATGTCAAAGTCAAATTTAACATGTGAGATTCGTTTTAGTATAATAAAACAAATTAAATAAAAAAGGTGAAATTGATGCTCTTGTTGACTCGGATCGGGACTCGTCGGAATGTGGCTAGGCACGGGAGTGTCGAGGCAACGTCGGTTGGGTTAGGGTGGTACGGTTTTGATGGGTGAAGGGTGTCGGATATCGGGACCGGTTTCCTTCGGGTTTTGGATGTATTATCGGTTTCTCGATGCTAAAGGAATTATGTGTGTATGTATGAATTGTGTAGGAAGAATTGTTGGTAATAATCGTATTGATTAATCGTGTGTAAAAATTCATTTCCTTTGTGTTGGATGCAAGGGGCTATTTATAGGAAATTCCCGACCTTGGCTTGGGAGAGTTTGACTACCGCTTAGGATAGGAAACGTAGGAATCTGAGGGAAATAAGAATTCCGCTTTCTTGTGAAAGAAGAAAGGGCACACGGCTGGTTTGCTACTGTTTTGGGCTGTTTCGGCCGAGTGTTTTACACTCGGTCGGATGCTCGAATCGGTTTTTGAATAGGACTCCTGTTTGAGCTAGAATTACCGCTTGAGTAAGAAGCTGAGGAGAACGAGAATTCCGTTTTCTTGTAAGAGAAGAAAAGAGGAAAAAACCGGCTGACTTGTGTACTTGGCCGAGTGGTTGCACTCGGTTGAGTGTCTGAGTCGGTTCTCGGATAGGATTCCTACTCGGGATCGAATTCTACCTTAAACGGAATTGTTTATTATTTTTTGTATGGCTGTTTTTGTAGAGTTTGAATATGAATCGGACACGTGATATGTCACGGTCAGTCCGGAGGTCTCGGAAAATATCTTTGACCGGGTTTTGACTCGGTCGCTAAAAGACGGTTTTGCCCCTGGTGACGGATTCGACCCAAATTAGTGTTATTTGACTCGAAACGACCCACTGGGCCTGAATTTGGGGTTGGTTTTGTGAGATTTGTACTCCTTAAAATGCCTAGGCCCAATATCCATCATTTCGAGCCCATTTCCGAGTACGTTAGAGCACGTTAGCGTCCGATCATCATCGGGTGTTTGTCGGAAACTACTATAGACACCTGGCGGTCAGAATGTGGGTGTCTACAGAGCCCCCACTCTGACTGAGGCTTGGACAGGGCGAAAGTCAGAGTAGCCACCAGGTCAATCAAGGATTAAAACCTAGCAGCTTCCGGTCGGGTCGTTTAAGGTCCATTAGACCTGCGTGAAGGGCCCGCCGGCCATGGGCTAGAAATGTACCTGAATTGATGATAACTCCATGGGGGAATTCGTCGCATGAGACTTAAAATGGGCCTGTATGTCAGCTCATCTTGTTAAATGCCGTTGGGGAGTTATACAAATTGCATGGTCCTGCTTGAGTCGTCCTGTACATATTTATGCAAAGCTGCGAAATTTTGCATGTAATATTTGTAGGAAAAATGACTCGTGCTGGGGAATAAAAATTTGAGAAAAGGGCTTGAATTTTTTGAGTTTGCAAAAGTCTTTGAAAAATTAGGAATGGGAATGCTCGGGATGACTTAGCTAAGCCTTAGGACAATGGCTTGTATGCTAGATGCTATAGGATTGGGAATCCTAAGGTGAGGAGGAGAACTTATCTTCATGCTATAAATACCCCTTCATGCTTCATAAATTTCATAATTCTCCCAATTCCTTAATTAAAGAAAAGAATAAGCCCTGAAAAATTTATTCTTTCTTTTAGCAAATCAAATATGGGAATCGACCGACTAGTCGGAATGTTGCACGAGTGGTCCAAGTATTTTAGGGATGCCGATAAGGCTATCCTAAATCAGAACGGCGTTACCCAACTGTCTGTGATCCGTCAGATGCAAGTAGACTGCCACTTCTTGGATGCTTGCCTATCCTATTGGGATGACACATATCATGTATTTAGTTTTCCTCGAGGAGAAATTTGCCCTATTCCTGAGGAAATTGCTGCTGCAGGAGGATGGAATCCTATACTTCGCCCTGCTATCCCTTTTTCAGTTTCTGACCCAAGGAGGAAGTTAAGGGAATTTTTAGGGCTTTCCCATATGGAGGTATCCCGTATGCTAGAAGGAGATACCGTTTCCCTGATCGACCTGGCTGAAAAATTCATGAATCCAGATGATGTCCGGGTCAGGCCGGTTCATAGCCGTAGGGCCTTTACTTTTTGTATGCTCCATGTTTATGCCTTCGAGGGGCATATGGACTTGTTATCTTGCATGGGCCACGTTAAACTTTTCACCGTGGCTGACCTGATGGAGACGGAGCACAGCCCGGCTTGGCTGATTACAGGGGAGATTATTCAAGGTTTGGATAATCGTAAGAGGGATCCGTCAGCCAGGTTGACTGGGAGTACCCGGCTTCTACAGGTATGCCGTTTTTTTTTAATTTTTTTTGAATTTCCGGCTTCCCCCATTTTTCCGGTTTTGCGCGGTTTTTTCCCAACTTCCCGACTTCTGCGGTTTTCTCGGTTTTCACGTCTTTTCACGTTTTTTGTTTTTTTTTTGTTTTTTTTTTCGGATTTTTTTTTCCAGCTATGGCTATTCGAGAGGTTATCGATCTTGGACCCTCCCTTAAATGTGAGCCGATATCAACCCAGGCAAGTTATGTCGAGGAGACGAGCCATTGCCTTTTCTCGCTTCAATACCCAAAAATATTGGGATGAGGTGCTATCTTTCCATGGAGGCCTGTTGATCCGTTGGGCCGTGCCATGGTGGCCGATTTACCTTTGGACTGGTCTGGAATCTCGAGATAGGGCTAGATATCAGGTAATCCTATCTTTTAGGCAGACAATTCACCTCTTTCCCGATCGCATACTTAGGCAATATGGTCGGGCGCAAAGAATCCCAGAAATCGAGGCCGTTGTGAGTGAGTCTACTCAGCTAACAGACGTGATGTGTGACACCTGGATGCAAAGGTGGTATACACGAGCTACTTGGCCTGTTCTTAAAAATTCTCATTCGATCTGGGTAACCGATTCTTATGTAAGGTGGACCCGAGCTGACTCAGCTAAGACCCGGGCTGCCCTGAAAATTGACGAGGCTTATGACCTGTTACGCCGGGAGCATGCTAAGGACAATAGGAGCTTCTTTACTGAGGGAGACACTTCGACAGGTCAGAAAAGAAGATCTGAGACTCAGACTGAAGGGTCCAGTAATAAGGGTGCACGGGGGAGAGTGAGCCCCCAGATGGACTTAGAAAGGAGACTAGGGCCAAGACTGGCTGCTAAGGATCGACTTGGTCCTCGAGAAAGACTCCCCGAGCCGGTTAGGGCTCGGCTGGAACCGGTGCAAAGGGTGGAAAACCCAAAATCGAAGAAGCGGGTTCGAGCAAAGGAAGTTCCCCTTGTGATTAGGGAATGTTCGCCCCCACCCCGTCGGCCTCGGGCTCCACGTGACCCGAAAGATAAGGGAAAGGGCAAAATGTACGAGTAGTCTCCTAAATTTATTATTTAAGTATTACTACTATTTTTGTGGTGTGATTTTGTTGCTTTTTTTTGTGATGTACTTTTTTTGAAATAATAAAAAAAAGACATATTAGTGAATACCGTTCCCGTCTTTTCGTTATTGCAATGGTTGTACCCTTTTGAGGGGTTGCCTACGTATTCAAAATTAATGGAATCAAACCTTCCGTAGTTCAGAAGCATTTTTTGCAATTTTCGAAATACATCAAGATTATTAATTCGAGATGTGCAACGGTAGGATAAATGATCCTAACTTATTGACTTGCTTAAAATTTTGAAAATTCATAAAAAGACATTTTATAAATTTTGCAAATGACATTGAGATAGGGTTTATGGGTAGTAACGTTTTAGTTGGTCCAAGTTTGTTGGATTGACGAACTCGTTTCCATCCAAATCCGTTAGCATTACTGCACCTCCTGAAAGAATCTTCTTCACTAAATATGGCCCGACCCAATTAGGTTTGAATTTTCCCCTTGGGTCGACTGGTAGCAAAGCTCGAACAGATTTTAGGACTAGATCGCCCTCTTTGATATTCCTGGGCCTAACCCTTTTGTTAAAAGCCCGTTGGATTCTTTTCTGATATATCTGAATATTATTCAGAGCCCGGGATCGCCGTTCGTCTAAGAGGATTAGCGAGTCATATCGGGCTTGGACCCAATCCGCTTCAGGCACTTGACTTTCGAGCAAAATCCTAAGGGATGGTACTTCTAGCTCGACCGGTTGGACCGCTTCCATTCCATATGTCAGATAATACGGCGTTGTTCCGGTTGCAGTTCGGATTGATGTCCGATATCCCCATAAGGCAAAGGGTATCTTGTCGGGCCAATCCCGGTAATTCTCAGCCATCTTTTTAAGAATGGTGACAATTGTCTTGTTAGCTGCCTCCACCGCTCCATTTGTTTGAGGACGGTAAGGTGACGACGTATGCCTTTGGATCTTGTACTTTTCCAACAAAGTGACGGTTTCAGCTTGGAAATGGGTCCCGTGATCGATGATGAACTTGTGTGGAATCCCATATCGACATATAATTTTGTTTTGGATGAACTTAGCCACGTGTTTGGCATTCAAGATCCGATATGATTCGGCTTCGACCCATTTAGTGAAATAGTCGATAGCCACTAGGATGAAACAGTGACCTCCTGTCCCGGAAGGATTCACTTTCCCGATTATATCAATTCCCCATGTCGAAAATGGCCATGGTGATGTCATTGTATATAGTAGGGATGAAGGCATATGCTGAACATTAGCGAAAATCTGACAGTTGTGGCAGTGTTTGACATACATCTGACAGTTAGTTTCCATGCTATTCCAATAGTAACCGAGTCTTGCGATTTTTCGGGCCAACATATGGGCATTCATGTGTGGTCCGTTTTCGCCATCGTGCACCTCGGCCATAACTCTTTCGGCCCGAGTTTTGTCGATGCATAGGAGTAAAGCCCCCCTGTGCTGTCTTTTTGTATAGCTGTCCATCGTCTGTGTGGATGAACTGGGTTGCCCATCTTCGCAGAGCTTTCTTGGCCCGGTTTTCAGTTCCCGGAGGATATTCCCCTGACGTCAAGTAGGTTAGAACAGCCTGGTACCAAGGTTCTGGATCAGTTATTTCGATATCTTGGATAGCGTTGACGTATGCCGGCTCAGACCGCCTTTCGACACAAATGGGCATGCTGGTTAGATGTGCTGGGATATTCAGTAAAGATGCTAATTTTGAAAGAGCATCTGCAAACTGGTTTTCTTCCCGAGGCAAATAAATGTACTCCACTTTTCGAAATTGTTTTTCGAGAACCCTTACTCGTGCTTGGTAAGCCACGAGATTTGCGTTCCGAGTCTTCCATTTTTGTAGGGTTTGGTTTATGACTAATGATGAGTCGCCGTGGACCCGGAGGTTCGTTACTCCTAAATCGGCAGCGGCTTACAACCCGTGAATGCATGCTTCGTACTCGGCTGCGTTATTAGTCACGTCAAAATCTAGCTTGATGGATAACGGGGTATGTTCACCTTGTGGTGAGATTAGCAAAATCCCGACACCAAATCCTCGAAAGTTGGACGCTCCGTCAAAATACAGATCCCATGTGTCGGCGTCGGTATGGAATATGTCTTCGTCTGGGAAGGCCCAAGTATCGGTGTGATCTTCCTCGGATACCGGACTATCGGCGAGGAATTCTGCTACTACCCGGCCCTTGATGGCTTTTAAAGGTACGAACTTGAGGTCAAACTCAGCTAGCATTAAAGTCCACCTGGATATACGGCCGTTAAGGATGGGCTTCTCGAATAGATACTTGATTGGATCCATCTTGGATAGCACATGTACCTCGTGACTAAGCATGTAGTGTCGGAGGCCCATACTAATGCTAGACACGTTTTCTCAAGCATGGTGTATTTGCATTCGTATTCTAAGAACTTCTTACTGATGTAGTAAATGGCCCGTTCTTCAGAATTGACCGTCTGGGCTAGCATAGCGCCCATGGCCGTCTCGGTTGTTGTCAAGTATAGTGATAGAGGCAAACCATGCTGAGGTGGCATTAGCACCGGTGGAGCGGATAGAATTTCCTTGATTTTATCGAAAGCCATTTGACATTTGTCGTCCCATAGTGTTCGTTCTCCTATCTTCAGTTTCTTGAAAATGGGTTCGCATACCATGGTTAGCTTTGAAATGAATCGGCTTATGTATTGGACTTTCCCGAGAAACCCCATTATCTCTTTTTCGGTCTTAGGTGGTTGCATCTCGGTTATGGCCTTGATTTTTGCTGGGTCAACTTCGATACCACGTTGGCTAACAATGTGGCCCAGTAGCTTGCCCGATGTTACCCCGAAACTGCATTTTTGAGGGTTTAGCCTCATGTTGTACTTGCGTAGTCGGGCGAAGAACTTCCTTAGGGCTGCAATGTGCCCGTTCCGGTCTTTTGACTTGACAATCATATCGTCGACGTAGACCTCTACTTCCTTATGCATCATGTCATGCAATAAAGTAGTAGCGGTCCGTTGATAAGTGGCGCCAGCGTTAATAAGCCCAAATGGCATCACGGTATAGCAGTAAGTCCCCCAAGGTGTGATGAAGGTGGTCTTACTCATGTCTTCTTCCGCCATTTTGATCTGATTGTATCCGGCATACCCGTCCATAAATGATAGGAGAGCATGATCGGCCGTGTTATCCACCAATATGTCGATGTGTGGCAACGGAAAATCATCTTTTGGGCTGGCCTTATTAAGGTCCCGGAAATCTACACATACTCGGACTTTGCCATCCTTTTTGGGTACTGGTACTATGTTTGCAACCCAGTCTGGATATTCAGACACTTGGATAAAGCCCGCTTTGAATTGTTTATCAACTTCTTCTCTGACCTTGAGAGACCATTCGGGCCTCATTCTTCGGAGTTTCTGTTTTACCGGCTTGTACCCGTCTTTGATGGGTATTCGGTGTTCAGCTATCTCCCGATCTATTCCCGGCATGTCCTTGTAGGACCATGCAAAAACGTCTTTGAATTCCTGGAGGAGGTCCGTGAATTGTTGCTTCTCCTCGGGATCTAAAGATAGGCCCAACCTAAGTATCTGAGGCTCTAAAGGGGTTCCTACGTTGATGGAATCGGTTTCTTCGATTACCGGATTTCGGGACTCCCTTTGTTCAAGTTGCTCAATTAGATGCGGAGGCAATGGTACCTGTTCGTCGGGTTTCTCAATGTCATTGCAAGTAAGATTTTTGAAAACATTTTGAAAATAAGCCAAGTCGTAAGCAGAACGGTTATCGTTATTATTGATAGTAAATTTTGAAAAGAGCTCGAAGAGAGCTGCCATCTGATCGTTGGTCAGAGGCGGGATAGGGAGAGCCCTCGGGACAGACTCCGGGGCTCCCGATGGTGAGGCTAAAGAAGGGAGAGGGGTTACAGACTCGATCCTAGTACTGGACCCTCTAGACTTTGACTCAGACTCCGACTCTGACTCTGACTCGGACTCGGACTCAGATTCAGACTCGATAGCATGCATATCTCCTTCGCCAGTAGTTAGCTTGTAGACTCGACCCTGACCGTTGGTCCACTTGATTGTCTTCCTCCAAGCTCTCTTCCCGGTGTCGGCACCAACTTCAGAGATCAGCTTAGTTGGATCGAACCTGCTGCTGCGAAGGATAAGGCTGACCAGCTCCTGTTTAGGGGTCGGGATGACCTTGTCTTCCCCAAAGAGTAGTCCTAGAATGGGCTCAGTGTTGCTTGGGCCCTCCTTTGATTCGGCCTGGATAAGGGCGAATATGTCATCTGGAATGAAATTGCATTCCCGAGCCAGTTTGGTCCCGGGATATGAAATGGTGGGCCGATAGAGGCCCGTTTGCACAGTTTCGAATACCGGGGTGACAAACGTGACTGCCCTAGCTTGGTTCGCGTAGCCGGATGCCATGGTATAGCCTAGACCGAGGTGAGATTGCCCGTTGTTCAGGGTTTCGATGATCTTTCCTGGTGGAAGATATGGCCTTGATGTGACTCCCGGTAGGCAACCTAGATTCTGTAGCATTGTATAGATGCTAACGGTGAAGTATGGCTGAAAAAGGTGCTCTTCTTCGATCATTCCCACAAAGTTGAATCCTCGTGGGTCAGCTGAGCCCGCCGTGTTGCAACTGGACACGGTTATGGGAGTGGCTTCGAGGGTGATGATCTCGTCCTGTAGAGGTAGCTTAACCTTTCTGTGAAGAGTAGAGGATACAGCCTTGAACGTGTGAATCCACGGTCTTCCAAGTAGCAGATTGAAAGATGAAGTAACATCGATCACTTAGAATTCTAACTCCTTCTCGATCGGGCCTGTTATGATGGTTAGTTTAACGGCCCCAGCAACTGATTTTGGGCTCCCATCAAAAGCCTGGATAGTCTTTGCAGTCGGAAGGTAGTCAGCCTCGGTAATGCCGAGGGCCTTGGCTGTCCTTAAAGGAAGGACGTTAACTGCGGACCCGTCATCAATTAGGGTCATCGGGAGGTATTTGTTTCGACAAATCACCGTAATGTACAGGGCCAAGTTATGAGTGGTCCCAAATGGTGGAAGGTCGGACTCGGAGAAGGTAATGAGTGGGCCTTCTCCTTTGGGCTTGTCTTTGAGATATGGCATGATCGTGGCTACCATTTCAGTGGGGGTAACCGATGAGTCGACCTTGATTTCATCGAGGGCCTTAGTAAGTGCCACTCGATGCTCCTGTGAACTAACCAAAAGCTGCCATATGGTAATATCGGTTCGGACCCTCTTTAATTGTCTGACTAGGGCCGTGTCGGCGTTTGGTTCTTCAGGAGTGAATTCCGTCCTGGAAGGTTCAGTGACGGTTTCCGGGGTGGCTGTGATGGTGTGTGAACCGGCCAGAGCTCTGGCTTTAGCCCTCCGGACTTCCTCGATAGTGATGGGGATAACCTCTCCTTTAGCCAAGTAGACATCATCTTCGTCGTCGTTCCATATCCCGTTGATTTGGGAAATAAAAGGGGAAATGAGATGAGTACAGTCAACTACCTCTCCAGTAAAAATGGCGTGAGTAGCGAGAGGATTGTTTTTGTTACTTGGCTTGTCACTGGGTAGCGGTATTTTCCCATTTTCGATCAGATCTTGGATAAGATGTTTCAATTTCCAGCATTTCTCCGTATCATGCCCATTGCCTTGGTGATAGTGGCAATAGGCCTGAATGTTGTAGCTTTTAGACCGTTTTTCTACGGGAACTTCTGGAGTTAGGCCTATCGGTTGGATTAGGCCTTTTGAAGATAGCCTTTGTAAGGCATTAGCATAGGTTGTCCCAATGTCAGTGAATACCCGATTTGGAGTATTCTTCTTGGTTGAGGTGTCGAGTGAGTTTACCTCGTCGAAGATGCTTCGGGCCGCCGTTGTGTTGGCGGGCTTACTGGAGGATGAACTAGCTCCTTGATACCCCTTGGTAGAGGCTTTAGTAAGGCTCTCTTGCCTTAAATCGTCTTCGATTCTGGTACCCATTTCGGTCAAAGTTGCGAAGTCGGGTATAATAGCGTACCTGAGATGGACTCGGTAAGCCGGGAGGAGGTTTTTGACAAAGGCCTCCACTAGAACTTTTTCGCCGGGCTTGTCAACCAGCTTCACACTTTCGGTCCGCCACCTTTGGAGGTATTTGGTGAAACCCTCCTTTGGTTCCTGGGCCATAACTTCCAGAGTACACATGGTAGTCTGGATTTCGGCATTATCCGCGTAGTTCCGTGCGAATTCCATGGCAACATCGTCCCAAGTTTTGAATTTCTTGGGGTCGAGCCTGTAGTACCAGGCTTTTGGATGTTTCTCCAGAGAGGAAGCAAAGAGATGCTTGAACATGGTCGACTTGACCCCCTTGACAGCCATAAAGTCCTTAAAAGCCCGAATATGAAGTACCGGGTCTTCAGTCCCATCGAACATTGGTAAGCCCGTTAGGTTAAGGTTAGCGGGCAATTCATCAGTTAGGGTCGAATAGGTACGGGCATTTTCCGTGAGAATGGTGTTTCTGGTGGTTGAGTGGACCTGTTCCTGCAGCTTTTGGAATGCGCCGGCTAGCGCGGCTAAGGGCCCATCGTCATCGATCGAGGCGTTAGGAGTTCCCTGTTCTACGGCACTAACCCGAGTGATGATAGCGATCTGGTCTTCCCGCATTTGCCTCAATTGGGTCTGGATTTGGGCCAACGTGGTGGTCAACTCATCTATGGCTTTTTGCGTCATGGTTCGAGTGAAGGGTGGCCTGTCTGTAAGAGCACCACGTAATTAGCAACTTAACCCGAATCCTAAGGAAAGTACATCCCGGGCAAAGGAAAAAAAGAAGAAGACTAAAAAGACGGTAAATGACTCGGAAAAGACACCTAGACGGGTGACTTGTGAAGAGGTGGGCCTTCCTCAGGATCCAACGCTGTGGGTTGGGCCCTGTTCGGAGGAAGGTTCACGTGAGACATTCCCAGACTTTTAGACTCGATTGTGTAAACGGGCCAACCTTTGTAGGAGTATGTCCTACGTAGGTGGGCCTTGCCTTAGTTAGGTAAGGCGGACTAGGATGGGGGGGAAACTCGTGATGTAAGATCGACAGAGTTTCGACGCTAGAGACTTCAACGACTTATGACACGACCCGACACTGCTAAATACGGGAAGTCCTAAGAAGAGGAAGGTTTTGAAATATGAATTTTGAAAAGCCCGAAATGAATCGGGTGGAGAAATCCGGCCCTTTTTCGAAAAAAAGAAAAGGAGTGGGCCGGATGTCGGGTTTTGAAAATTTCGAAAATATTTTCGAGTTTTGAATTGGGCATTATACCGGCTAGAAAAAGGATATTTTGAGTAAAATCATAAGTCCTAAGTTCGGTACATGACCCGGGTTTTGAAAATTGGATATTTTGAAACGGATGCAAATTTTTGAAAAGATGACGGTTTTGAAAAAGATGATGATCAAGTAGCACGTAGTCATGGAAACAGTATAACGACGCCATGTATGCTCTTAATCTAAGTCTCGGTCAGTCTATAAGGGTCTATACCAGTGTACACAGCCTATCAAGAATCGGGGCGGACTCCCTAACTCGAGTTGAGATTAATACATGCCGTAAAACCCATATGAATCGGCTAGTGGACACCTTTGACATAACCAGTTTGGACTATATCAACGGTATAGTGGGACGTCGGTCGCGAGTACCGGCCCGGGAAAATGGGGTTTATGCATGAACCGTAAAACTAAAACGCGCATTGTACTAGTCAAACGATTTCTATTCGAGTCTCACCCTGAGGACACTGAAGGTTATTAACTCATCAGAAAATCCCCAGCGGAGTCGCCAAATTGTGGACATGACATAGGTCCACCCCGACGCGGCCACGCGCGGGTTTTGGGGAGGCGAATGAATCTCCATGAGATGGTCAAATGGAAATTTAAATCGAAGTCGGAGTCGCCACCGAATTTTATGGTTATTCGGAACCGTTCGAGCCCACTCTATGTCGTAGTGGGCCGTGTACAAAATACGGCCCATTTCCGATGTCAGAGTTTATTGGGCTCGTCCCTTTGCATATCGATATAGATGCCGACTGGAGCGGTTAATCGTATATTGAATGACTCTCGTTGCCAATGGTTTCGGACATCCGGAAACCACGGTTCTGAGTAAGGGGTGAGGGTACGTGTTGGGAAGTTCACTAAGAACACCCAACCCCGCCCGCACATTAGCGGCCTCTACTAGGATATCGAATGACGTTTTAATGCGCGCGTTAGTTGAACGATGAATGATTATGCAAACATTGTTTTCTAAACATGTGAAAATTTGAATGGGTTGCTAAGTGGTTTAATGCATGCAAATTGATTGATGTCAAAGTCAAATTTAACATGTGAGATTCGTTTTAGTATAATAAAACAAATGAAATAAAAAAGGTGAAATTGATGCTCTTGTTGACTCGGATCGGGACTCGTCGGAATGTGGCTAGGCACGGGAGTGTCGAGGCAACGTCGGTTGGGTTAGGGTGGTACGGTTTTGATGGGTGAAGGGTGTCGGATATCGGGACCGGTTTCCTTCGGGTTTTGGATGTATTATCGGTTTCTCGATGCTAAAGGAATTATGTGTGTATGTATGAATTGTGTAGGAAGAATTGTTGGTAATAATCGTATTGATTAATCGTGTGTAAAAATTCATTTCCTTTGTGTTGGATGCAAGGGGCTATTTATAGGAAATTCCCGACCTTGGCTTGGGAGAGTTTGACTACCGCTTAGGATAGGAAACGTAGGAATCTGAGGGAAATAAGAATTCCGCTTTCTTGTGAAAGAAGAAAGGGCACACGGCTGGTTTGCTACTGTTTTGGGCTGTTTCGGCCGAGTGTTTTACACTCGGTCGGATGCTCGAATCGGTTTTTGAATAGGACTCCTGTTTGAGCTAGAATTACCGCTTGAGTAAGAAGCTGAGGAGAACGAGAATTCCGTTTTCTTGTAAGAGAAAAAAAGAGGAAAAAACCGGCTGACTTGTGTACTTGGCCGAGTGGTTGCACTCGGTTGAGTGTCTGAGTCGGTTCTCGGATAGGATTCCTACTCGGGATCGAATTCTACCTTAAACGGAATTGTTTATTATTTTTTGTATGGCTGTTTTTGTAGAGTTTGAATATGAATCGGACACGTGATATGTCACGGTCAGTCCGGAGGTCTCGGAAAATATCTTTGACCGGGTTTTGACTCGGTCGCTAAAAGACGGTTTTGCCCCTGGTGACGGATTCGACCCAAATTAGTGTTATTTGACTCGAAACGACCCACTGGGCCTGAATTTGGGGTTGGTTTTGTGAGATTTGTACTCCTTAAAATGCCTAGGCCCAATATCCATCATTTCGAGCCCATTTCCGAGTACGTTAGAGCACGTTAGCGTCCGATCATCATCGGGTGTTTGTCGGAAACTACTATAGACACCTGGCGGTCAAAATGTGGGTGTCTACAAGTGGCTGAATGAGGGGCATCGTTACTTGATTGCAGCTGGGTAGGAACTGAATCGTGTCAAGGGGTCGGTTTTTTATTGGGCTGGACTGGTGTGGAGCAGATGGGCTACCCCCAAACATCAGTTTGTGGCATGGTTGGGGTGTCGAGATGCATTGAATACAAGGGCAAGACTGCACAGGCATGACATACGTGATTCGGAGATGTGTTGTTTGTGTGAGACGGAGCCTGAAATAGCTGATTGTTTGTTATTCCGTTGTGAGTTTAGCAGCCGATTCCTGCGCCTGGTCAGTAGCTGGCTTGGGCAGCAACTCCCTCTTCGTGTCCTGCTCGTTAAACCCCAGGGTACATCGCTGTAGAAGGGTGTATGTCGAGCAGCGGTGACAACAACTATGTACAACATATGGGCTCAACGGAATAAGGCTAGGTTAGAAGGTGTAATTGAAAACCCGAGTATAGTGTTTAAAAGCATTAAACGTGTTATTTGTATTAGAAATGAGTGGCTGGTTAAAGGCAATCCGACTACTTTGGAGAAGGATTGACTTCATAGACTAAGCTTTGCTTAGTTCTTTGTAATTATGTTTTTATATATATTATACTACACTTACATTTTACCAAAAAAAAAAACTTCCTATAGTTCGTAACGCAAATAATAACTTATAGTACATTGTTTTATCTTATTGCATAGAGAAGTCTTGTACGGAGTACTTTATATAAACGACCCCTTTGTACCAAAATACCGTCTTATCGTGATCCGTCCCACTCATCATGATTCTCAAGCATTGTTACGTTATTTAATCCAATCATAGTACATCAAAGTAATTTCAAGCATGCACAGATTCAATTAACACCAACTCAGACAATTTTATCCGGTCTTCCAATACATATCGTGTTATTAGGCTTTCGATTTTCCTAACGTGTGTTCATTGTGCACATGTTAGAATACTAAATAAACTAAGATTCACAAAGATATTATTACGAGAAATTGAAATATTAACTCATACAGTATTTATCGTACATAAACAATATCTTTGCGAATCTTGCTTTATTTAACGTACGTTTGAAAAACAGTTAAACTTCTAAAACCGTGAATATAAACCACCAAAACCTTTAATCAAACCAGACCAATTCAAATACGTTCTTCGAATGCATGTTAGATCCGGTAGGGTGAATTGTGGCCTCAACGACCACAATACATTCATTAAATCTCAAGTCATGGGCTTGTAAGTTGTACCCAAATGAGTTTAAGATGAGATGAGATGAGATTTTCAAAATTTGAATATTTTTTCAAGTAAAACAAAGTCAAATCACACTCTTCTCACTTTCTCACTGCTTCAATTTTTCTTTTCATCCTAAAAATCTCTCTCTTTCAACTCTCAACTCTCAACAATGGCTTCCTCCTCCGTCGTCGATACTTCTAATGGCGACGCTCCTCCTCCTGAAATTACCATTGATTACCTTTCTTCCGATCAACTTACCCCTTTATCTAACCCTGATACCCAGATTCAGGTCATCCCTTTATCCTTCAATTTTTTCACGTGATTTTGTAATTTCCGCACTTTAAATCTTCTCTCTGCTCTTCATTTTTGTGGGTAGAGACTATTGAGCGACTTCACTTTTGATTTTATTTTTTCTTGCAATGTTGAAGAAATTAACGAAACTTATAACCCGGAGATTTAGGGATTTTGTTTGAATTTTAGAACGTTACTTTATGGGTATTTCTGATTGTTTTGATTTGATCATACGCTTACAATGTAAGTCAGTGAAATGAGATGTTATTATCGAACTAAAGTTTGAATTTGGTGGATGAAATATTGCTGTGTGATTCTGTAATTTATGTGTACTTGTTGTTCCGATCCGGCCTCGACTAGCAAGCGAATGAGATCTGATTCATGCCGAAATTCGCAGGGGTTGATGGAGGCTTTGGAATCAAAGAATTGGATTGAGGTTTGTGAATCACTGAATGATACTAGGAAACTCGCTCTTTTCCACTCCGCCCTCTTGCTTCCCTTGATGTAAGAATTCTCGACTTGCTTGTAAGGGTGTTGTCTAGTGGTTAGAACTTGTGGTCATTATCCCAATAGTCTCAAGTTCAAACCCCTGTAAGCGTGAACTTTTGTGAGTCTCAAGTTCAAACCCCTACCCCTGTAAGCGTGAACTTTTGTGAGTCTCAAAGTTCAAACCCCTGTAAGCGTGAACTTTTGTGGGAGTTGTATGGCTTGAAACTATGCCTTCTAAACTTCGAGTTTGTCGCTCATAGGCGGTTTAGCTGTGTGCGTGGTTTGCGCACACCTGAGGGTACACCCAAGGTTTACCCAGGGTGCACGGGTCCCCTCGTCATAAAAAAAAAGAATTCTCGACTTTGTTGAGTATAAAAAGATCACTGTTTAGTAGCCGTAGTTTAGTTAGTGGTTTGATCATGTGGTTGGTGAACTAAAACCGTCTGGTTGATTGTGTCGTAATGTTGTTGTATGTCAATCAGAGAACCGGTAATGTTGGTATTGGTGAAGTCAATAAAAAACCCGAGAAGTGCATTGTGCAAGACAACAATCATGACAGTTGCCGATGTCTTTACTGCCTATCGCGATACACTGTTGGAGCCTGCTTTATCTGGTGCATTTGATAACCTGGTAATCACGCCTCGTTTTGGCTTTTGTTATTTTCATGGTTTAGATGAATATGCCTTACTTGCCTATCTTCACTTCATCTTCATCATCCAATTGCTATGTGTTGCTTATCGCTTTATGTCCCCCCTCACAATGTCGATAATTGCGTCCACAATGAAGATCTGTTGTGTATCCAAACATTTCCAAGTTCTAAGTGAGTTTTCCAATAATCTTGTTGATATGAGTAATACTTTTGTTACTCCCATCTTTTAATTATTTCGTTTGACAAGAAGTCAGTGTACTCATGGATGTTAGCTTATTCTGCCACATTTTTTTCCCCGTTGAGTATCGTGTGAGACCTGCCTTCAACGCAGATTCCCCTTTCGGCTCTCATATACCACAAATACTCATGTGAGACGGTATTACTATAAGATATTGTGAGACCATCTCTTATGTTTGGCTAGTTATCCATGGTTGTAGTGGGTGGTTATATGTTTAGTCTTACATTATTTATAGTAAGACTGTATTTCATGAGACTAACTCTATACCACAGGATCAAGCCAAATGCTTATACATTCCTCTTTAGTCATAAGTCATAATGTTATCGCTCTTAACGGGGTTGGTTACTCTCATATGTATTTTTATGTTCTTTTTATCGGATAAAAGTTGTTTTCAGTCAATGAAACTCACAATGCTGATTACTTCTCTGTTGACTCCTACAGCTGCTGCAACTATTGCTGAAAGCATCTCAAGACAAGCGGTTTGTGTGCGAGGAAGCAGACAAGACCTTAAGCTCGATGGTTCAGTCTATCACTCCTCTTCCTTTGCTCCAGAAGCTTCAGACATATGCTGGTCATAACAATCCCAAAGTTCGAGCTAAAGCTGCTGTATCCATCTCTAACTGTGTCGCCCGAATGGTGCAGTCCATCTCCCATTTTTTCGAGTTCATAGTAGCCTTTTTATAATATTTTTTCCTTTTTCTTTGGTGTTCTAGGATATCTAGAGCGATGCGATGTGAAATGTTAATTGATTGGCGTGTTTCATTTGCAGAGTGTGGAAGAACTTCAGGAATTTGGACTGGTTTCACTGGTTCAATCAGCAGCTAAGTTGTTAAATGACAGGCTGCCAGAAGCAAGGGAAGCTGCTCGTAACATCATCATCTCAGTCTACAAGCTATATCCTGAAAACGAAGAACAGAAGAAAGAATCTTGGCAAAACTTCTGCGAGTCTAATCTTCCGGCTCTTCATGGTCAATCCATAATCAAAATCACGGCGAGTCATTAGGCCTACAACAGCATTGTACATACGGAGCCTGTGTTTATGTTTATCTTATCGGACGAGTGTTTGCCAACCCTACTACTAGCTTGCTACTATAAAAACTACTACTACTACTGCAGTTTGCTTTGTTATCGAATGTGATACGTCATAGTATGTTGATATACATATATGACTATGTTTTGAGGATCCGTCCGTCATGGGTTTGTGCTTGTGCCACCCTTTCTTTAACAATTTTATTTGAGATTTTATCGTATTTGAGCGAGCATGTTTTTATATCTTCATCATCGGTGTTATTATTCCCGATTTGCCCCTTTCCTTTACTTGGCCGCAATGCAACTAAATTTTGAACACAGGTGTATCAAGCAAATATTCTGCACCTTCTCTCCTGTATCTTGTCTCCCACAAATATAGCATTGATTTCCAATTAAAATCCTTGCATGTTTCTCATTTGTTTAAGTTTTTTTTTATTATATACTCGTACATAGGTAAAGGTAATACATACGAGTAAATTTTACGTTAAAGGAGTACACATGTAGAATAGGTATATGATCTTTCACCAAAAAAAAGGGTATATGATGTTCAAAGTCAGGGCGTCCTTACAACTCTACAAGGGTTTATAACATACTAGTACAAGTACGAGTAATTGCGAATCATGAGTCCCTATTTATGATGGTTATAAACTTATGGCGAGTGACGACTCACACTCGATTAAAGGATCCTGGAATGTCAAAAGTTTGTGATTGGGACAAATGATCGATCTCAACTGACAAGTAAGAACGACGTTTTTACGAATTCCCTACGACAGATCTCTTGTTCCACAATCTATGTTATACTCTTTATTTTTTGAAAACGTTTGTCGACCGTACAAATCTCTTGCTCAAAATGCACAAATTGGTAAATAAATAAATAAATTAATCAAAGATCTCTTAAAATTGGTGAATCTGGAAAAAAAAATGACTCCGTATCTTTTTAGTTTCAAACTGAAGCTCGTGTAAAGACAATCAAGCTGAATTTTTTTATATTGGTCCCCGAACTTCTAAGTTCTAACCAAGTGATATTTACCATTGACGAGAAAGTAAGGTATTTAGACCCTAGTAGTATAACATAGAGAACAAACAAGTTTGGATGATACACACCGTATATTGCATGTAATTATGTACTCCGTACTCTATTTAAGTTAATAAATTTGTTAAATCTTACCATCCACTTGTACCGACTCAATTACTAACAATAAAATCCTCCATCCATGTTATAATTTGTTTATCCTTAGCTAAAAATCTAAAATATGTACCACAATATATAATTATCTCATACGGTACGAGTTTTTGCGTGGAAAAGAAGTGTAAGTCTCCCTATATTTGTTGATGACGGGTCAAATAATACCACTTGTTTAAAAAAAATAAGGCTTGAAAATAGTCCATAAATTTATCTTTATTTACCTAAATAAATATTATTTGACCCATCACATCACGTATTTGCGATACTCCTCACAAACAACAATTTCACGAAAAAGAAACACTCTACAACGATCGTGGGAACCTACGCTCTCCACCTTTCTCTCTCTCTCTCTCTCTCCATTACTCTTCTATTCCACTGTGAACAGTAAACTCCCCTCCTAAAACCCTAATTCCTATTCCTGCCAACCTCAACAATGGCGGACAAATCCCCTAAACACCTCGAATTCACCCTATCTTCCGTCTCTCCCCTCGCATCATCCACCTCCGCCGCTTCGCCTCTCTCTTCCCCCTCTTCCGCCGTCTTCTCCGCCGATTCCGGCCTCGCCGCGCTTCGGTTCTATCATGACTCCAAACCTCTACTTATCGATCTCTTTAACTCTCAGGTTTACTACCTTTTGTTTCCGGATTACTGCAATTTGTTGCAATTCTTTTGATTTTGTCGGATTAACTAACCCTTGAAAACTAATTTACTTAATTTGTGGCGTTGTAATTGTGGTTAATGATGATGTGTTATTGTTTTTTTGAGCTTGAAAGTTGTTCGCGTTACTTTTGATTTTGTAAGATTTGCTAACTTTTGAAAAATAATCTAGTATTTCGTGGCATTGTAATTGTGATTATGATGATGTACTGTTGTTTTTTGAGCTTGACAGTTATTCAAGTTGAGTCCAGTTGAATCAATCTGCGTTAGCGAAGGTTCCGAAAATGGAGAGGTACGTGTGATCAGCAGTTTTATTGCTCCTAGTAAAATGCTTGTTGCAGTAATTTTTCTTTTGGGTTGAAAAAGTGAAAATGCATTTACATTGAGTTTTTCTGTTAGAGGCTTTAGCTGTTAGGAGGTAAATTGAGTTATGTTAGTTAAAAAATCGGAACACTGACTGATTTTTCGAAAAGCAGGAGTCTTATGCGAAGGGTGTGACTCTTCGATTTAGAAATGAGGAGGAAAGCACGGCCTTTCATCACGCCTTTGGGCAATGGAAAAAAGAAGCTACTAAAGGTGCCTGCTTTTACATTAATGCTTGGACTATGATCTGGCATTTGTTGTTTTTGTTGTAATTCACATTATGCATAGATCTAACGCTGTTTACGTTACTTTTTACGTGTTCTGATGGCTGATAACGTGCAAAGGGAAATTGCTGTAAATTACAGTAGCTGCCCGGAAATCAATTTATCTGTATGCCAAGAGCTTCATAGATCTCTATTCCATTATATCCCTTTTTGTGGTTTTGTCGACTAGTGTGACTTGGTTGCTTCACTAAGGCCATTCAAATAGTAATCCACACAAAGTACCCACGTTTAGTTGCAGAGAGCGGATTTCTTGATGTGATCTGGATGATAAACTCTCAGAGTATTGCCTAGACATGGTTTTTTAACATGCTGTGACACTCGAAAGATGAATTTGGATTAGATAGTCCAAACTTACAAAGTATTTAAAAATTGGAAATGCAGCATCGTTTCGTTTTGCACTTTTCTGTATATTATGTGTTGGATTTCACATGTTCATACAAATCTAGTTTTGAGGTTGAGCAACTTTACTCTTCATTCATTCTCCCTGCAACTGTGGTATGTTCCTTGCCTCAATGCGTTATCAATGTAGTACGTTAGTCATGTAGAAATTCTATCAGTCAGGTATCGATAAAGAAAATACGTTGCTGTAAATTATTCAAACTCATTTGTTAACTTAACAATGTTAATGTAGGGAGTGAAACATACATCCTCATGAACTGTTTCCAATTTCTATGGAACTTGTTTTTGGTGGAGCTGCTTTCTCATAGTCTGTACCTTAGTGAACGTGTCAGGGTATGAAGTTATGAACTGGGTTCCACAGTAAGGCCCTTGTGGTTGTGTGTACCGTGTTTATAGTCGATCATTTCTAATTGTAATGTTACACTGGGGTCATTATTTTAGTATAATGTTTCTAGTCTAAACATGGCGGTTGCTCATTTTTATGTAAAATGCGGAACAGCCTACCAGTCTGAATTGATTTCCCTTTCAGGATCACAGCTACCAAATGGGATTGTAGCGGATTCCAAATGTAAATTTGATGCTAAGACTGAGGCATCATCGGCCAAAATGTATTTTCATTATTATGGGCAACTGCTTCATCAGCAGAATATGATGCAGGACTACGTGAGGACAGGTTACATAGTTCTTTTCTGACTAGTTACTTCTGTTTTTTGGTTATATAGTGTTGTTTTGTTGGATGTCTTTTATTTGCTTACAAGTCTGCTGTAACACTCTTAATTGAGAGAATTTCTGCAAGGGTTTCCACTACCGATTGGGTGAATGTAACTACAATGTTCGGTATCAATTGCTGCAATGTAAAAATGGCTTCAAGAAGAAACTTCTGTCACTAAAACCGTCCGAAGCCATTTTTTTGAATTTGATTCTTAGATGTTTATTTTGCTACAGGTACCTATTATGCGGCTGTGATGGAGAATCGTGTAGATTTTTCTGGGAAGGTGGTTGTTGATGTTGGGGCTGGTAGTGGTATTTTGTCACTGTTTGCCGCTCAGGTAACATAGATGCTGGTTCGTGAATTTATACACATATTTTGTTCACCCAACTGCTATATAGATGTGTTGAATTATACATTTCCCCTATTTCTTGGATCCCAGGCTGGAGCAAAGCATGTGTATGCAGTAGAAGCTTCTGAAATGGCCGACTATGCTCGGAAGCTTATTGCAGGCAATCCGTCTTTGGCCCAACGGATAACGGTAATCTTTTGTCTGGCATCTTGTTTTACTTTTTTTTTTTTATAGGTTTTCGGAAAGCTAGATGGTGTATGTAAGATAATATAATCTAAACTTTATAGGTGATTAAAGGCAAGGTTGAAGAAGTCGAGCTGCCTGAAAAGGCAGATGTATTAATCTCAGAACCTATGGGTAATTGAACATTATTGATTTAGTTATTTTTTTTGGATAAGTTTTTATGTTACCCTTTGTTTATTTTAGTACATTCCTGCATTTTGTTTTGTTGTTTTTGACTTATGTGTTCTTTACCCTCTTTCATTTCCACCATATGTGCATGGTGGTTTCTCTGTAGACCTAGTCCATGATACGTGAATGGTATCTCACATATCTGCTACCAACTAAATTTGAGGTGGAGAAGTATATTTCAATCTCTAGCGGTAGTAGCAAGGGGAAAAGTACGAAAACCCACCCTTATCTAATATACATTGTTTCTATTTGCGATTCCTGGTTTTCTCTTATCTTTACCTCTTATGGCGAGGTAAGGCGAAAATGAAGGGTTATAGAAAGAGAATAAACTGTAAAATAACGAAAATCCCTCTTATTGGTCCCGTGCGTTCGCTTCACTCTATCTCCTCTTAACTACTACCTGAATATAATGGTACCCTTATGTCCATTATTCCTTCCTTGTGCACACTACGACTTCCGTGCCTCTTGGCATCTTTTGTCACTAATTTTCTGTTCCTTCCTTATCGCAGTATAGTCGTCAACTCATCATGATCACACTGCTTCGTCTCTTATAGTCGTTACTGTTTGAAAATCTTTCATGATTAACCTCCATTTACTAATAGCAATATGCCCAGAGGTTTATTTGTGCTATTTAGTATTCTTTGACACTTGATTTATATCACATTTATACTTCATGCTTTTAGCGTGTGTAGACATCCATTTTGAAGGCAATGTATAACTAATGAAGCTTATTTTCCTCTTCCTAATTCCTAATTTATGGCAATGTAGGCACATTGTTGGTCAATGAAAGAATGCTGGAGTCTTATATTATTGCTCGTGATCGATTCCTTGTTCCGATGGGGAAAATGTTTCCTGGAGTTGGAAGGTGAGGAAGAGCCATCCATCTTTCATGTTCTTGCAGTATTTGCTATTACAATGGTTATTGGCTACTGAAATTAATTTACTAAATAACTCAAGTTCTCTCCAAAACAATAGGGGAAAGGAGTTAGAGAAGATTATTAAATAAGATAAATTGGTGAAACAAGGCATGGGCGACTGTAACAAATGATGGAGTTAATATTTAATCGGTGCTTGTGCAAACTTCAATTTCTCATGATTGTTGTTATGGGTATCTTGCTTATTGCAATCTAATGTCTGAATGCTTCCTTATTTAGCTTAATATTTCATATCCCAGGCTAAGGATATTAATATCTAGATTTACAAGTCTAATTGGCTTTGCACCTATGCGTATGCAAATCTCGCTAAGACATTGGCCTAAAAGATGTAAGTTTGTGGTGTCCTCATTGGCAATGTGTGTGGACTATTATTTGCATAATAGATGACTTTTTATTCGTTAATCTCACAGTTTTGATAAACCATCTAAATTATTGTTTAAATTCATGTTAGTTTTGTATGTTTTTCTTTTAAATCCCACACACATTTTAGATTGTGTAGTGTGGTAGTGTGGTATACTCTAACGTGTTAAAATCTTCCATGAATAATCTTTCAATGTAAAAGCCCAGAAGCAAGTGTTGTGATGGTCTCTCTTTCTCTGTTTTTTTACTTCTACTGCATTTATTTATTACTCGTATTACTCTTCGTATCTTTCCTCGATGTCTTTAATATGATTATTCAATTCTTGTAGAATACACATGGCACCATTCAGCGATGAACATCTGTTTGTTGAAATTGCAAGCAAGGTACAGATTTAAATTCTCCTCTTTCTGTAAAGTTGTAGCTTTGTTTGAAAAGATATCATCATTTTACTGTTGAAAGCTTATTCAGAGGATTTTTACTGCATGTAATTATGTAAAGGAAGCCAATAACTCCGTTCTGTTGTTACTGTAGCTTTTTGTATGGTTAAATTCTATGCTGACAAGACTAGTTATAATAATGAATAGGATCAATATTCAAACGCGTCCTTTCAAATATGAACTTTTGCAAAATACTCAATTTTAAACCACTCCATGAAGATCACTACCTTTTATGCCTAACACTGCCCACATAGACTTTGCTGGCAGGAAAAAAAATTCACTTTTCTAGGGCCGATCATCAAAGCTATGCGTGCAACCTCCCCCCTTCCCTTTATGGTTTTATATTAATCAGTGTTTGTTTTCCCCAATCATTGTGCCTCATAATTTTGGGTACACTTTACAATATTTTGATTCAATCAAAATCTCTTTTGGTTGGCTTTCTAGACGCTTCATATATAGTATGTGCTATTAAATTAGTAATTCATTAATAAGGCACAGAAGTTACAGGAGTATTTTTGACTAAAAAATACAGTAATAATAATAATATACAAGTGTAACACATGGTCTAGCATTGTGTAGAAAATCTTGTAAAAATAAATGAGAAGAACAAAGTGCAGGGGAGGGAGTATTTGGTAGTTTGTCGTAATTGTATGCACAGAAGTTTCGTAACTCATAATCTTCTTGTTTGCTTTATAACATGCACTGTATTACATAGTCTTTCGAATTCATTGTTCGAATATTTTGTTTTCAAATTTCTATTAGCTAATTGACTCCTTGGTGAAATGAAACTAAGTTAATGGGAATTTGTAACTTTGCATCTTTGGTTATCAAGTAAACAGAAGACTTGGATATATTTAATGGAAATCTAATCCTTGTATAAATATCACTTTACTTCCTCCCAGAGTCCCAGACTACTCCCAGGTCATTGGAACATGTGGTAAAACGTTTCACATCAGTTTCTTTGTCTTTCCATTTGAAGCGAGTAATTGATCTTGTAAAAAAAAGTTTTGCATTTATGATTTGTCATCCGGATATATTTCTAAAGAATTTAAAAAAGAAGCTCCAATTTGACTCTTAAATTCAGTTTCTCGAGAAGTTCTGCACATTTGCAAAACCTTCGGTGCCTATGTATCTCATAAAAATGCAATCCTTTGTACTCTGCATTCTATTCTAGTTTAGAAGCCTCCTTTGATTTCTATCGCTATCAACAATTGTTTTGCTGCTTAAACATATTTCAGGCACTCTTCTGGCAGCAACAAAATTACTTTGGAGTGGATTTGAGCTCCTTGCACGCATCAGCCTTTGAGGGTTATTTTACGCAGGTAGTGATATATGCAATTGATTGTTTCCTAATATATGCGGTGACATAATTATCAATATGAGAGTATATGTTAAGGTAATAACCGGCTCATGTGATAAAGTTATATTCCTCCATTTAGATTGATGCCTTATTTTGATATAGAATAAGTGCACCTGAATTAGTTCAGATTATTGTGATGTAATTTTATTCATAAATTCCGTAAAATGCTGCTTTGGCGTGTAGCGAGGCTGGTTTAACAGTTCGAAGATAAAACAAATCTGTCATCGGCTCTGTTCCCGTATGTTGCACAGTAGAAGAGAGTTCTGAGAGGTGAATGAGTGAGATAGTTCCAGTTTTGCAGACATGTTCACATGTTTCCAGACTTTTTACCCTCTTACGTGATCATTAACACTTACTGTGGGGTTTTTTTTCTCCTTTTTTTTTCCCACTCTCTTCTTTTTAGGGTACTTCATTTTATTGCTTCTTGGTAATCTTGTCATTTTTTAGCTGCATCAAAATTAAACATTCTTGTCATTCCTAAAATTAGGGGATATAGGAAACCACCCTCTTTCTTTTCCCATGTCTCTTTCTTTTGGGATCAACTTCTTTTAAGGCTCCAACCTTGGTTTGTTGTTTTGTTAGGTGACATCATCAATTTAGCTGACATCATCTGTTTTGTTGTTTTTTTTGCAGCCCGTGGTAGATGCTTTTGACCCACGATTACTTGTTGCACCGGCAATAAGTCATGTGATAGACTTCTCATCGACGAAGGTTCTACTTTTTTAAAAAACAAAAAATATTACCCTATCTTATTTTTCTTCTTTTCTTTCTTTTATATATTATGTTTCTACTGAATGTTTTTCAAATTCTATTCTATACTATCTTATGAATTCTACAAATGATCTGCCAAGAGTATAACAGCATAAAAAAATGATCAAGCAAGATCACCAAGAATCTTATACTCAGAACTACCCATGTAAATGGACTTTAATATGGAAAAAAGGCACTCTTTTCAAATGTTTGGTCTAGTGATATATTCAATGAGGAAGCAGTAGTGGGCAGGAAATCCACACTCGCAATTGTGAAAAAATCACAAAGAAGTCCGATTTCTTGGTATACCCTTAGCACTCGCGACATTAGCTCACAAAGATGCTAGACCTGTGCTACAAGGGTACATCCGTACATGTAACTGACCCAGTTCATCTCACTGCTTTATGAGAGAGTGGGTCGGGAAAGGTGACATTATGTCATCCTTAGTCGTTGAAAAGTGACATTAATGTCTTTTGGCGTTTGGACCCTCTCTTCTCACTTTCTCAGGGATCCCCTTTTCTACTGCATGTTTGTTTCTGAAATACTTCTGCTTCTGCTGCACATCATGCGTGGTGAGTACGTGCTCTTCTTGCTTCGATAATGGTCTAATATACCTATTTTGATCTCACAGGAAGAGCAATTATATGAAATTGACATTCCGTTAAAATTTACGGCTGCTGTGGGATTAAGAGTGCATGGGTTAGCTTGTTGGTTTGATGTTCTATTTGACGGAAGGTACATCTTGAGTAATTATGGGACTTAATAATATCTTTGTGTACAACATTTTGACTGGCACTAATTACTTATAAACGGCTCTCTGTGTAGTTCTGTCCAGAGGTGGCTTACAACAGCCCCCGGTGCTCCAACAACCCATTGGTATCAATTACGCTGTGTCCTTGCCCAACCTATATATGTAATGGCAGGACAAGAAATTACAGGTCGTCTACGCATGGTTGCGCACAATAACCAGAGCTATACCTTATATCTTACATTGTCAGGTTAGTGTTAACTAATGTACATCTCATGCAACTGCATGTTTTTTCAAAGAGGGGTCTATATATGAGCAAAAGATTGAAGTAATACAGTAATAATTTATTTTATTTTTGTAGTGAACCATGGACTATACATGTTATTAGTGATATTAGATGAAAAAGTAGAAAAGAGAAAAATTGGCTCTTTTAAAATTTTAATTAATGCAATTGATTCAATCATGTAATCAAAATGTGGATAAAAATATTTATATAAAATAATTGCATTCTACTACTTTTATTGCTAAACTGCGTGTAATGACAAATTTTTATGTAGCTAAAATGTGGGGTGCTGGTGCTGAGCAAGGAGGTATTCTTCAGACTTCAAGTGGAAAAATGGAGCTAAAGGAGCCCTATTATAGAATGTCCCAGCCGCAAATTCAACCTCAGGGATACACAGCTGGTCAAGATCAGCAACCGCAACAGCTCTTACAGCAGCAGGTACGTTTTCCTATTTATAGGCTTTATTAGCTGCGTATGTCAGAAAAGTTCAACCTAGTCATTACCACTTTAACTAAATTCTTATTGCGTCTCTGATCTGAGCCGAACTTGGCACCTTTTGTCTAGTCCGATTCTTAGAACTGCTCCATTTTTCATTTTGAACATGTTTTGAGTAGTAAAAAAGTCAATTGCAAGTGGTGAGATCCACCATCCACTTACAACTGTTCATCTTCTTTAACCCTTGTGCATAAAACAAATGGGGCAATTACTAAGAATTGGAGGGAAGACATAAGTTGGAACTTGTTCTCAGGAACACGGGACTATGATTTTGTGTTACTTCTCTACATGTATGAAATCACCATATACTCCCTCCTAATTTCAATTGTCATCAGTCTTAATAAAGAAGAAATATAAATATTGTGATCCCGATTAATCGCAAGAGATATGGTGTCATGAATAGCAATTTTTTGGACACAGAATCTCTTGACTTTTTGGTCTTTATATGTTGTGTCAATATAAAAGGTTTACAATTATATCAAGAACAATGGTTAACTGAAGTTGCAAAAGCCACTTCTCTAGAGCGATGAAGTTTCGGTTCAATTCTCATCTGCGCTTTTCACTCCCTGCTCTCTTGGTAGCTTGACAGTAGTTCATATTTTCAATCCGTTTTACAGGATATGAACATCCAAGCGCTGGATATAGACGGAACTGGATTATTACGACAAGAATTAGAAAATGCAGATGTTCACATTCAATAGATCACACCGAATATCTACGTTGGACTCGACAATCCCAGACACATGAGGTGTTGACATCGAAAAATCTACCCTCACTCAATGTTGATACAAATGAAATCACACAATTTGTGGAGTGATTGTGATTTCCCCTGTGATTCAATCGGTGGGTAAACCATCTATTTGTCTGGGCTTCTGTCAAAGTTCTGTATTTTGTAATTTAGATTAGGGTAAGTTATGATCTGCTTTCAGATTTTAATAGTCATTTGAATTGATCTGGTTTCAATTATTCGGGTTATTGGATACCAGTCTTGTATTAGGAACTACGGAGTAAACTAAGAGTGCTGCAGTAAATCCGAATCCGTTTGAGATTTTTTTCCCTACTGTCTTCTGTCCTGTTTTAATTTTCCCAAGACAAAAATACTCGATGCCCCTTTTAAATTTTATTATTATTCTTTTCATTTTGCTTCAAGTTAGTATTATGTGTCAGAATCAAGATGCGTTGAGATGTGCTATGTTTTTTGAACAAATAAAATGTGCGATTAACAATTGGGAAAATTAACTATTGCATCGAGGAAAATTGGTACTACAAGGAGTAACTACAAAGGAAAATAGTGACAATTTATACAAGAAACCAAATACATGCTGGTTTCCAGTTACAGAAACAACACAAAAACAGTAGGTAACCGAAAGGCCAGGGAAAAAACGAGCTGAGGCAACTTGTAGCATTATACTCCTTCAATCCAAACAATTCAGAAGCAGCATACTGCAACAACTTGTAGCTCTGCACCATCTCCTACAATAAACTACAAACTTATCCGGTTCGAAACACTTTAGACAGAAACTCAGCCATTCCAGAATCGAGGTCATCGTATTGAACCTCCATTTGAAACCTGCTCTCATAATCTGTCATAAGTTAATCGCAGTCATCAAACCATAATCACGGCCCAACCCACCTCAAGTTCAGCCCGAAAACTCATTTAAGACCGTCTTGTACATGAGTTGGTGCAAAATTTTAGCGCGATCACGAATTCATGATTACACCTTCACGGCCTTGAAAGGCGGGTGAAGCAAATCAAGCACATCCTTAACAACACCCGGGCTATGGCTACTACCCTCGTTCTCGATCCTCATCACTTTTGTACTGCCCAAGGACTTATGCTTAAGACCATACATTTTCAGTATCTGATCATCACCAAAATTAAAGGCTCTTTCCATCTGTTTCAAACACCTTTCGGCCGGATACTCTGCATTTTTAGAACACGGCTTACACCCAACAAAATGAGTAATTAACGGCCATCTATCATCACCTAAACCCGGATGAAATTTCTCAATCAATTCCTCATATTTATCCACAATAATCCCCCAATACCCATGCAAATAGTACTCACTCTCCAAATACACTTTATCTCCCCATCTCCCCCTTTGAGTAGCCAACAAATACACCATTGCACTTTGATCATCCGCCTCGAAAACCGGCCTACCCTTGAGCACCTTACTCAACAACTCCCCGGCTTCCGTTCTAATCGACCCTCGTGGGCCCATGGGCGCCCACGAATCGAGCAAATCCAAACTCCACTGGTTATTCCTCAACAAGAAGCTGCCCGTGTTCAACCCGATCCAATTCTTATCATCATACACCATTTCTTTCCACCCATGTAAAACCAAGTTGACATCTTTATACCTCTCCCATGGCAACTCAAAGCTCATGTCAGTAAACATGGCATCACTATCCATCCACCATATGAACTCAACTTCAGGATGTGACAACATTAATTTCCTAAGTAATGGCAATTTAACCCAAAATCCTGTCATTTCATCATCTAATAAAGCCATATTGTAATAAATCTCAAGCCCATGAACCCTACAATAATCCATCTTGTTCTTAATTGATTTCAACAAGTACAGATCACCAAATCTGTTTTCACAAGATTTTGGGGATGACCCTGTTACCAAAAGAACCCTAGGTTTATTGGGTTGGACAAAATTTGGGAAATTAGGGTTTTTTTTCAACCATTTTCTTCTTTTTTTATCCCAATTTGAGATTTTTTCACCTAAAGTGTAGGTCTTGTTATTGGGTATTGTAGACTCTTCCATTTCATCATCCTCAAAAACATTTGCAATGTCAACTGATTCATAACTATTGGGATTAACAGGATTAATAATAGGATTAATTAGGGTATTGGTGGAGTTATCAAGCTCAAACAATTGATGGGATTGTTGTAATTGTACAGCAGAAAAATCAGTTTGAAAAAGCAAACAACAAATTACTAGAAAAACTAGAATAATGCATAGAATTATTGCTACCTTAATGTTCTCGAATGATTTGTGCATCTCAGAAAAATGTAATTGTACAGTGGATAAATTGAGCATGTTGTTTGAATGTTTGTTACTTCTATATACTGTCGGAATCTTTGAAAATGACTCAGAGATTAGAGAGAATAGTGTGATTAGTGAGGCTTTTTTTTGGGTTTGTTTAGTGAAAATGTTAAGATTGTTCCCCACTTATTGGAACCCTTGTCCAATAGAGTATTCTGTACTAGATCTCGTAAAACCGGAATTACTTTTTACAGTGGACGCTCTACTTTTTACTGTCGATGTTAATTACGTAAAATAACGACTTTGTCCCTGCTATTTATTCTCGAAATAATATTACTTTTACATTTTATAAATTATCGGTTTGTTAAAACTCGATAATAAAACTGTCTTTTTCGATTATCGTAATAAACTAAAATCGATTTCGTATAAAGGTAATATGACGAATTACGTAAAATGAAGAGTTTTCCCTTGCAATTAATTCTCGAAATAATATCACATTTACATTTTATAGAGTATCAGTTTATTTCTACTTTATTTACGTAATTGAATAATTACCTAGTTTACGATTCTACCACTTTATTTTTTGCTTAATAATTATTTTTCATCGATTCACGTTTTCCAGTATCCGCAAATTATCACGCGAATCAATTTTTTGGATTTTGGTGTTTGGTTGGGTAGAATTTTCGACCCACCATGAGTCGGAAATTCTAGTCGACCCACGGATGGGTCGGTCGAGTAAAATTTTCGATTCGTCCAAGGTGGGTCGAAAAATATACTCGACCGACCCATCCGTGGGACGACTAAAATTTTTGACTCACCCATGCGTGGGTGACCGTGGGTCGAGTGGAATTTTCGACCCACCCATAGGTGAGTCGAAAAATCTACTCGACCAAATTCCTTTTTTTTTTGTCAATTTTCGTGACAATTAGTCGTAGTTCTTGCTCGTTCTTCATCGATTCACGTTTATAGTCGTAGTTTCGAATCTTTCGTAATTAATAAAATCTTCGTTCATTTAATTGCTATGTGTGTTGAATTCGATATTATATAATTCCTTGTTTTTTTTTGTTGATCACGTAATTATATGATTCCGTGTTTATTATATTTATTTTCTAATGTTTGTTATATAAACGATGTTACTCCCTCCGTTCCAATGGATTGTTTGCCTTTGATTTTGGCACCAAGGGTAAGGGAGCCAATGAGGGAGTGCCATGTGGAACAAAACTCATGAGATTGGTCAAATTACATATAAAAAGCATTCCTAAAATAGAAAGACAAACAATTCATTGAGACGCCCCAATATGGAATAGGCAAACAATTCATTGGGACGAAGGGAGTACTAATTTGTATATAATTTATTATTATGTTGAACAGACTTATAATATGAAGCGAAAAACATGACGGCGTAATAATTGTAAATTAAAACAGAAATCGTAAAAAAATGATTTTGTGGATTAAGTTTTAAAATCAGAAATTGTAAATATGATCAACTCCGTAAATCGAAAATATTAGAAAGAAAAACTACTGAAAGGCAAAGTCGTCATTTTACGTGATTAACGCCGACGGTAAAAAGTAAAGCAGCGACGGTAAAGAGTAGTCCCCGATAAAACAGAACCCCAGATAATTCGTTCTCGACCCAATACCCGAAATGAAACTCGAGTTAGATGTGCAACTTAAGTTGACATGACCTATTTCGACTCCACCCGAATGTTTATTGTTGTATATGATTTGACATTCCTCTGAAGGTTATACATATCCGAATTTGACTCTAGTCATACAAACTCGAAAATGATTCAACCTGAATTTGATCCGGTTGAGCTATTTGCCAGATAAACTTCATACGGAGTAATAATTACTCCCTTCCATCTAATCCAGCCTTTACATTGGATTTTTTTTACAACTTTTAAGAAAGTTGGTAAAAAGTAAGAGTGTTATTAGTAAATCAAATGGTGAATAGAGGAATGATTGCCGTAAGTAATGATATTTTGTGTAAATAAAGAATGATAAAAGGATTGTAAACAGAGTGTTATTGAGAATTTGGAAATACTCCGTACTAAATTAGTTGCATTTTGAAGTTTTTTTTGGCAATTGTTATCCAGTATTTGATGAAGTGATTAAAGTTTGGTTGGTTGATAACTTGATACTAGTTGTCACCAGGAGTACTAATACATCATCATAACTACATTATTATCCAATGGAAGTCCCTTTTTCATGGCAAATTTTGTCATTAGCATGTGTAATTCAGTGTATAGATACCAACACTGACATTGAACCTGCTTGCAAAATCAAACAAAATCAACCTAAGCAACAACGACAACAATAATGCTCGCTACCCTAAACTTATAAACTAAAGGTGTTTTTTACACTACAAAGAAATTTGTAATATGAGACCTTAACCTAATTAGAATAAAATAACATGAACAACTTTACTATCCCAATATTTTTTAGGTTCACAAACATAATTGTACAGAGTACTCCAATAGTTATTGTAACGTTAAACATGTGACGTAAAATTGACGTTAATATGAGTAGATTTTAAAAAAAATGAATATTCTCCAAGTTGGATAAATAGAACTTCATTCGGTAAAAAATAAAAATAAAAATAAAAAGCTTTATTTGTGATACAAATAGAGCCGAGAGACCAGGCCAACGTGGCCCAACCCGACACAACACATTACCCACCTAATTGGACCGTTTTCTTGTAGACAGATGAATCTGGCCCACATTGGCCCAACTCGTGTAAGGCCCGGCACACAACCTTTACAAAACTTAAGCTATTTGGGCCGGGCTTGCCAGGCAGAAGCCGAGTCTGTCCCGGCACGACCCGCCTCCTCCTAAGGGGTGGACCCGGATCTAGTTTAACCGAACCGATCCACACCATCCCAACCCTCTAATCAAATAACCAGCTCCCGATACAAATGCACTAATGTAGTAAAATTATACGAGAGGATTGATCTCTAAAGAATTCATACTTACAAACGACATTTTTATTTTTTTGTCGGTCATTTATAACCGTGAAACAACATGTATACACAATACAGTACTCGTATAATCTAATCAAATGATAACCTACAAATCAATAAACGAAAAATAATACAGACTAGTAAATAAATAAGCTAACTTTTTGTACGATAAGATGGATTACATTTTACTACTTGTATTTCAATGGTTAATCTATTTTATTAAACATATTACAACCGTCCCACTAAGATTGTCTCATATTTTTTTTTTGGGTAGGTTCTTATAGATTATCTCATTTCTCTACTTTCCTTTTTTGACCATCCATTTTTACAAATTCCTCCATACCAAGTTAAAGTATTTACCATTTTGCCATCCATTAACCTACACTATCTCACAAGACACTATGACTCACCCTATAAAGGGAGTCCTCATTGCCTACATACTCAATCATTACACCAATTTTTTAGTTATTGCGCAAAAGTTTTATGTGATAATTATTTTGGGACGGAGGGAGTACAATATCTTCAATGGAGTATGTATCAAACTAACTGTTAAGAATCCCCAATTAGAATAAAACAAATTTTCATCTTAATCTAGAAACAACCAAATAATACTACTTCCTCCAAGTTTCTATGATCTTCACACTTCATTTTTTTATTCTCACTCACATGAAGATATAGTGGGAAGATCATAGAAACTTGGATGAAGTATTCTGTATTTAATAGGATACGAGTATACGACATACAATCAACTTCTGTGTTAATCACATACGTATAAGTATATGTGGGTCCCACATAACATAACTTTTAAAAATAAATTGAGAAAGATAATACTCCCTCCGATTTTTTATTATCTCCCCCTTTGGTTTTGGGAAAGAAAATAAGGGTGTAGGAATGTGTGGTTCAAAATAAAAGAAGGAAGAGAGAGAAATGTAAGGTTGATTCTAGACCACCTGTTGATGGCCCAAAATGAAAATAGGAAAGAAAGAGTGTTTCAGTCCAATAAAGAAATAGGGAAAATAATAAAAAATCGGAGGGAGTACGAGTATGGTTTCCTCCGAAGTATGGAAAGTGATATGATATGATACGATATGATAGGCCACTCCTTACGTACAGGTACACGTACACGGTACACACCTCATTCAATTCTGCCTTCACTCACTCCACACGCTAATCAATACTCTTAGTTTTCACTAAACTGTTTGCACTATTTGTACTCAGTATACCTCATTAATTAGTTTCCTCTACAGAATCAATTACTCTTTCTTAACATTATAATCGACTTACTTGAGTAGACAATCTGGACAACTAACGTTTTTGATTTCTCCTTTTAGATTCTATATTCGTCTTCTCTATTCAATATAAATTTTAAAAACGGTTGTATTCTAAACAAGAGTTTGTGTTATGGATCAAATTGTAACAGGTCCTAAGGTCATGTGGAGGAAAAAGGATGACCTCATTTGGAGTTTAGAAGAGGTTCTACCTATCTCATTTGGAGTTTTTCCTGGCGTGTTCATTCCAATTATTCCAAGTTGAAAGCACAAAAAAAAAAAGAAACAGAAAAATTTAATGCTTTTGAGCTTAAATGAGGACAAAAACATTCTGGTCTGAAATCACCATCACCCATCTCATTATACACAAATTAACATCATTTGATTAAATAACCTCCCCTTTTAACTTTGTATGGACTATTTTATTTTTGTTGAGTTTGTCCTATAGATGAGTTTCTCCTCATCTTATTGCGACCTATTAGAGAGAGTGATGGGTCGAGTTGTTACACAATTACAATAATGGACAAAACGATCCATAAAGAGTTGCTTCTACATCTTATATTTTCAATCTAGTCAATTAATCAAACCTAATTTCTTGTTTGTCACAAATATTTATAATAGTCAAATATGATGAATAAGGCAAAAAGGAGAATGCCTAAAAATAGAAAAAAAAAAATATATTTTTAGGAGACCCAAGGAGGGTATGTATTAGTTCTACCAAAACATCGAGTTCCAACGGTACTGAATAGGCGTAGAACCGCCTTAATACTTTAGGAGAGAAAGAAACGAGATAATATTAGGGGTCGTTTGGTTCGCTTAATATAGGCATGAGGTATAACTTTAGAATGAACCAAAGCAAACCATATGAGATTCATACCTTTGAAATCAACTTAGATTAATTGAATGCTTAATATTATGATTGAAATATTTTATCGAAGATAATAATTTAAAATACTAAAAAAATAGTATTATATCTGAAAATTTTATTAATTTAACTCGAGATTTTATACTGTCAATAACGAGATTTTTTATTGAAATTTATTTTACTATTTTTTTGTGCTAAAATTTAAAAAGTCAATATTATATAATTTTTTGTGTATTTAAAATAAGATGATTAAATATCAGGTATCATTATCGGGTCCTAAATTAACCCAAATATCCAATATTAAAAAAAAGGAACCAAACACCATGTATCAGGAATCAAATTCCAACCCGAACTCGATATCACCCTGATTTCATTCCTAATTCCAACCCGATATCACCCTGATTTCATTCCTGATTTCAACCCCATACATTTTCGCGAACCAAACGACCCCTTAATGCGTTGGATGCTCTATTAAATTGTCAAACGAATTACTCCGTACAAAACAACATATATCACTACGATCGACTCATATTCTTAGACTTGTTACAAACTTACAAATTTGTGACGAAAATACAATGGATTTAATTGACTTGATTAACTACTGCCCACGAGGCCACGCACGCCACAAGCCCATCATTCCATGACACATACAGGCAAGCGGCACACTGGACATGCTCATATACTCATACTCTATAATATACCATCACTTCATTAGTTCATATACTCCGTATTTGGTAGAATTATAATTAGCTGGTTGGATTTTGTTCCGAATGGAAGAGGGGATCGAACCTGAAACATACTTCCTCTTATCCAATCCATTATAATCATCTGTTTTTGGGTGGTTTCGAGACACATCTTTAACCGTATTTTTCTTCGTTTATACACAACTTTTCTTTACAAAACTTACTATTTTATGAAAAAAAAATTAATTACAAATCTAAAAGTATTAGTTTCGTCTTGGAAAAATTCACAACTTTTAAAATAATTACGGCCAAAGTTCTTTTAAGTTTGACTCTTAAGAAGTAAATGAGGCAAATGGATTTCGATAGGAGAGAGTATTATCGAGGATAACCTTGTCTTAACCACAAAACTAAAACATTTAGGACAATTAAAATTGAGGTCGTGAAAATTATTAGAGAGTTCATTTTAATTGAACGTTACATTAAGGCCTTGTTTGGCAAATAATAGTAGCAGATTCGTAATTACGGATAACAATAACAGAATACGATTAGCAGATTGTATTAGCAGGTTTGACTGTCAAATTAAATTAGTATAATTAAGAGAGAGTGTTTGGTAATTAACCGATTACAAGAGAATCGAGTTGTTTTTATGTATAAATTCAATATGCTGTTTCAATATGCTCCTATTAGCCGCATATTCAAAAACAGTAGATTCCGGCCTATATGCTATCGCAATATGTCGTTTACCAGACATCTGAAATTAGTAGTTTGATGGTCAATCTACTATTTAAGCCGGAATTTAAGTTGGAATATGCTAATTTTTCTCCAATATGTTGTTTACCAAACATGACCTAATTGATGGTTATAAATCGAAAAGGCTACACTTACCCAATGTGTATGAAAAATCTATACACGGTTAATCAGAACTTGCCACCTGTCATTTGTGATTTAATTAGTTTAAGGATAGGTTAGTAATTTCAGACATGCAGTTAATTTGTTAATTTGTTAACTTAATCTAGTTAAGTTAATTTTAGAAAGTTCTTATTTTCGATATTTCTCTTATCACCAGTCAATTATCTTTATGGAATTTTATTTTAATAAGTTTTCATTTTACATTGTTTTCAGGTCATGACTGACATATTACAGTGTAATAACAAATTTATATATTGCATACATTCAAGAGTAAAAATTAGATGATGAAACGGTAGAAAAGTATCATTCAACATTTTACCGAATCATTGAAAGTTCTAACTAATACATGTAAATTTATATATGTCATCAATAAAATATTAAGTCATTTGATTGATAAAGACACTTTGGAATTGTTTCATTGTCTAAAAGTATAAAGCATATTGGTTTCAAATGGTTATTTGTTACCAAGACGAACTTAGTCGGTAATGAGACAGTAAGGCTCGTCTTGTCAGTAATGTCTATAAAGACAGATAATATATCCAGTTCTGGAGTTACATTGGATTAATGGTAAAAATAGGTTTGTCAATGGTGACATTGATAAACTCATTGTTGCAAATACTGAAAATCTTGACTCGATAAATTCAAGGTAAAGTTTCTACAAATTAAGGTTAATAATCATTCAATGAAAACTCAAATAAGGTTTTCCGTCAAAGAGTACATCAATCTACCATGATATCATCTCATTTGGTTTTGTATGGATGTGGTACATGATTATAGATACTCAAGATCCAGTGGGAGTATGAAAATATATCAAGTTTTATTTATATCCGATCCTTTCGGTAAATGAGACTAATGAAGTCTCATTGATGTCATTAAGGAAAAATTCATATCTAGAATACACAGTATTACTTAAATCTATGTACTTCAGGATATATTTCATGTGTTTAAGTAATAAGGTATAATTAAACTTATTTTGTACATGTTTAGATATTGTGTACATTCTATAGTTTAATTGATACTCCATATTAAGAAAAATCAGTAAGATATTGAGATCCACTAAGGACAGCCAAATATTGTTTGTCATTTATATTTGGAGCAAAACAATGTTATCATATAAAGGAGATCGATTCAGGCTGAGATCATTCGGTATTTCGACTCCTATTTAGTCATGTTTATTTATTTGTCACAAGACTGCAAATTAAGTTCGGTATTGAAAGGCCATTTAAGTTATTTGTGACAAAATGACGTTTATTATAGTGTAAAATTACAATACAAGTGATGTTATGTGTTGTTATAGAAACGATTCAGAGTGAAAGACGTCTAAGATATGTATGTACAAACTCCATTTTTGCGGATCCGCTTATTAAGGAATTACCACCCACGGTCTTTCTTGAGCATATTGCTCAAATGAGTGTTTCGGTTCTAAGGATATTCAGGTTAAGTGAGAGTCGTTTGTCACATTAAACATGTTATTATATACGGTTATTCAGTTCTGCAGAAATAAGGTTTACAGTTTTCAGTTTCACTCTATCTTATTTGGTTGACTCACTAAGGTTTAAGGTGAACCAGTTGAAAATATGCATATTTGGATCACATTCGCTTGCTGGTTTCTATCCATGCTACACTCCTATACTAGATTCATGTCGTGAGTCATGTTGGCATATATGATCATTGATGGGTACTGTTACGACAAACTGTGGCAAATGCCACTTTGGTTCTATGCTGATATGATTGATGGAACGAATTGCTTAAGACAGTTAGAATGTTTGATACTACCTCCATCCAATTTTAATCTTCCTACTTTCCTTAAAGGGTTGTCCATCTTTAAACTTCCTACTTACAATATTTTCTCTTTTGGTTGATTTTTGTGGTCCATATCATTTCTGACTCCACATTTTCTCTCAACTTTCATTTTCCACCACATAATCTACCTCACCCTTAATTTTTGTGCCACTCCCCCCATGAAGTTTAAAGTTGGATGGAGGGAGTAGCATTTTTGAGCTCATCGGATTATATTGTAAATACAATTTTCAAGTGTCACATATATATAGATGCATTTGGCCCAAGTGGGAGACCTAATCCAGAAGACCGTTATAGTTAATTACAGTTTATTATCAATTAATTTAGTATGAAGTTTCCGTCTTTAGTCAGATTAAATCTAACAAGTGAGCCAATAATTAAATATAATAATCAATCTAACTAATATTAAATGATACGTAATTAAGTAAACATATAAAATAGAGTCTAAGAATTTTTCTCACTAAAATAAAAGTCATAAAAAAAATGAAAAGTAATTAAGAGGAATAATAACTACTAACACAAATACAACCTTTCTAAAATAAACAAAAGATATTAATCTAACCTTAGACTAATCATCTTTGGTTAAATCACATATGACACGTGGCAGATTCTTATTAGTTATGTATGAAAATTTTTGTACACGATGCGTAAGTGTATCATCATCTTTCGTTATAAATGATTACAAAAGCATTAAAAAGGCTAAAAACATAATCCATAATTCTAAATAATTTAATTATTTATATTACAAAACTACTTATTAGTACTACTATCCCTATTATACTACGAGTACTTGGAATAAGAATATCGTTTTGATGTTTCTCCTTAACGAAGAATACTTATGTACTCCGCATGGTATCAACACCACAATTTTTTGAAGAATAAAAAACTACACCCTCCGTGTTAAAATGATTTTTTTATTTCATTATTATATCACAATGAAATAAAAATAGGAAGATCTCAATGATACGGAAGTTATAACTACTCCGTATTATACTCTAATCAAATTAATTACTACTCGTATCTTCTAATAAAATTATATCTACATATAAATCACGGCGATTAACTTGGATACATTCATTTATCTAATTCACCGTCATTTATAAAAAATAAATCAATAAAAATGGTATAAAAAAAGGTCCACGGGAAATATTTTAATATTTATATCTTACGGAATAACAAAATATTAAAACTAAGCATGTAATTTTGAATAACTTAACACTAATTAAGCTAATTAGTTAGATAAACATTTCTACATTTCTATTTTCTACTCGTATTATGTTTAAAAAGAGGATACGAGTATTTAACTTAAGCCCTTGGGGTCCTCGCGGTGTTATAAGCTCAGCCCTAAATGTGATCCTCAACGTCACTTTCTACAGTTGGTGTATACGTACTACACATTTTTTTTAGCATCATCAGGGTACGCAATATGTACGTAAGATGTCTTTTGGAATCAGTATTAGTTAAGAAACCGTCTTCTCAAATCTATCGCTTCAAGTAATACCATAAGATTAGATAAAGCAAATCTAGGAATCAATTAGAGGATTATACAACCAGTTGTACATAGAGCAGCTGTGTACAACTGGTTTTAAGATTTTGAGCTTTATCACAAAGATTTTGAATTTTGTTGTAAATTTTCTGAGCTTTAGCGTAAAATTGTTGAGTTAAATCACATAAATGTTTAAGTTCAAAAATTTACAACTCAGTTCAGAAACTTTTATAAGCTCAATAATTATATATACAAAAAGTTCAATAACTTTGTCTTGATTATACAATGCAATTGTACAACTAGACGTATAATCTTATTTTCAACATGACCAATTCATCGCTCTAGAATAATCTTGATTAGACACGGACCTCACTTTCCTAATTAAGAAGGAAAAATAACTTCCTCCTAGTCCTACGTTCTTTCTCCTTCTATTTATTTATTTATTTATACTAGAGATATAAAATGTGAAAATATAGTTTGGGAAAAAAGGGAGGATAAGGTGAGGTAGCCACATGCGATAATCGGTCGGGTCGGGCTCAAGCTGCACTTTCTCTTGGTCCGACTCACCCCTCCATCCTCGCTAGTCAGACTCAAGGACGGATCGGAGTTAGAAATAATAAAAATTGATAGGTCTGATCATGTTTTGAGCTGACAAAAGCTTACTATACCCACCCAACTACCCGTCAAACCATTATGACCCACCTGATATCCGACATCCGACTCGATAGAACCCGAAAATTTAACGACCCGAAACCGACTTGCTTGTGACTCGTTAACCGATATAACCCGATGAGTTGATGACCAACGGACTGAACCCAAACCCGACTCAATAAGATTGACCATTTATTTGGAATACATACATTTTGACTTGATACATTTAAGTATTTAACGTAATACCAAATTAATTAAACCAAATAATGAAACTTATTTGGAAAACATTGAATAAATATGATTTATTAACTACACACGATAATGATCCGACCTAAGCCCGATGTGACCCGACATATATATATATCAGTTGACCCGAAAATGATGACTCGACCCCGAACTATACTAATACTCGACCCGGAAGAGTATGCTGACCCGATATAATCCGAAGTCAATATGAGCAGATCGACGGGTTTTGACTCGACCCAAACCCGATCCGAGTGACCCGATTGCCACCTCTAATATTCATGTTGCTTGTTCAAAGATGATTGATCAAGTAGCGAAAATCGATAACTTTAATTTATTTAACTACTCAATCGATCGGAACTTGTACGTGTAGGTAGGTATATATGATCCTTGTGTGGGAAATGGAATGAGCAGGCCGGGGTGGTGATTTTAGGGTTTGGATGAGGATGATCCGAACCCGACCCATAAGAATGTGTAGGTTAGAGGTTAGAGGTTAGAGCATGCAGCGATAGGAGGCCGTGCAGAGTATGATGATGAAGTGCATGAATAGTGCTCCATGAAATGACTAAGTGTGGGACCATGGAGTTGAGCCATGCGTTGCACGGGATCTTCTTTCTTCACCCCCATAATAATAATAATACCAAATTAAATCTACAGTCTACCAAATAAATTATGTTATTATTATGCTTCCAAATTCATACATACCCTACTACTCCTCACAACTTAATTAATATCCGTCCTATTTTCATAATGGTTCAAGTATTTATTCATTTTGATGAAAAAATAAAATAATATTTGACCCGTTACTTTGTTTTTATCTGATGAAACGAGTAATGTTTGACCCATTATATCATTAATCAGTTACAAGAAAGACGGACTGTATCGTGTCTATATATACGAAAGCTCTCCTGGGTTTCACTTCTATCTTCTTTATCAGCTTTCTTTCAAATTTCTTCTATTTGAGGTATCCTACATATGTTACAATTTACTTACATGACAAATTTTAGTTTTCTTCACTTTATATCTTCCTATATATGCTTAGTCATCAAGATTATCGTTTTTTTTTCTCCTACGATAACCACAGGGGATCCAGCTATCTACATAGTACTCAAGAATATTACAGTATAGCACTTAATTAGCTCGTTATCCTAAATCCTGAAAAATAGTTAAAATTATCGATTTTCAATACACACGACAGTTCTTAAAATATACCCTAGTAATTAATTAGCACGTACGTACGTACGTAGTTTATTCACATATTAGTGTTATATATACTCCGTATAACCTTTTCTTGCTCATGGCTTGCTTTCTAGGACCCTATTAAAACTATCAAGAAAAAAAATCATATTCCATCAACAATGGATGAAATTCAATTTGAACAGGTAAGAAATTTACTAACCTCGGTTTTTTTTTTCCATTAGATAGATATATTATGAAAATATATTTATAGAAGTATTTCGTACAATACAATACATTATTGGAAAACTGTCTTTTAAAAATTATCATGATTTGAGAAATCTATTAAAGATTATCGTATCCATGTCCTACTTAAAAGGGTAATTTTTTTTGGAAGAACTACATTTGATGTAGGAGAGTATATATGAGTATTATACTCCGTATATGTATATCATCATTCAATAACATCAGTCATTTAGTTTTTTGTTTTGTAAGGATACTTCAATTCGAGTTTAGATTTGTCGTAAGTTTATCGTATGAGATCTCTTGCATGTATTATTATTAATTTTTTCTAAATTTATGTTTTTTCTTCTTTATTTTTGTTAGAATTCATGTGTTATAAAGTGTACATGGTACATTTCGCAGTATACTTACTATGATAACTTAGTGACCGTTTGATTTTCAATAATTGTATTTCTTTTACATATTACTCCGTACTCTATAATTTATTTATTTTTATATCATTAGTATTACTAATACTACATCCGTCCTGCTAAGATATTTTGTTTCATTAAAGTATTTCTCACATATAATAGAAAAATGAGACAATTTTGTAAAAAGGGTGAGAGTGCGACTTTTTCTGACCCAATTACTTTGAATTAATTATGAAATAATTTCACAGTAACTTATGAATGATCATAACCACGCGATCCACACGAAAACAATAAGGTATCCTGTTCATGAAGACTTGTGATTATGGGAAAAGTTACGTAATTGCATGGATTCAAAACTTGTGAAAATCCCAAGATCATTTCAGTTGAAGTAATTAAGTATTCATGCTCTCTCTCTATATACAATATTTTCTAGCAAATACAGTAATTCATTTCATAAATAACAAGTCATACATAGTACGAGTACAATATATATATATATATATATGTACCACGCACAATGGCTATCAAATTCAAAACCGATACAATTAATAAATCTATAGAAAATGATTAAATAAATTCTCATTCAAATTAAAGAAAGATGTATATATAAACTTGAAGGCTACTCTGCTTTTAATTTTTGGGGACTAATTATTGTTCAATATGACCTCACACGATCCATTTGTATAAAAAGATATAGTACAGTACTTGTTTTATTAATTAGCAATAAATGACTGTTTTTCTTTTGCTTATAATTGTAGTCCAGGAATGGACCGCCTCGATCTTGTTGTATGAGACTATCTGTCTATCTATCTATCTATCATGCATGCGAATGATGTATCGTTAACATTACCTAGAGATTAGACCGTATCTTATGAATATTCTGTGATGCATGTATAATAATGCAGGGAGAGGTGAGTAGTAATAATAATAATGATGGGGATGGACTACCACAAGTAGAAGTGAAGGTGTTTAAGAATACGTTGCTACTAAAACTTCAATGTGAGAAACGTAGAGGAGTTTTGTCAGAAATATTTACAGAAGTCGAGAAGTTTGATCTCTCTTTTCTTAATAGCAACGTTATGGCCTTTGGTACTACTGCCTTGGATATCACTATTGTTGCTCAGGTATGGTCTTTCTTTCTAATCATAATCTCCTCTACTCCCTCCCTCCATCCCTTCCAATATTGTTCCGTTTTGTTAAAATATTACTCGTATATAATGAGAAAATTGGGCAATCTTTAATGGACAGAAATAGTATTATAGATGACGGTGATAAGTTATCAGAGAAAAAGAGTAATCATTTTTTTTTTGAAAAAGAGTGACTAATTCACGTCATACCATTAAAATGACAACCGAAATGATTGTATTTTGATGTCTCAACGACTGAACCCAATAATAATTTGTGACCCTAGCTCATAAAATCCACATAAACATCGATTTTTAACAATATTCCGTTCAATTCATAGGAATTGTCCCATTGTTCATTTCATATGTCAGAATTTGATTATTTTTTATGCTAAAATTAAACAAATTCATAATCCTCATGTTTTCATTTTTATTTCTTTTGAATTATACGCAATTAGAGTTTGAATATTTTGATTTTTTAAAATTTAAACAACAATTCGCATTTTAGTGTATTTTCCCTGTGTCAAACATTATTTTAACGTGAGATGATCTTACAAGAGACGTGCTCAAATTCAAAAGGTGATCGAGTTGATTGCTTTTGAGTAGAGAGAGTAAGTTCATACGAGTACAAATTGCTTTTATGAGACAGTCTCTCAACCGTGTCTATGTGTGTGATCTCTCAAATGGCTGAGGTCTCCTGTAAACACTATTGAAAAATCGTCTCTTACAAATTAATTTTGTGATCGGCTAAATACCAAACTTTTACTATACTAATTTATATACAAGTACTAGATTTTTTATCACAACTGATAGCTAGAACACAAAATTTAGTAAAAGACGATCTCTCACAAAACCACTCTTACTAGAATTGACTTATGTGATTATATTTTGAAAAAAAATGTGATGGCAGATTGGAGAAGGACGCAAGCAACAAATGAAAGGTCTTGTGGAAGCACTTTACTCAATTCTTAAAACGCCTGATAATTAAGCAACAAGCTTGGACTTTAATTCTCGTGGCCGACGATTTCACATAAAATTTATTGTGAGATATCTTATACGAGAGTTACTTAATTACATCTTTTATCTTTTATTTTGTATCCTTTTTCATAATTTTGCGGTTAATTACGGAGTATTTAAGTATGAAGTAAGACGATTTTACATATATAAATAATGTATTTAAAGTTTGAAAGTTAACTAGTCGCCATACCCGTGCACCGCACGGGATTACTATTTTACTTGTCAAAATTTCTTGTGGTGGTCGCGACGTTTACTTGTAGAAGGTGTCGTAATCGTGAATAGCACAGAGGTTGCGAAGATCTATCATCAAAGCTACTAAAAGACATATGACATGTAAATATAAAGACCGGTAGAAGTCGATATGATCCAGTCTAAGGTAGAAAAAGACTTTAAAAAAATTCGTAGACTATAGAATAATTGAAATATGTAATGTTCTTAAGTTATGCTTTGGTGGTTCTGTGTTTTTCTCTGTCGGGGTCTATTTTGTCTTTTCAGCTTTTGGCCTCTTTTTCTCGATTGTTTTTTTCGCTACGGATGCTTCTTTCCCCGTCGCCTCAAAGCTGTAAGGCATTTTTTGTGTGTAAGTTTTGTTATTAAAACATAAGTAGAAAATTGCTTGTAGTTGATGTACGTAATAATAATTAACTTACTCCTTGTCTATCTTTCTTTTCACATTCTTAGCTGAGGTGTTCATCGGAGGGCCAGACTCTATTGTAGGCTGACTTTCTAAGTCGTCCTGTGTCATAATTATGAGGGTCATAATTTTTTTTTATAAAAGACATAAACTAATTCTTAATATCAACTATTTACATTTAATATCACACATTCAATGTAATCTTTGTTAATAAGTATGATATGTAAAAAGCACAAGAATGTCCCACATACATGAGAAATTATTGTAGATGAAGTAATAAACAACGTCCTGAAAGTTATAGAGTTAATAAGTCCAACTTCATATATAGCATCCGTACAATAATTTACAAATTTTGAATTCTAATATTGTAGATGGAGTAATTAGTATATCGGTTTTTCGGTAATATGTTAAGTAAGGAATGAATCACCATTACGTTGTCTAGGTATGGTAATTAAGAGTTAATATTTCAGTTTGTGATTTCTTACTTAATTATTACATTAACGTGTGTCCAGTAGAAACATGTTAGAAAAGTCGTTAACGTATATAGCCATCTGATATTTCAATTAAGCTCCAAACTTGCAGTTACAAATGCTTAACTATCTTTAGTCAAAATCAAAAGATTCATCATTCATACCGCCATACGGGTGAGCTGAGAAGTGAGATACAATAGATACTACTGAAGTAAGCCAAATTCCAACTTTAAGCAAGTAATTGAAATTGAATGAATATAACTCAACCCAACTAAAGATTTGTTAATAATCAGCAAGACAGTCAGGCCTAACTAATTGCCTAACCTTGTGTATCAGGAAGAATAATCTTAATTGAGCCAATGTAATAATGGTACGGTTCCTTTAATTACACTATTTTTTTTGTTAGGGAGTAAGTATTTGGTAGTCCCACTTGAGAAAAATTTCACGTGCAAAGGTTTGTAACTTAACAGGAGGAGCCTACCTATGTCCCTTCCACTTTGTATAGTCGTACTAAACCACGGGGTTATAAACCATCGAGACGAATGGAGAAATACTATTTAGTGTTAAGACGGAATGCGGAGAAATCATATGTGATAAACTTGAGCATGTAAATTTACATATATTCAAAGAGATGAACGATAAAAGTTGATAAAGAAAAGTTTATCACCTTCATAATTTATGACCCTTACAGATGTGATGACTACGACCATGTTATGTTCATTTTGTCGGTTAATTTCCTCTGTAATGTAGTCGGATGCATCACCCCATGAAGTCACGTTCACTACTACACCCGAGTATCGTTGATGTGGAAGACGTATCAAATAGAACGTAGGTGGGTGGAGGTTGTTTTGGATTCTTGTCTCGACGACTACACATCTTCGGATCATGCGATTTAATTTCTCAACGATAATAGGGTGGGAATTGATCATGCTCGTTGCAGGAAACACTTGGATGGTGTAATGGGAAGGGAAGCATCCATTGATATAGGTGGTGAATTATAAGTGTTAAGCTTTCAACCATAACTCTCTCCTTTTCCACTTCCAATTCATAACTCCCTCCATAACTCCTTCCTCCTTTTCATCTTCCATTTCATACCTTTTCATCATCTTCATAACTCCATCCTTTTCATCTTCCACTTCATAACTCCTACCTTTTCATCTTCCACTTCATAACTTCCTCCATAACTTCCTCCATAACTTCTTCATCTTTTTCATCTTCCACTTCATACCTTTTCGTCTTCCATCCAATAGTATCGCGACACGTGGCTTGCTTTAACTTCATACCTTTTCATCTTCCATCCAATAGTATCGCGACACGTGCCTTGCTTTAGCTTTGAGATTTGGGGAAATGGAGGATGGAGAATGCTTTGTTTTCCTTTTAATATATATATATATATATATATATATATATATATATAGAGAGAGAGAGAGAGAGAGAGAGTCTTATGAGTCCTTCTCTATATATGAATCCATAAGTCCTCATCCTATCCATTGGATGAGATGAGGATGGATGGACATGATTCATTTTATAATTTGCATTAAAAAAAAGAAAAAAAAGAAAAAGAAGGGAGATATTGCTTCCTAAAATAACTCCCATAATTTTAGGAAACAATAATATCACATTCATTCACCCATTCATTCACCTATTCATTCACCCATTCATTCATTCACGTTACCACATTCATCAAACCTAAAAAAAACGCTTCCAACATCATCACGTTCATCCATCCATTCATTCAAAATCTGTGCTCGACATCACGTTACTATGGATTCAATGATCGCGAGATCATCATCAACTGTTGATAAGCAATTCGTGGAGTACAACAATGGTGAGTTTTGATATTACTTTCATGTTTTGCGTCAATTTTATTCATTTCATTCATCATATATTCATATAAACGATTCATTGCTCTTGTGTTAGTATAGATTGCATATTGTTAGGTTTATTATTTAGGTTTTTTTCATAATCTTCACTGATTATTATTTAGGTTTTTCATAATCTTCATCAATTGTTATGTTTTCATTGCCATGGAAGTCATTAAGATGCTCCATATTATTAGATTTTACGTTCATAGTATGATTTTTAAAGATTTGATCATTATATGATTTTTTCGCACAAACATATATATGGAGTTATTGTAATGCACATAATATGTTACTTTAATATAGACCATCTGTTATTTTAATGTCTAACCCTGTGTATAGACATCTTCTGTTAATTGAATCTCGTGTTACTTTAATGCACTTCATCTGTTACTTTAATTATTGTCATCTGTTACTGTAATGCATTGGAGTAACAAAGGATTTAAAATACTGTCATATTAAAAAAATACTGCTTCCTATAATGATGGAACGTGATTGTCATCAAAATAGGAAACAATATCAAAGCATAACGTTCTCATTCATACTCTTATTCATAGCAGTATACATGTTTATACTGTCATTCATACTCTCATTCATACCTAATGTATTACAGTAACACGTTTGAAGCATTAGAGTAACATGTCATCGGATTTAGTTATTCATGTTTTGGTTAGAATACCGCCATATTTCAAGTTCTGATTGTTTGTTTGTCGCCACGTTTATTGACATTGTTATTGTTTTTGTAGTAGACGTAAAAGCAGAGGAATGGTGCAAGAATGTGGGTGAGAGTTTCACTCCATACATAGAGCAGATCTTCAAAGATGTAGATGATAATAATAATAAGAAGAAGAAAGAATCATTAGGAAACGTCATGTAAGTCATCGTTTGACGATGAAGAAGGAGAATAAGAAGAAGAAGAAGAAGAAGAAGAAGAAGAAGAACAATTCTGAGTAGGACAATATATTGTTAGAGTAACATACATTATTCATTAGAATAACATACTAAATAAGTTACAGTAATACAGTTTATGAGTTTGATTGATTTTCCAATATCTAGTCCTTAGAGTAACATCCTCTATTGGAGTAAAATGAGTTAGAATAACACACATTATGCGTTATAGTAACATACTTAATGAGTTACAGTAACATAGTTTATGAGTGTAATTTGATTTCCAATATCCAGTTCTTAGAGTAACATGTATGAAACATTGGAATTATAATGAAGTTTTATAATTTTTGGTTTGGAGTATCCTTAATAGAAACATACATTATTCTTTTGGTTGATTGGAAGTCATGTTTTTGCAAAAGACTATTATGCAACGTAACAGATTTTATGAGTTAAAGTAACACAGTTTATGAATTAGAGTAACACATTATATGAGTTAAAGTAACAGTTTTTGCAAGAAACTATTATACAACGTAACAGATTTTATGAGTTAAAGTAACATAGTTTTATGAGTTAAAGTAACACAGCTCATGAATTAAAGTAACACATTGCATGAGTTAAAGTAACATAATTTATGGATTATGGCAGTAACATAGTAACATACGTACAATGACAGTAGAAAAATGATGGATCTTTTGGTGAAGATGAAAAAAAACTTAATTTTGAAGAAACTTGTTGTGTGGGAGAAAAAGACAATTAAAAGATTGATATGAGAGAGAGAAGATTTGCATTGGGATAATTAAGGAAGGGAGAGAAATGATATCTTTACCAAGAATTGTTAGTTATTTCCTTATTTCATCTCAAGCAATCACAACCATCCATCTTTCATTTGATCAATGGTCCAAGATTGGACTCATGGACTCAATATATATAGGAGGACTCACTTTATCCTTCCTCTATATATATATATATATTACATTTGAACCTTTAGATAAGGGTAGAGGTGATAAACTGATAATGAGACGAGCTCACGTGTCGCGATACTATTGGATGGAAGATGAAAAGGTAAGAAGTTAAAGCAAGCCACGTGTCGCGATACTATTGGATGGAAGACGAAAAGGTATGAAGTGGTAGATGAAAAAGATGAAGAAGTTATGGAGGAAGTTATGAAGTGGAAGATGAAAAGGTTCAAATATATATATATATATATATATATAGATTACATTTGAACCTTTAGATAAGGGTAGAGGTGATAAACTGATAATGAGACGAGCTATAGCTCATGAGCCGGCTTGACAACTTAACAAGCCAAACCGAACAATTATTGATAAGGATCGAAAAGCTGGCGAGCCAAGATTATGATATGGTTAGCACTTAGGTATTCTTTACCAACAATTCAGAGTAGGACAATTTTGTAAAAGAATAATGGATTCGGAAAAAATAATAATCAAAACACATAAATCTCCTAACATCCCAAGGTAAAAATGACTCCATTTAAAACGTATATACGGTGAACAATATACTCGCATGTTACACCCCAAGCAAAACAAAAGAAAATAAAAGGAGTTACAAAAGTGATTATGACGATGTTGGATTCGAATACAGATGATTGAATGAATATTCATTACTTTAGTAACTAAACTAACTGACATCTACTTAATTAAATCATAGAAGGTACATTTTCAATGTAACAACAAGAAGATAACCAGCCCAAAACACACACGGTTTAACTAAACTTCCTGCAATACGGTTAAATTTGGTAAAATTAACGTAACAAGTAACAATAGCCGCAAAGTTGATTCCCCAAAAGAAGAGGCCAATATGGACCAAGCCCATCACCAAAACTAAGGGATACCATGTCACATTCAATGATATTTGGGCCACGTATATGGGCAAGGCCTCTGAATTGACATGGAACCCCCCATCGGCCCAAATCAGCCACGCCGCGAGGCCCATCAGAAAAGAGGAGCAAACCGTTGCGATGTGGATTATCCACAGTGGTGGGAACCACACGGGTTTGTTGCGTAGGTCATGGTATCTCTGACCCGACCCGAATAACAGGATGATTGTGATGGGTAGGGTTATGTTCGCGATTAGGGATAGTATTAGGGATCGCAGGGCTCGTCTTGCCATGATGATTTTTTGTTGTTCACGTCGCGTTGTTGTTGTTGTTGTTCGAGGATTTTCATCGTTGTCATCATCATCGTCGTGGTCGTCATGGTCGTTGTCGTGTTTTTTGTTCATGGTTTTACATGTAATATTGTAATGTGAAGGGATTGGGGAAATTGAAAGGATTAGGAGATGAATTAATGGATGTTACTCGTCAAAACAAAATAATTAAAAAAATTATTAATGGGTGTTAATTATGGAGAAAATTAAGGGAGCTTTTGTTATAATGTGTGATTCTTTGTGTGATTTGCTAGATTGCCTCCATCAATTTAGCCGTATGCAAAACACCTTTATTTGTTTTAACAAAATGCTCTTAACCATTATCCGAAATGACCTATCCAAAATGACTCTACACCCATAATCTGAACTTGAAAGTAAATCCAAAATTCGATATAATTTGACCCAAATATATTGCAAACCCAATTGGATGGCCGTTTGTAGGATCGGTTCGTGTGGATCGTGGATTGGAATAAAAATTAATCTCACCCGTCATCATACATCTAATCATCTATTACCCGAGATATATCATTATTTTGAAAATAATATTTGTTATTCTTAGTAAATACTCCGTATTTGGTTCCTCGGTCCCACGATTCCCCAGTTATCCGGTATATGTGGTTAGTTCGACACAAGTTTAACTCTGATGGTTCCCTTGCTTGCTACAAAGACCGTCTCGTTGTTAATGAGAAAAGTCAACAGGTTGACATTGATTGTAATGAGACCTTTAGCTCGTTCGTCAAACCGGCCTCTGTACCAATTGTCCTCAGCCTTGCAGTTACCCGTTCTTGGCCAATTCATCAATTGGATGTCAAGAACGCCTTTTTACATGGGGATCGTGTCGAAACCGTCTTTATGCATCAACCCCCGGGGTTCATCGACCCCTCACGCACTCGGTCATATTTGCCGCCTCCGCAAGTCACTCTATGGCCTTAAACAGGTTCCTCGGGTTTGGTACCAACGATTTTAAACAGGCAAATTTGAAGGTTATTATGAATGTTTTTTCGGGTTGATTCGGTCCCGAAATTGAATGTCTCGAAACTCACATGGTAATTACTCCACACATTGTACAAGTAACAGAAGGTATGTATGGTTACAAATAAACACTTTTAAAGAACATTCGACTATCTTTCGAGCAACGTCGAAATAGGGCGAAATCTTCGATATATTTATATACATACATTCGAAGATGAATTATTTTAGAGTTTTATTTTTAATAATTGTCAGTCATTTTACATCATACAGGTCCTATTTAGATGGCCAACAAAATATCTCATATTTATCGAAAAATCACTTTAAAGGGACGAATTTGAAGATTATCCACATTTTTCAGGCTGATTTGGTCCCGAAAATAAATGACTCCAAATTTCCACATAACTACTCCATACATACAAGGTAGTTATGTCTCAATGAAATAGAAGATACGTTATGTTTAAAATAAATACATTTAGAAAACATTCAACTACATACGTACCTTTCGAATCACGTCAAGTCTTCTATATATACACTCGAAACAATACTTTATAGATTTTTTTAACAATCGTGTAAGTCATTTTCTGCTATATAGGTCATATTTACAAGGCAAGCAACACATCTCACATTTTTCGAAAAATCACCTTCAACCGCCGAATTTGAAGGTTATTATCCACGTTTTTCGGGTTGATTTGGTCCTGAAATTAAATATCTCAAAATTCACATGGTAATTACTCCATACATTGTAGAAGTAACAAAATGTATGTACGGTTACAAATAAACACTTCTAAAGGACATTCGACTATCTTTCGAGTAACGTCGAAATAGGACGAAATCTTCGATATGTATATACACTCGAAGCCGAACTATTAAGGGGTCGTTTGGCTTGAGATATTCAGGAAAGAGAAAGGGAATCAAAGTTCATGATCACCTTTGTTTGTGTTTGTTTAGCCAATTCAATCATTCTCTTTCCCCCTCTCTTTCCCCCAAACTCCTCTAACTTCTTAGTTCTTACCTTCAACCCCCAAGGTAATGAGATTTCCTTTCTCCACTCACCAACCTAGTCATCACCATCACCATCACCAACAACCGCCACCATCACCACCACCACCATTACGACCACCACCAAGGCCCACCTACCACCATTACGAACACCACCACACTTTCGGGTCAGGTCAAATATGAGTCGAAATTGGGTCAAAATAATTTTTGATGCCTTAATTTATCAATTAAAAAGAAAACGTATTTTTTAGAATTTATCGTATTGTAGTAATTATTATGTAAAATTATTTTATAAATAATATGATGGCACACCGCTAATGTTGAAGTTTGAGTGAAGGTTGGGTGAAATTCATTCTCTTTCATTGAAACCAAACAACATCCAAAATTTTGGGTAATCCCATTCCTTTCCCTCTGTTTCCCTTTGTTGATTTCATTCTCTTTTCCTTTGATGAACCAAACGTCTCCTTAGAGTTTTATTAAGAACGGTTAGTCATTTCATGTTATACGGGTCTTATTAAGATGACCAACAAAATATCTCACATTTTTCGAAAAATCACTTTAAAGGGACGAATTTGAAGGTTATTATTCACGTTTTTCGGGCTGATTTGACCTCGAAATTAAATGTCTCCAAATTCGCACGTAACTATTCCATACAAGGTAGAAATGTCTTGTGAAACAATGGTATGTTATGTTTATAAAAACATATTTAAAAGATATTCGACTACGTACCTTTCGAGTAACGTCGGATAAGGACGGAGTCTTCGTTATATATATATATATACTCAAAACTGAACTATTTTAGAGTTTTTTTAACAAAACATCAATCATTTTATGTTATACAGGTCATATTAAGATGACAAGCTGCATAACTCACATGTTTCGAAAAATCACCTGAAACGGTTGAATTTGAAGGTTATTATTCTCGTTTTTCGGGTTGATTTAATCACGAAATTAAATGTATCAAAGTTCACAAGGAAAGTACTCTATACATTGTAGAAGTAACAGAAGGTACGTACGGTTATAAATAAACACTTTTAAAAGACATTCGACTATGAGTCCGTGAGTCCTCATCTTAGCCTTTGATTTAATTACAGATTAATGGTCAAAATTTGTTTTGTCAATTAAGGAAATAACTGACAAAATCTTTGTAAATATTTCATTTTTTCTCTCTCCTCTCTAATTATATACTCAAATCTTCTCTCCTATTAATTTTTTTTCACTGATCTTCTTTCTCTCACACAACACATTTATTCAAAATTAATTTTTTTTCAATTCACAAATCCTCCCGCATAACTTACTCTCCGTTTTGACGCTGTTTATTTTAACTCATAGATTGTGTTACTTTGACTCATACAATGTGTTACTGTAATTCATGAACTGTGTTACTCTAACTCGTAAAATCTGTTCCGTTGCATAATAGTTTCTTGCATACACAGGAGTTGTTTCAATTAACCAAAAGAATAATGTTTGTTTTTATTAAGGATATTCCAAAACAAAAATTGATACAAGAGTTCCAACTGAATTAACTTCATTACAATTCCAATGTTTCACATCTATTACTCATAATCTGTGTTATTGTAACGCATTAAGTATGTTACTCTAACGAATAATGTATGTTACTCTAACAATATACTGTCCTACTTAGAATTCTGCTTTTCATCCTCCTCGTCCTCTTCTTCATCATCATCGTCAGAAGTTTTGATTTAATCTAACCACCGCGCCATCTTTTTGTTGTGGACCTCCTTACATCGAATCCACAAGCCAATGCGTAGATTTTGTAGAAGTTTACTGACTCATCCACGTCCTTGAAGATCTGCCTTATGTATGGAGGAAACTCTCACTCGCATCCCTACATCATTCATGTGCTTTTGCGTCTACTGAAACACAATAACAGTGCCAATAAACGTGGCGAAAAAGAAACAATCAGAACTTGAAATATGGATTAAAGTAACAGATAACAAGAATTAAAGTAACAGGTGAAGTGCATTGAAGTAACACTGGATTCAATTAACAAAGGAGGCTTATACACTAGGTATAAAGTAACAGAGGTCAGACATTAAAGTAACAGATAGTGTGAATTAAAGTAACAGATAATGTTCATTAAAATAACACCAGGTATAGGTTAGTGCAAAAAATTCATATAATGATCAGAAATGAGAGTATTACGCAATATCTATTTTTGAATGAGGGCGATACTCTTTGATATTGTTTCCTATTTTGAAGTCAATCATGTCCCATAATTATAGGAAGCAGTATCTTTCTTTTTTATTTTTTTTATATGGCGGTATTCTAAATCTTTTTTGTCACTCCAATGCATTACAGTAACAGATGAAAAGAACTAAAGTAACAGATGAAGTGCGTTAAAGTAACATTAGATTCAATTAACATTATGTGCATTAAAATAACAGGGGTTAGCTATTAAAATAACAGATTGTGTATATTAAAGTAACACAGTATGTGCATTACAATAACTCCATATATTTGTTCGTGCGTAAAATTCATATAATGATTAGACCTTCAATAATATGCAGTTTGCATACTGTAAACTTTAAAATCTAATAATATGGAGCATCTTAATGACGCGTTTTCAGTATAAATTAGAAACCAAATACTCACCGTTTGTGTATTCGACGATTTGCATATCCGCCATCGAATGAGAAATTTCAGCGTCGCGAGGAAGAAGATAAATGACTGAACGTGTTATTGAGTGGGTTGATTGAACGTAAGTTGCAACCGCGCGAAGAAGATGAATGATTGAACGTGATAAAATGAAATGAATAAAATTAACAAAAAAATCTGTAAGCAATATCGAAAACTCATCATTGTTGTACTCTACGATTTTCTTATCAACAGTTGATGAAGATGTCGCGATCATTGAATTCATAGAACGGGATGTCGAGCACAGATTGATGGGAAGCATTTTTTTTAGGTTTGATGATGATGAACATAAGTAATGTGAATGAATGAATAAAGTGATTTACTGCTTCCTAAAATTACGGGAGTTATTTTAGGAAGCAGTATATCCCTTTTTTTTTTTTTTTTTTTTAATGCAAATCTTAGGGCAGTTACTCTTTTTATTTGTTTCCTATTTTGTTGGCATTCACGTCCCACTATTATAGGAAACAATATCTTTTTTTTTTTTTTTTTTTTTTTTTTTTTAAATATGGCGGTTTCATATATTACCATGACACTCTAATCCGTTACAATAACAAACGTTAAGTATTAAAGTAACAACTTTGATGAATTAAAGTAACAGATCATAAAAGTAATAGAAGTTTGTCATTACAATAACGGACATTCTACACTAAAGTAACCCAATATCTTTTGTGTGCGCAGTTATCGTATGATGAATATGCAGTTCAACGTAAAAAAGTAGAAACTAATAATTTAGTATCACCTTAATGACTCCTGTTGTAACGGAGGCGTCCCGTTACCTACGGTTTGTTAATTATGTGAGAAGAACAAAACAAATAGCAAACAATAATAAACTGACACACAGATTTCCGTGGTTCACCAGCAAAATCACTGGCTACGTCCACACCGATAAGGAGACCAAATTCACTATGTGGAGATAATAGTACAACAGTAGACCGTAATACACGCGCTTAATAGCTCACAGCTAAAGCCAAAAGTACTACCAATTCTACCAACCAGATAGTAATCTCAAACTGGAAAGAGACTACCCAGACTGAGTCGACCTGCGACGAACTCACCGACGAGACGAAGGACAAACGATCTTGCGGCCAACCAAGATCCGGACAAACTCCAACGGTCTCCAATGAAGACGAGATCAATAGAACCACAAAATAATAGGGACTCGGAACAAACTGAGTTTTTCCTCAAGAAATCCTCACAAATCAGCCCTCTATATTGTGCTCTCAAATCATCTCTCTGTCCTAATTAACCTAGAAACTAGTCAGGTCTTTATATAGTATTATTCCACCTAAACTAGTTATCTAAACTAATTAGGAAACACGGTTCAATCTTTCCTAAAACCAAACAATCTTATGTTACCAAAACAAGAAGATCAACTTTAGGAAAGATATCAGCAACAAATCAATTCAAGTTCCAAAAGGACAATTGCTAGGCACTTATTTCCTAACAACTCCCATGTCCTTTCCAGTATAAACTACAATGCATATACTCACCGCTTGTGTTTTCTACGATTTGCATATCAGCCATTGAATGGAAAGTAGAAGCCGGATTGATCGAACGTATAATGCAGCAGCGCGATGAAGACGATGACTGACTGAATGTGGTCTTGATCGTGTGGTTTTAAAGTAAATGGCAGCGGCGCGAATAAGAATGAATGATTGAATGAGCGAGAGAACAATGAAGAAGAAAGTGATGGAAACAGAATTGATGAACGAGATAATGAATGATTGAATGAATGAGAAGTATAAGTTACTCAAATTTCTCCTTCCTATTTTGATGGAAACATTATTTTTTTTTTAATAATATAGTGATTGATCTCGTCCCTTCATCCATCTCCCATCCAACGGATGAGATGAGGACTTAGGTACTCAATACTTATAAGGGACTCATTAGAACTCATCTCTCTCTCTATATATATATACACACACACACACACACACACACACACTGTCGAAGCCGAACTGTTTTAGAATTTTTTTAACAGTCGTCAATCGTTTTACGTTATACGAGTCCTATTTAGATGGCCAGCGAAAAATCACTTGAAACAGACGAACTTGAATATTATTATCCACGTTTTTCGGGCTGATTTGGTTATGAAATTTAATGTCTTAAAATTCCCAAGTAATTACTTCATACAATGTAGAAATGTCTCGGTGAAACAGAAGGTACATTATGTATGAAATAAACACATTTAAAAGACATTACTACATACGCACCTTTCGAGTAACGTCAAATAAATGCGGAATCTTCGATATATATACACTCGAATATTTTAGACTTTTTTTAACAACCGTTAGTCATTTTATGTTATACAGGTCATATTAAGATGATAAGCAACATATCTCACATTTTTTGAAAAATCACCTGACATGATCACTTTGCCACAAAATTAAATGTCTCAAAATTCACACGGTAATTACTCCATGTATTGTAGAAGTAACAGAAGGTACGTATGGTTACAAATAAACACTTTTAAAAAGACATTCAAATATATATTTCGAGTAACGTCGTACTAGGGCGAAATCTTCGATATATATATATATATATATGTGTGTATCTTCAAATATCTATTTCTTTTCTGCAATGTCGGATTTTGTCTGTGGCATATGGAATGCAAAAAATGATTCGAACGACTCAGCAAAATCCTTCAAGTTCAATGTATATCCGTAAGTTTAATTGATACAGAGTACAATACCATTCTTAATTTATCATCGCAAAAATCAATTTGGTATGTTACCAAATAAAAAACACCGCAAAATCTTCGTTTCTAAATATATACTTCGATATTATTTGGTACCATATACACATTCTCCCTACTATCCCCTATATAAACTCATTCTATAAACATTTGAAACACAATCATTTTAACAAAGAGAGTTTCAATTCAGTGCTACTCGATCATTTAATAGTTCCCCTCAATTTTCAAAAAAAACTCAGAAATGGTTTGTGAAGTTTCAATACATCAATAAAGTTACACCTAGGAAGGTAACCTACAATAAAGAGTGAATCGTTGTTACGAGAAACAACCCAAAGCAAGTAGGTGTTTGTGTTTTGTTGACATCTACTCCCTCCGTTCCAATGAATTGTTTGCTTATTTCATATTGGGGCGTCTCAATGAATTGTTTGTCATTCTATTTTAGAAATGTTTTTTATATGCAATTTGACTCTTCTCATGAGTTTTGCTCCACATGTCACTCTCTCATTGGATCTCTTACCCTTGGTGTCAAAAAAAGGCAAACAATTCATTGGAACAGAGGGAGTACTACATTGTGTACGTGCGTGCCTAATGGTCGCAAACCAACTCAGATGCTATATACTCCCTCCGGTTTTTAATTATTGCCCCGTATTCCTTATATGGCAAGTTTTTATTTTTTGCCACACTTCTCAACTTTCCATATTTGTGTTGTATATTTTACCAAAATGTCCTTATGTATTCAACTTTTTACACCATTTGCCATCAAAAAATAATTAAATATACCATTTATATCTTAACTTTATGACACACACATGTCTAGTCACCTCATTTGCATCATCATTGCTCCCTTTATCATTATTTTTATACTTTCATTGATTTGTGTGAAAATGGCAATGGGGCAAAAATTAAAAACCGGAGGGAGTATTAAGCTTGTACACAATGCAACAGATGTCAACACCAAGCAAAACACTTACTTATTTGGGTTTATTTCCAAAATCACGTATCACTCTTTTCTTGTAGGTTACTTTCCTGGTTGTGATGTTATCTATGTATTGAAACTTCATCTTCTAGACCATTTTATAACTTTTCGAAGATCGAAGAAAGAACTATTAATAAAGTCAGAGTCAGAGGCTACTGAAGAGAAGAAATAGCAAAATCAAAATATATTATCAATGAATAATATGAGGTTCCTACTTTTTTTTTGTTTTTTCTGAATTTTATAATATGCCATAAGTTTTCAAAGTCCTAAAATATCCTTGAACTTTCTTTCAAATGATCTAAATCCTCATTTTTATCTCTTTCACCAATTATGCTTGAGCCATTTTGGTTGGTTCTTAAGTAAAATACATAAACCGGTCACTATAATTTTTTTATATCTCCAGAGGCGGCTTAGAAAGGGTTCAGAGTGAGCAGGGGAACCGGGCCTCCAAATGTATTGGGCCTCATAATCCTCTTTCTGAGGAGTTACTCTATATATAAAATTATGAGATAATATCTGCACATGTGGCTTGTAGTCTGGTGGTTTGAGTCTCATCCTCTGCTTGAAAGATTGTGGGTTCAAGTCTTGTTGGATGTAATTCTATTTTTTAATATTACATCCATATAAACCAGTCTTAATTTATCATCACAAAAATCAAATTGTTATGTTATCAAAAAAAACACCACATAATCTCCATTTCTAAATATATTCGGATACTATTTCGTACTATATATACATTCTTCATACAACCCTTTATATAATAAATTTATATGTAAACCTTTATAAACATAATCATTTTAACAAATGGAGTTTAATTAAATTCACTGTTAAGGCTAACTACACATTTAAGAGTTCCCTCTAACTTTCGAAAAAAAAATTCTAATGGTTAGTGAAGTTTTAATACATCAATAAAGTTACACCTGGGAAAGTAACCTACAATAAAGAGTGAATTGTTGTTACGGGAAACAACCCGAAGCAAGTAGGTGTTTGTGTTGTGTTAGCATCTGCTACATTGTGTGCGTGCCTAATATCAGTAGACCAGATATGAGGCTATTAGGTCCGTACACAATGCAACAGATGTCAACACCACGCAAAACACATGCTTATTTGGGTTTATTTCCAATGACATGTTTCACTCTTTTCTTGTAGGTTACTTTCCTGGTTGTGATGTTATCTATGTATTGAAACTTCATCTTCTAGACCATTTTATAGCTTTTCGAAAATGGAAAAAGAACTATTAAAGCTGGAGGCTGCAGAGAAGAAGCAACGAAATCAAAATATATTATCAATGAATAATATGAGTTTCTACTTTTATTTTGTTTTTGTTTTTTTCCCAATTTTATAATATGCTATAAGTTTGGTTTACCATTTTGGTTTGTTTTTATCTAAAATACATAAATCGATCGCTATAACCATTGGTACCTACTTATCTCCAAGGTTAATTATACGGAGTAAACACCATTCTTAATTTAACATCGCAAAAATCAATTTGTTTTGTTACCAAATAAAAACCACCACAAAATCTCCGTTTCTTAATATATTCTGAAACTATTTTGTAACATATATACATTCTCCATACAACCCTCCATATAAATTCATTAGGTAACCCTTTAAAACACGATCATTTTAACAAAGGGAGTTTAAATAAATTCACTTCTAAGGTTACTTTAACATTCAACAGTTCCCCTCAGCTTTTGAAAAAAACTCTGAAATGGTTAGTGAAGTTTTAATACATCAATAAAGTTACACCTTGGAAGGTAACCTACAACAAAGAGTGAACTGTTGTTACGGGAAAAAACCCGAAGCAAGTAGGTGTTTGTGTTGTGTTGGCATCTGTTGCATTGTGTATACGTGCCTAATGGCCGTAGACCAGCTCTGAGGCTATTAGGTCCGTACACAATGCAACAGATGTCAACACCATGCAAAACACTTACTTATTTGGGTTTATTTTCAATAACACGTTTCACACTTTTCTTGTTGGTTACTTTCCTGGTTGTGATGTTATCTATGTATTGAAGCTTCATCTTCAAGACCATTTTTATAGCTTTTCGAAGATGGAAGAAAGAACTATTAAAGTTGGAGAATGTAGAAAAAAATAGCGAAATCAAAATATATTATCAGTGAATAATATGAGGTTCCTACTTTTTTGTTTTTGTTTTGTTTGTTTTTTCTTTTGAATTTTATAATATGCCATAGGTTTTCATTTTTCGAAGTTCTAAAATATCCTTGAACTTTCTTTCAAATGATCTAAATACTCATTTTTATCTCTTGCAACAGTTATGCATAAGCCATTTTGGTTGGTTCTTATCTAAAGTACATAAATCGGTCACTATAATCGTGTTGTATATCTCCAAGGTTAATTGATACGGACTACAAACCAGTCTTAATTTATCATCGCAAAAATCAATTTGTTATGTTACCAAATAAAAATCACCACATAATCTCCATTTCTAAATATATTCGGATATTATTTCGTACTCTATATACATTCTTCATACAACCCTTTATATAATAAATTCATATGTAAACCTTTATAAACATAATCATTTTAACAAATGGAGTTTAATTAAATTCACTGCTAAGGCTACCTAAACATTTAAGAGTTCCCCTCAGCTTTCGTAAAACAATTTGAAATGGTTAGTGAAGTTTTAATACATAAATAAAGTTACACTTAGGAAGGTAACCTACAACAAAGAGTGAACTGTAGTTACGGGAAACAACCCGAAGCAAGTAGGTGTTTGTATTGTGTTGGCATCTGCTGCATTGTGTATGGTGCCTAATGGCCGAAGACCAGATCTAAGGCTATTAGGTCCGTACACAATGCAACAGATGTCAACACCACGCAAAACACTTACTTATTTGGGTTTATTTCCAATAACACATTTAACTCTTTTCTTGTAGGTTACTTTTTTGGTTGTGATGTTATCTATGTATTGAATCTTCATCTTCAAGACTGTTTTATAGCTTTTCGAAGATGAAAAAAAGAACTATTAAAGTTGGAGGCTGCTGAGAAGAAACAATGAAATCAAAATATATTATCAATGAATAATATGAGGTTCTTACTTCTTCTTTTTTTCTTTTTTTTTACAAAATTTATAATATGTCATAAGTTTTCAAAGTCCTGAGGTATCCCTGAACTTTCTTTCAAATGATCTAAATACTCATTTTTATCTAATTCAACAGTTATGCTTGAGCCATTTTAGTTGGTTCTTATCTCAAATACATAAATCGGTCGCTATAATCATTGTATATCTCCAAGGTTAATTGATAGGGAGTACAAACCAGTCTTAATTTATCATTGCAAAAATCAAATTGTTTTGTTACCAAATAAAAACCACCATATAATCTCCATTTCTAAATATATTCTGATACTATTTCGTACCATATATACATTCTCCGTACAACCCTCTATATAATAAATTCATTAGGTAAACCTTTAAAACTCGATCATTTTAACAATGGGAGTTAAACTAAATTCACTTCCAAAGGCTACCTGAACATTTAACAGTTCCCTCAACTTTCGAAAAAAACTCTGAAATGGTTAGTGAAGTTTTAATACATGAATAAAGTTACACCTAGGAAGGTAACCTACAACAAAGAGTGAATTGTTGTTACGGGAAACAACCTGAAGCAAGTAGAGGTTTGTGTTGTGTTGGCATCTGCTGCATTGTGTATACGTGCCTAATGGCCGTAGACCAACTCTGAGGCTATTAGGCCCGTACACAATGCAACAGATGTCAACACCACGCAACACACTTACTAATTTGGGTTTATTTCCAATAACACGTTTCACCCTTTTCTTGTAGGTTACTTTCCTGGTTGTGATGTTATCTAGCTTCATCTTCAAGACCGTTTTATAGCTTTTCGAAGATCTTTAAAATGTGTTTAATTGAAACCCAACGCGCCTTTTGTTAACCGAGACATTTTTACAATAAATGAGGTAGTTATTTTGTGAATTTGGAGACATTTAATTTCGGGACCAAATTGGGCCGAAAAACGTGGATAATAACCTTCAAATTCGACCGTTTCAGATGATTTTTTGAAAAATGGGAGATATTTTGTTGAGCATCTAAAAAGAGGACCCGTATAACATAAAATTACTGACGGTGGCTAAAAAAACACTCTAAAATAGTTCAGTTTTGAGTATATATAAATCGAATATTTCGCCTTAATTCGCATTACTCGAGAGATAGTCGAATGTCTTTTAAATGTATTTATTTGAAACCCAACGTCTTTTGTTAAACCGAGACATTTCTACAATAAATGGAGTAGTTATTTTGTGATCTGAATTTCGAGACATTTAATTTGGGGCCAAATCGGGCCGAAAAACGTGGATAATAACCTTCAAATTCGACCCTTTCAGATGATTTTTTGAAAAATGTGAGATATTTTGTTGAGCATCTAAATAGGACCCGAATAACATAAAATGACTGACGCTTGTTAAAAAAATACTCTAAAATAGTTCAGTTTCTAGTATATATATATAAATGGAATATTTCGCCTTAATTCGACGTTACTCGAAAGATAGTCGAATGTTCTTTAAATGTGTTTATTTGAAACCCAACGCGCCTTTTGTTAACCGAGACATTTTTAGAATGAATTAGGTAGTTATTTTGTGAATTTGGAGACATTTAATTTTGGGACCAAATTGGGCCAAAAAACGTGGATAAATAACCTTCAAATTCGACCGTTTCAGATGATTTTTCGAAAAAAGAGAGATATTTTGTTGAGCATCTAAATAGAACCCGTATAACATAAAATGACTTATGGTGGTTAAAAAACACTCTAAAACAGTTCAGTTTCGAGTATATATAAATCGAATATTTCGCCTTAATTCGACGTTACTCGAAAGATAGTCGAATGTCTTTTAAATGTGTTTATTTGAAACCCAACGCGCCTTTTGTTAAACCGAGACATTTCTACAATGAATGTGGTAGTTATTTTGTGAACTCAATTTCGAGACATTTAATTTCTGAGCCAAATCGGGCCGAAAAACGTGAATAATAACCTTCAAATTCTACCCTTTCAGATGATTTTTTGAAAAATGTGAGATTTTTTGTTGAGCATCTAAATAGAACCCGTATAACATAAAATGACTGACGGTTGTTAAAACAATACTCTAAAATAGTTCAGTTTCGAGTATATATATAAATCGAATATTTCGCCTTAATTCGACGTTGCTCGAAAGATAGTCGAATGTCTTTTAAATGTGTTTATTTGAAATTCAACGCGCCTTTTGTTAATTGAGACATTTTTACAATGAATGAGGTAGTTATTTTGTGAATTTGGAGACATTTAATTTCGTGACCAAATTGGGTCGAAAAACGTGGATAATAACCTTCAAATTCGACCGTTTCAGATGATTTTTCGAAAAATGAGAGATATTTTGTTGTGCATCTAAATAGGACCCGTATAACATAAAATTACTGACGGTGGCTAAAAAAACACTCTAAAATAGTTCAGTTTTGAATATATATAAATCGAATATTTCGCCTTAATTTGACGTTACTCGAGAGATAGTCGAATGTCTTTTAAATGTATTTATTTGAAACCCAACGCCTTTTGTTAAACCGAGACATTTCTACAATGAATGGGGTAGTTATTTTGTGATCTGAATTTCGAGACATTTAATTTGGGGCCAAATCGGGCCGAAAAACGTGGATAATAACCTTTAAATTCGACCCTTTCAGATGATTTTTTGAAAAATGTGAGATATTTTGTTGAGCACTAAATAGGACCCGTATAGCATAAAATGACTGACGCTTGTTAAAAAAATACTCTAAAATAGTTCAGTTTCTAGTATATATATAAATGGAATATTTCGCCTTAATTCGACGTTACTCGAAAGATAGTCGAATGTTCTTTAAATGTGTTTATTTGAAACCCAACGCGCCTTTTGTTAACCGAGACATTTTTAGAATGAATTAGGTAGTTATTTTGTGAATTTGGAGACATTTAATTTTGGGACCAAATTGGGCCAAAAAACGTGGATAATAACCTTCAAATTCGACCGTTTCATATGATTTTTCGAAAAAAGAGAGATATTTTGTTGAGCATCTAAATAGAACCCGTATGACATAAAATGACTGATGGTGGTTAAAAAACACTCTAAAACAGTTCAGTTTCGAGTATATATAAATCGAATATTTCGCCTTAATTCGACGTTACTCGAAAGATAGTCGAATGTCTTTTAAATGTGTTTATTTGAAACTGATAAGTGTGTTTTGTATTGATTATTTCTTGTGTTTAGTCCCGGTTTCTCTTATGAAATCGCTCCTTGGAGCGGTTTTCGAGGCTACTTACGCTTCTTCTAGCTTGTTTTAGGTTCCTAGAGCGATCTTGAAGAAACGGAACTATTTCGACTCGTTTCCGATGCATATGGAGCCAAAGAAGAGAAGCGGCGATGACTCGGTGGCTTAGACTCGATCCCGAGTCCCCTAGGGCCCGCTTAATGATATCCGGAACACCGAGCATCGATAAGAAGCCAAGGAAGAGCAAAATAGGACCCATCCCGATCGGGACCATACCTTCCCGGTCGGGAAGGAGGAAGAATCCCGGACGGGACGAACCCTTCCCGTTCGGGAAGGATGGAGCAAAACAGCCCCCTCTGTGAAGCCGTCCCGATCGGGTTCGTGTCATCCCGGTCGGGACCATTCCTTCCCGGTCGGGAAGGACTCAGCTCCTAGTCCGCTCCTTTCTTTCACTTCTCTCACTTGTGGAACACTATATATACCCCTCTTGTAATCATTTTAGAGACAAAAAAACCCTAGAGAGAAAACCTTGCCTCTTAGACTAATCCTAGTTAAAACTTTCCTTAATCATTTCTCATTTAGTATTAATTTAGTGTTAATCTTAGTTTCTACTTTGGATTCTTGAAGACTTGTAATTGATATTTCAATCTTGACAACATTGAATATCTCTTTGGGTTGAAGTTTATTCAAAGTTTCAATCTTTCCACTTCATACTTGTGTTGGTATAATTCCCTTAGTCTCTTTCCTTTTATTCTTAGTTATTCATTAAAGTTTCAATCTTTATCTCTTGAATATTGTTTATCTTGTTTATCTTGCATAATGAATGTTTTAGCTTTTCTGTTATTTTCCTTTGGTTATGTTAGTATTAGTTTAATCATGAGTGAGTAGACTTTTTGGGGGGTTAGTAGGGGGATTAGACGTTAATTATGGGTGATTAAGGCTAAGCATGTGTGGACATGACATAGGTCCACCCCGACGCGGCCACGCGCGGGTTTGGGGAGGCGAATGAATCTCCATGAGATGGTCAAATGGAAATTTAAATCGAAGTCGGAGTCGCCACCGAATTTTATGGTTATTCGGAACCGTTCGAGCCCACTCTATGTCGTAGTGGGCCGTGTACAAAATACGGCCCATTTCCGATGTCAGAGTTTATTGGGCTCGTCCCTTTTGCATATCGATATAGATGCCGACTGGAGCGATTAATCGTATATTGAATGACTCTCGTTGCCAATGGTTTCGGACATCCGGAAACCACGGTTCTGAGTAAGGGGTGAGGGTACGTGTTGGGAAGTTCACTAAAAACACCCAACCCCGCCCGCACATTAGCGGCCTCTACTAGGATATCAAATGACGTTTTAATGCGCGCGTTAGTTGAACGATGAATGATATGCAAACATTGTTTTCCTAAGCATGTGAGGAATTGAACGGGTTGCTAAGTCGGTTTAATGCATGCAAAATTAATTAACGTCAAAGTTGTATTTAGCATGTGAAATTCGTTTTAGTATAATAAAACAAATGAAAATAAAAGATGAATTTGCTACAAAACAAACAAACGAGTTAGTATCGATTTGTAGATAATAATAGCAAAATAAAATAACGAAATCGAGAAAATAAATATTAATCGAAATCTGAAAAATATTGTTGAAAAGAACGTTGTTTTGTATAAAAAACGAAGTTCGAAAAATAATAAAAAAGACGGAAAGGGCCGCGGCATAACAGCCGGCCGCGCGACTCGCCCGGGACGCCGGCGGGTCGCGTGGTGGCCTGTTTCGGGGCCGGTTTTCGAAACTTCGAAGTTCGTATTAAATCGCGTATGAATATTGCATGATTCGTACTCGACTTAATATTTTCGATATTCTTTATATTCGATAGTTGACTACGAAATCAATATCGAATACTTGGAATAGTTTTAGAAAAGATGTAAATTTTAGAAATCGATCGAAGAATAAATAATAAAACGAACGAAAACGTAAAAAGAAGTCTCGGATTCCAGGCCTGCGCGCGAGTCGCCTGGGCATGGCGCGACTCGCGTGCGGGTCTGTCCGTTTTTATTTTTGTTCGAAAATTGTTATTTTTTTGATGAATCGCGTACAAATTATGAATTAATTTGTACTCAATTCATGTTTTCGATATTCGTCGTACCCGATATTCGATTATGAAAACGATATCGAATATTCGGAATGAATAAAAAAGGTTTTGTAAAATAGTTTGTTTTGAACGAGAAAAGAAAAGAAATTTTGAACGAAAAAAGATGTAACGATTTTTAGTATCGTCGAAATCTTAATATAATTCTCTTCGATACGATATTCGATTATAGAAAAATCGATATCGTATGTTTAAGAATATTCGTTATGAAAATAGTTTTTCGTTAATAACGATATTAGAAAAATAATAAGAAAACGACTCTTGACCCATAAAAAACGGACGAAGAGGAGAAAGGGAGAGAAAGGAAGAAATCGGGTTTGATTACACCCTCAACCTACATGCTCTTGTTGACTCGGATCGGGACTCGTCGGAATGTGGCTAGGCACGGGAGTGTCGAGGCAACGTCGGTTGGGTTAGGGTGGTACGGTTTTGACGGGTGAAGGGTGTCGGATATCGGGACCGATTTCCTTCGGGTTTTGAACGTATTATCGGTTTCTTGATGCTAAAATAACTATGTGTGTGTGTATGAATTGTGTAGGAAGAATTGTTGGTAAAAATCGTATTGATTAATTGTTTTTCGGTCTTTTTTAATGTTGGATGCAAGGGGCTATTTATAGGAAATTCCCGACCTTGGCTTGGGAGAGTTTGACTACCGCTTAAGATAGGAAACGTAGGAATTTGAGGGAAATAAGAATTCCGTTTTCTTTTGGAGGAAGAAAGGCAAACCGGTAGATTTGCTCTTGTTTTGGGCTGTCTCGGCCGAGTGTTTTACACTCGGTCGGATGCTCGAATCGGTTTTTGAATAGGACTCCTGTTTGAGCTAGAATTACCGCTTGAGTAAGAAGCTGAGGAGAACGAGAATTCCGTTTTCTTGTAAGGGAAGAAAAGAGGAATACCGGCTGGTATGTGCTACTTGGCCGAGTGGTTTACACTCGGTTGAGTGTTTGAGTCGGTTCTCGGATAGGATTCCTACTCGGGATCGAATTCTATCTTAAACGGAATTGTTTATTATTTTGTGAATGGCTGATTTTTGTAGAGTTGGAGTGTGAACCAAACGTGTGAGATGTCACGGTGGACCCACGGGTTTCGGGAAATGTCTTTGACCGGGTTTTGACTTGGTCGCTAAAAGACGGTTTTACCCCTGGTGACGGATTCGACCCAAATTAGTGTTATTTGACTCGAAACGACCCACTGGGCCTGAATTTGAGGTTGGTTTGGTGAGATTTGTACTCCCTAAAATGTCTAAACCAAATGTCCATATTACGAGCCCATTTCCGAGTACGTCAAGGCACGTTAGCGTCCGATCATCATCGGGTGTTTGTTGGAAACTACTATAGACACCTGGCGGTCAAAATGTGGGTGTCTACAGAGCCCCCACTCTGACTGAGGCTTGGACAGGGCGAAAGTCAGAGTAGCCACCAGGTCAATCAAGGATTAAAACCTGGCAGCTTCCGGTCGGGTCGTTTAAGGTCCATTAGACCTGCGTGGAGGGCCCGCCGGCCATGGGCTAGAAATGTACCTGAATTGATGATAACTCCGCGGGGGAATTCGTCGCATGAGACTTAAAATGGGCCTGTATGTCGGCTCATCTTGTTAAATGCCGTTGGGGAGTTACGCAAATTGCGCTGTCGTGATTTGTACCTGTATAAGTTACATAAAATTTTGCATGCAACACGTAGGCGAAACAAATATTACTCGCGCTGGGGAATAAAAATGATTTTTGCTGTATTTTGAAATCGAAGTCCTGAAAGCAACTCACGTGCTAGGAGATAGGTTTCCAAAATTGAAAGGGTTGAAAAGAAATTTGCGGTTTAAATAGACTGAAATTTGACCTTGTCAAAAAGGATTTTTTTTTCAAATGGCTAAGTTTTTGCAAATTTTAAAATGAGAATTTGAAAAGAGAGGCCTACCGGCAGACTCGACTCTGGATGCGACAGGACGAATTGACAGACACGACCTAGACTCTCTAAGGGTTGGGCCGTGACTTGGTAAGGAGGTGGGCCACCTAAGATGACAAGACTCTTAAGTTGCGCTATTCCGTAGCCTAGGCGAGTGACAACACGGTCGAATCCTCGGAATAGGAAGGCTGTGCTATGGGGGGATTGCAGTAGTCTGTAATGAGACTGTTTTTGCAGGACTTAGCAGTGGAATGATGTAGACTAGTGCTCTTTTGAATCCTTTTTGATTTTAGGGTGCATTTCCAAAGTGGGTATTGCCTCGAGTCCTGACAGATTCTTGTCTTCGACTGAGCCGAGTATTAGGACACACTATAGAAAGGAGGTTAGATTTTTTGAATTTATCTGGATTTTGTGAGTGGATGGAGGTTTTCTGTCTAAGAGAAGCCCCCAGGATGACAAAGCTAACTGTCGAGAACATGACAGTGTCGTGACCGGAATGATGGTGCTTTTTTGAATGTGTGTCAATGTGGGTGGTTGTGCCTTTGTTGAAAGGCTGCCTACGTATTCACATGTGGTGAAATCAAACCAAGCCGTAGTTCAGTGGATTGTGGTGCCTAGTTTATTAGGGCTTTGTGTGTAACTAGCTATAGCAATGGTGTAGGCTAGGTGCATTCCCAGTGATGTCTTGATCAAAGGGCTAGAATGGTTAGGATATTGATCCTGTGACTGTGAGCGTTCTCCGGGATAGCCCCCAGAGGTGGTGTGAACTATTTGGGCACATTCTATGCCGACTGTAAGTTGAATTCCCGTGTTCGGGGTTGGTAATTGGTTTGAATGAGGAGAATTGGGATGGGATTTTAACGAGTTCTGCTCTCGGGGATTTTAACGAGTTCTGTTCTCGGGGATTTGATGAGTTTTGCTCTCGGGGATTTTAACGAGTTCTGCTCTCGGGGATTTTAACGAGTTTTGATCTCGGGGATTTTAACGAGTTTTGCTCTCGGGGGATTTGAAGAGTTTTTCTCTCTGGGGATTTGAAGAGTTTTGCTCTCGGGGGGATTTGACGAGTTTTGCTCTCGGGGGGATTTGATGAGTTTTGCTCTCGGGGGATTTGACGAGTTTTGCTCTCGGGTCTTTGTATAGTGATTGTGAATTTTGTTATGTAAAGGGGAAGTCGAGTAAAATGGCTCGAACTTTGATCGGGATAAGTTTTGATAATGCGAGATTTGATTTCCATGTCTGGCCCTAATGGTTAGGGGTATCCTATGGAGCTTGAATCCTCAAAATTCTGGGCTGTCTCTGGCCTGGGTCTCGGGAAGGTCTTGAGGGTTGTAATGTGGGAAGGCCAAATGTGGTGTTAGTTGACCAGCTCGATTGTCTCTCCCTTATTGGATGGTATGAGTATTGATAATTTTGAATTGATCGTTTTCACTACGGTCATGGTTTGTTTGAATATTTTTTGGTTGACCTCTTAGCCTCGGTCTCGGGATTCTTCATTTGGATTTACCGCTTAACCTCGGTCATGGGTGCCTTTTTTTTGATAATGGCCTGCTTTTTTGTTTTGGCCTTTTGCTTTTTCTTGGATTGGACTTCTTTTCTTTTTTGTCCAGTTTTTTTTTGTTGGCCAGACTAACACCTAAGGTAGGGATCGGTTAGTGTTATTGGATGGGTGTTTTATTGTGGGAAATGGGCTTGCCTCCCGTCTTTAACCCAAACTAGGAGATTACCTAGATTTGTCATAGGATTCGATACCGCTCCTGCTAAGGGTAGTTATGTGGCTTTCTATACCAGACATGGAACAGGTAAAGGAAAACACGGGTCTCATTTTCTGCAGTCATTATAGATGTGCCTATAATAGTCACGTGCGTGTGCTCACAGTGTATGACGGTGTTCATCATGTTCTCGGAAACACATAAGGAAATTATAGATGAGAGATTGAAAAGCTGACTTTATTGAATTTTGAAAAAAGAGGATAGAGTACAACCGACTCTGACTTTGAAATTGAAAGAAATAGAACATCCTAGACTCGGACTCAGACTCGGACTTAAACCAAATCTAGACTCTCGGATAGTGTTGTCAATTCAGCTTCTAAGGACTCAAGTTGATGTCCAGTATAGCCTCCAATAGACGCTTCACCCAGATCTTCATTTTGTCGAAGATCATCTTCAATCCTAATGCCCATTTCGGTAAGCACTGCAAAGTTTGAAATGCCGGCATACCTAAGATGGACGCGGTAGGAAGGGAGAAGGTTGTTGATGAACGTCTCCACTAGTGTCTTCTCGTTGGGCTTGTCTACCAACTTCACACTTTCGACCCTCCACCTTTGAAGGTACTTGGTGAAACCTTCTTTGGGCTCTTGGGCCATAACTTCCAAAGTACGCATGGTGGTCTGGATTTCAGCATTATCCGCGTAGTTTCGCGCGAATTCCATTGCAACATCGTCCCAAGTTTTGTATTTCTTGGGGTCTAGCCTGTAGTACCAGGCTCTCGGGTGCTTTTCCAGAGAGGAAGCAAAGAAATGCTTGAACATGGTCGATTTGACCCCCTTAACAGCCATAAAGTCCTTGAAAGCCCGAATATGGAGTACCGGGTCTTCCGTCCCGTCAAACATTGGTAAGCCCGTTAAGTTGAGGTTAGCGGGCAGTTCATCGGTCAAGGGCGAGTAGGTACGAGCATTTTCCGTGAGGATGGTGTTTCTGGTGGTCGAGTGGACCTGTTCTTCAAGTTTGCGAACGACGCTGACCAGTTCAGCTATGGGCCCAGTAGTTTCATTCCTGACCTTAAGAGTCCTTTGCTCCACGGCACTCAAACGGGTGGCAATGGTCGTTTGTTCGGCCCTGATAACCGTCAACTGGGCTTCAAGCTCAGCTAGAGAGGTTGTCAATTGGTCCAAAGTTTCTTGCATTTTCTGGCGTCTGGTTACCGGTGGCTTGTCTGTAAGAATACCGCGTAATCAGAGAAGTTGCTTTGGAACTCAATTTCACCAAGGCATAGGAAATAGCGCGGGAGGAGAGACGACTCCAGTTTGACTCGGGTTAGACTCTCTAAGACAAATGTGTAGGGTACGATTCTCAGAGTGACTGTGATTAATCGCTCCGTCGGAGAATAACCCCCAAGTGAGACTAAGGACTTTGATAGGACCCAGATGGTGTGGCATCTAAGTGACTCGAAAGTGGGATACGTGAGACAACACGTGCAAGACATGACCCTTAGAGCAACCGTGATTGATCGCTCTGCTGAAGGGTAGCCCCCGAGTGGGACTGAAGACTTTGTTAAGACTCGAGTGAGTGACCCTTAGACGTAAGGACCGTGAACCTTTTGTTATAGGGCTATGCCTTGTAAAAGGTTGACTCGGAAAAGACACTTAGACGGGTGACTCGTGAAAGGTGGATCTCCTTTAGGATCCAGCTATGTGGGCTGGGCCTTGTTCGAAGGAAGATTCACGTGAGACATTCTCAGACTTTGCACTCGATTGTGTAATTGGGCCAACCTTTGTAGGAGTATGTCCTACGTAGGTGGGCCTTGCCTTAGTAAAATAAGGCGGACTGGGATAGGGGGGAAACTCGTGATGTAAGATCGACAGAGTTTCGACGCTAGAGACTTCAACGACTTATGACACGACCCGACACTACTAAATACGGGAAGTCTAAGAAGAGGAAGTTGTGAAATATGATATTTTGAAAAGCCCGAAATGAATCGGGTGGAGAAATTCAGCCCTTTTTCGAAAAAAGAAAAAGGAGTGGGCCGAATGACGGGTTTTGAAAGTTTCGAAAGTAATTTCGAGTTTTGAATTGGGCATAATACCGGCTAGAAAAAGGCTATTTTGAGTAAAATCACAAGTCCTAAGTTCGGTATATGACCCGGGTTTTGAAAATTGGATATTTTGAAAAGAGGATGCAAATTTTGAAAAGATGACGGTTTTGAAAAAGATGTGGATCAAGTAGCACGTAGTCACGGAAACAGTATAACGACGCCATGTATGCTCTTAATCTAAGTCTCGGTCAGTCTATAAGGGTCTATACCAGTGTACACAGCCTATCAAGAATCGGGGCGGACTCCCTAACTCGAGTTGAGATTAGGATATGCCGTAAAACCCATATGAATCGGCTAATGGACACCTTTGACATAACCAGTTTGGACTATATCAATGGTATAGTGGGACGTCGGTCACGAGTACCGGCCCGGGAAAATGGGGTTATGCATGAACCGTAAAACTAAAACGCGCATTGTACTAGTCAAACGATTTCTATTCGAGTCTCACCCTGAGGACACTGAAGGTTATTAACTCATCAGAAAATCCCCAGCGGAGTCGCCAAATTGTGGACATGACATAGGTCCACCCCGACGCGGCCACGCGCGGGTTTGGGGAGGCGAATGAATCTCCATGAGATGGTCAAATGGAAATTTAAATCGAAGTCGGAGTCGCCACCGAATTTTATGGTTATTCGGAACCGTTCGAGCCCACTCTATGTCGTAGTGGGCCGTGTACAAAATACGGCCCATTTCCGATGTCAGAGTTTATTGGGCTCGTCCCTTTTGCATATCGATATAGATGCCGACTGGAGCGATTAATCGTATATTGAATGACTCACGTTGCCAATGGTTTCGGACATCCGGAAACCACGGTTCTGAGTAAGGGGTGAGGGTACGTGTTGGGAAGTTCACTAAAAACACCCAACCCCGCCCGCACATTAGCGGCCTCTACTAGGATATCGAATGACGTTTTAATGCGCGCGTTAGTTGAACGATGAATGATATGCAAACATTGTTTTCCTAAGCATGTGAGGAATTGAACGGGTTGCTAAGTCGGTTTAATGCATGCAAAATTAATTAACGTCAAAGTTGTATTTAGCATGTGAAATTCGTTTTAGTATAATAAAACAAATGAAAATAAAAGATGAATTTGCTACAAAACAAACAAACGAGTTAGTATCGATTTGTAGATAATAATAGCAAAATAAAATAACGAAATCGAGAAAATAAATATTAATCGAAATCTGAAAAATATTGTTGAAAAGAACGTTGTTTTGTATAAAAAACGAAGTTCGAAAAATAATAAAAAAGACGGAAAGGGCCGCGGCATAACAGCCGGCCGCGCGACTCGCCCGGGACGCCGGCGGGTCGCGTGGTGGCCTGTTTCGGGGCCGGTTTTCGAAACTTCGAAGTTCGTATTAAATCGCGTATGAATATTGCATGATTCGTACTCGACTTAATATTTTCGATATTCTTTATATTCGATAGTTGACTACGAAATCAATATCGAATACTTGGAATAGTTTTAGAAAAGATGTAAATTTTAGAAATCGATCGAAGAATAAATAATAAAACGAACGAAAACGTAAAAAGAAGTCTCGGATTCCAGGCCTGCGCGCGAGTCGCCTGGGCATGGCGCGACTCGCGTGCGGGTCTGTCCGTTTTTATTTTTGTTCGAAAATTGTTATTTTTTTGATGAATCGCGTACAAATTATGAATTAATTTGTACTCAATTCATGTTTTCGATATTCGTCGTACCCGATATTCGATTATGAAAACGATATCGAATATTCGGAATGAATAAAAAAGGTTTTGTAAAATAGTTTGTTTTGAACGAGAAAAGAAAAGAAATTTTGAACGAAAAAAGATGTAACGATTTTTAGTATCGTCGAAATCTTAATATAATTCTCTTCGATACGATATTCGATTATAGAAAAATCGATATCGTATGTTTAAGAATATTCGTTATGAAAATAGTTTTTCGTTAATAACGATATTAGAAAAATAATAAGAAAACGACTCTTGACCCATAAAAAACGGACGAAGAGGAGAAAGGGAGAGAAAGGAAGAAATCGGGTTTGATTACACCCTCAACCTACATGCTCTTGTTGACTCGGATCGGGACTCGTCGGAATGTGGCTAGGCACGGGAGTGTCGAGGCAACGTCGGTTGGGTTAGGGTGGTACGGTTTTGACGGGTGAAGGGTGTCGGATATCGGGACCGATTTCCTTCGGGTTTTGAACGTATTATCGGTTTCTTGATGCTAAAATAACTATGTGTGTGTGTATGAATTGTGTAGGAAGAATTGTTGGTAAAAATCGTATTGATTAATTGTTTTTCGGTCTTTTTTAATGTTGGATGCAAGGGGCTATTTATAGGAAATTCCCGACCTTGGCTTGGGAGAGTTTGACTACCGCTTAAGATAGGAAACGTAGGAATTTGAGGGAAATAAGAATTCCGTTTTCTTTTGGAGGAAGAAAGGCAAACCGGTAGATTTGCTCTTGTTTTGGGCTGTCTCGGCCGAGTGTTTTACACTCGGTCGGATGCTCGAATCGGTTTTTGAATAGGACTCCTGTTTGAGCTAGAATTACCGCTTGAGTAAGAAGCTGAGGAGAACGAGAATTCCGTTTTCTTGTAAGGGAAGAAAAGAGGAATACCGGCTGGTATGTGCTACTTGGCCGAGTGGTTTACACTCGGTTGAGTGTTTGAGTCGGTTCTCGGATAGGATTCCTACTCGGGATCGAATTCTATCTTAAACGGAATTGTTTATTATTTTGTGAATGGCTGATTTTTGTAGAGTTGGAGTGTGAACCAACCGTGTGAGATGTCACGGTGGACCCACGGGTTTCGGGAAATGTCTTTGACCAGGTTTTGACTTGGTCGCTAAAAGACGGTTTTACCCCTGGTGACGGATTCGACCCAAATTAGTGTTATTTGACTCGAAACGACCCACTGGGCCTGAATTTGAGGTTGGTTTGGTGAGATTTGTACTCCCTAAAATGTCTAAACCAAATGTCCATATTACGAGCCCATTTCCGAGTACGTCAAGGCACGTTAGCGTCCGATCATCATCGGGTGTTTGTTGGAAACTACTATAGACACCTGGCGGTCAAAATGTGGGTGTCTACAGCATGGTTAAAAGTTGAGTCTTTATTGCTTGTCACTAGTTTTGCATGTTGGGTGTTTGATAAATTGCTTGTTAGGGTGGTAGTGGCCATACTACTCTACTTGTTGCTTCTCTCTTGATATTGCTTGACTTGTGATGAACTTTTCATGTTTTGGGTGTTCAATTGCATGAATCGTTGGGTTCGTTTAGTTGCGAGAGCACGAGCTTGCCTTAGTGATTAGATGACACTTTGATCCTCGTTTTCCCTTAGCCTATTACGTCTATGAACTCGATCTAACCCTACTCCTTTACCCATTTGATTTCATCTCCATTTTAGATATTGTTATAGTTGTGTTTAACTTATTCCCATTTGACACTTTGAGCTCATTCCTATTCGAATCATTTAGTTTTGTTTAACTTAGTTTCTAATCTTATCCAAACTCAAAAGAAAATATCTTCCCTCATTGTTTCTTGTGACTTTGTCTTAAACCTAAGCATACTCTAGTCTTTTCTCTACCGTCTTCGTGGACCGACCCGACTTGCCCCTAGCTACTAGTTAGGATAGTTGGTTTAATTGGTGTAGGATCGACGACAAATCTTTGCATCAATTTGGCGCCGTTGCCGGGGACGGTGTTTGTTTAGACTTTGTTTGCTTAGTTTCTAGATTAAGTTACCATCTTGTGTTTCGTCAATATAAATTGTGTTCCATATTGTGTTTCATCCATCTCTCCTTGCTTCTTCGTTGTGTAGAGTTTATTTCTTTCTTGTCTAGTGCCCACAAAGCACTAGACTTCTCACGTTTGTTTCCTAGTCCACAGTTTATGCCTAGAGGCAGAAATCATCCTCTTCTCTTCAACTCAGATCCGGAAAGGTTTTTCCGAAACCTTCGAAAAAGGACAGTTGTTAGATCGAGAGGTTCCCAACCGGGCACGAGCGAAGATTCCGAGCAAAGCGTAGAGATTGATCTAAATTCCCCACCGGGAGGAGCTACCGACGAAGGATTTTCAAACTTCTTCGGCACCCACAATTCTAGCGCATCTTATTCTACATCACCGGCATACTCTCCAACCACTTCACCTCCTACATCTCCAACCTCTTCTATTCCAAGTTCCACACCCACATCACCAATCCGTTGCACCATGCCTAAGTTCTCTTCACACTCGACATTCACGGAGGATGTCTTGCCCGGTCCCGCCACTATACCGGGTACTTATACCGGGAACTTTATAGCCAAGACGGCATTCATCCAATTGGTTGAGCGGAGCCAATTTAGCGGGTTACCTACCGAGGATCCACATCAACATATGGAGGCTTTTTCCGACTATTGCGATGCCATTTCGCAAGCGGGAATCACCCAAGACCAAATTCGATGGGTCCTCTTCCCCTTCTCCTTGATTGGTAAAGCAAAGCAATGGTATAAGGAGCTCAAAAAGGTGGCTCTAGGAATAAATACTTGGAAGAAGCTAGCATTAGCCTTCTATCAAAAATTCTATCCACCGGAAAAGACCAACCAACTAAGGGCTTCAATCACGGGGTTTCAACAACGTGATGATGAGGGGCTTTATGAGTCATGGGAAAGATTCAAGGCTTTAATTCGTTCTTGTCCTCATCATGGATTGTCGGAGTGGTTTCTTGTTCAACAATTTTGGAATGGTTTGTTTGAAGATTCGAGGGGCATACTTAATATGGGTTCGAATGGCCGATTCACCGAAGTGGAGGACGATCAAACATGGGCAAGGATAGAGGAAATGGCGGTGCATAACTCCCAATATTCTAGACCTAGGAAGGTAAATAGAGGGGGAAGGCACGACATTGATGCTATTACTCAACTTAGTGCCGATTTGGGTGCTCAATTGAAGACTCATATGGATGCTATAGACAAAAAGCTTCAAGGGCAAGCCAACTTATTTCAAGGCACAAGTTCTTCCACCCAACCAACCATGCAACAAGTCAATGCCATGGATTCTTCATTTAATCCATCAAATCATGGTATGTGCGAAAATTGTGGAATCTTCGGGCATGAGTCTTATGAGTGTTTGAGTAATGTGGAACAAGTCAATGCTTTTCAAGCATATAAGCAAGGGACACCATTCTCCAATTACTACAATGCCAACACTCACAAGCACCCTTTTCTATCTTACAAGACTCAAAATGTCCAAAACCCTCAAGTCTTCCAAGGTGCTCAACAAGGCCAACAACAAGGCCAACAACAAGGCCGACAACAAGGCCGACAAACATATGTTGCTCCCCCTTTTAGGGGCAACCAAGGCAACCAAGGCAATCAAGGCTACCAAGGAAACCAAAGCAATCAAAATTACCAAGGCTACCAAGGCAATCAAAGGCCTTTCAACAATTTTCAACAACAAAATGCCTATCAAAACCAAGGTGCCTATAACAATCAACAAAGCTTCAACAATCAAGGTAATTTTAATTATCAAGCTCACCAAGGTGGTTTCCAAGGAAACCCTAACTCCCAAGGCTTTCAAAGCAACAACCAAGGGTACCAAAATCAAGGAAATTTTCAAGGTTACCAAAATCAAGGGAATTTTCAAGGTCAAAATCAAGGTAACTTTCAAGCTCAAGGAAACTTCCAAAACCAACAACAAGATGCCAAGCCTAGGAGTAAATCTCCTACCCATGATTATGGTTTTCCTCTAACTATTGCGAATGTTCCCCATACTCAACAAGCTCCAACACCCGATTTTGATATGCAAAAGACAATGTTGGACATGCAAAGAAGTAATCAAGAGGTACAACGCAATCAAATGGAAATGCAAAGAAATCAACAAGAGTTTTATAATCAAATCCAAAGGGATAACAAGGCTAGAGACACCCATGTGAGAATGTTGGAAACTCAATTGTCTCAAGTGGCCTCGGGTAGTTCTTCAAGGCAAAAAGGGCAATTGCCTCCTCAAGGCACGACACCGAACCAAGCTACCGCTAATGCTATCACCTTGAGGAGTGGCTCTAGCTATGAGCCACCTATGACGCCTAATGAGGATGACTATGGAGGAAAACAAAGGGAGGAGCCTATACTTGAAGAGGTTGATCAACCTCTAGAGGATTCTCGTGATGAAGAAGTCCCTAACCCGGATTTAGGGGAAGAAGTGATTGTTGAAGACATTGACGAGGGTGGTAATGTTCTTTCTTCGCAAAGAACCTCGTCTACTTTCATTCCACATGACAAAACCAAATCTAAGGGAACTTCTTCCTCAAAGTCAAAAGAAACCCATGGTGAGAAATTGAAGTCCAAAGAAGTGAGGGAAGCTACTAAGGTTCAATTACCTTTTCCCTCAAGGCAAGCCAAGTCCAAAACGGACAAGCAATTCGACAAGTTTCTTGAACTCGTGAAGAACCTAGAAGTGACTATTCCTTTTACCGAATTGATTACTCAAGTGCCTACCTATGCTCGGTTTATGAAGGAGATCCTATCTAGGAAGAGATCGTTGGGAGAGCCCGAAACTATTGCTTTTACGGGGGGATTGAGCGACATGTACCTAGAACCATCCCCACCTAAGCTTAAGGATCCGGGAAGCTTCTCCATCCCGTGTAAGATTGGGAATGTACACATCGAGAGAGCCCTTTGTGATTTGGGAGCGAGTGTGAGTGTTATACCTTACTCCATTTGTGAGAAGGTAGGCATGAATGAGCTTAAATGCACAAATATCACACTCCAAATGGCGGATCGATCAATCAAGCGCCCCCTTGGCATATTAGAGGATGTGCCGGTTCGTATAGGCAAGTTCTTTGTTCCGGTTGATTTCATAGTGCTTGATATGGCCGAGGACGCCAACATTCCAATCATCCTTGGACGCCCGTTTCTTCATACGGCGGGTGCCCTTATAGATGTGAAGAATGGAAGATTGACCTTGGAGATTGGAGATGAGAAGATCTCTTTTGACCTCCATAGCACAATGAAGACTCCGAGTATCAAAGATTCTTGTTGTGTAATCGATGTACTCGACGAAATTGTTGAGGATACCACCGAGACATTTTTTGTGAAAGACCCTCTTGAAGCTCTCCTAACAATGGAGCTTGAGAAAGCTAAAGATGGACTATGGGATGAAGACTTGGATGTACTTGAAGAGGCTCTAGACGGGGAGAACCGGGTCGAAGATCAAGCTACACTTTGTGGGATCTACTCGGTTGAGGTACAATATCTTGATCTTAAACCCCTTCCCCCTAATTTATCTTATGCCTATCTAGACGATAAAAAGTCTTGTCCGGTCATAGTTAATTCCAAACTCGAGTCTAACCAATTGGATGCGTTGCTTGAGGTTTTGAGGAAATATAAGAGCACCATTGGTTATAGTCTTGATGACATACAAGGGATTAGTCCCGACTTTTGCATGCATAGGATTCACTTAGAAGAAGATTTTAAACCTAGTGTCCAAGGACAAAGGAGGTTGAATCCTAATATGCAAGAGGTCGTAAAGAAAGAAATCATGAAACTCCTTGATGCCGGGATCATATATCCCATATCAAACTCAAATTGGGTTAGTCATATTCAAGTGGTTCCCAAGAAGGGTGGAATAACGGTCATAAACAATGAAAGAGATGAGCTAGTGCCCACTAGGTGTGTTACCGGTCATAGGATGTGCATTGACTATAGGAAACTCAATAATGCTACAAAGAAAGATCACTTCCCAATCCCATTCATTGACCAAATGTTAGAGAGGTTGGCTTCCCACACTCACTTTTGCTTCCTTGACGGGTTTTCGGGATTTTTCCAAATCCCGATTCACCCGGATGACCAACCTAAGACCACATTCACTTGTCCTTATGGAACCTTTGCATATAGACGCATGCCTTTTGGCTTGTGTAATGCCCCGGCCACCTTCCAAAGGTGTATGATGGGCATCTTTTCGGACTATATCGAGTCTATTGTTGAGGTTTTCATGGATGATTTTAGTGTTTATGGTAAAGACTTTGAGTCATGTTTGGTAAATTTGTCTAAAGTTTTAGCTAAATGTGAAGAAGTGAACTTGGTGTTGAATTGGGAAAAATGTCATTTCATGGTAAATGAGGGCATTGTGTTAGGTCACTTGATCAAAGATCGGGGCATTCAAGTAGACGGGGCAAAATTTCAAGTCATTGAGCATTTGCCCCCGCCTACGAATGTCAAGGGAGTTCGGAGTTTCTTAGGCCATGCGGGATTCTACCGCCGATTTATAAAAGACTTTTCAAAATTGGCCAAGCCTCTCACCGAACTCCTCTTGAAGGATGCCCCATTTGTATGGACTAATGCGTGCAATGAGGCTTTTGCTAGGTTAAAGGAGGCCTTGATCACCGCTCCCGTTATCAAATCACCGGATTGGTCCAAGCCGTTCGAGGTGATGTGCGATGCTAGTGACTATGCGGTAGGGGCCGTGTTAGGTCAAAGGGACGGGAAAGCCTTACATGCCATATATTATGCTAGCAAAACCCTCGACAACTCCGAAGCTCGGTATGCTACGACCGAGAAAGAGCTATTGGCTATTGTGTACGCCCTCACCAAGTTTAGATCATATCTTCTCGGCTCTACGGTGATAGTCTTCACCGATCATTCCGCTTTGAAATATCTACTAGCCAAGAAGGACTCGAAGCCACGATTACTCCGTTGGATTCTTCTTCTCCAAGAATTCGACCTAGAGATTCGTGATAAGAAGGGAGCCGAGAACGTAGTAGCAGATCACCTATCACGCCTTCGGGTTGAAGACCTCGAGAAATCTCGCATCGATGATTCATTCCCGGACGATGCTATAATGATTGTTTGCACTACATCGTCGGACCAACCTCCTTGGTTCGCCGACTATGCAAACTATATTGTGGGAGGTGTTCTTCCCCCGGATTTGAATTACCAACAAAAGAAGAGGTTCTTCTACGAGGTCAAGCAATACTTTTGGGATGACCCGCAACTATTCAAAGCATGTGCCGATGGCTTATATAGAAAGTGTGTCCCTCAATGGGAACAAAAGGGTATAATGGAAGCTTGTCATTCGTCCCCATACGGCGGACATCATGGTGCCTCAAGGACGGTCGCAAAAATACTACAATCCGGGTTCTATTGGCCAACGATGTTTCAAAATGCAAAGGAATTTGTTTCCCAATGTGACGCGTGCCAAAGGACCGGGAACATATCGTGGAGGCATGAGATGCCGCAAAGAGGGATTTTGGAGCTTGAATTATTTGACGTATGGGGGATAGATTACCAAGGCCCATTTTCATCGTCAAAGGGAAATCGCTACATCCTAGTAGCCGTGGACTATGTTTCGAAGTGGGTGGAAGCCGTTGCCACACCCACAAATGACGCTAAGGTTGTAATGAATCTCCTAAAGAAGGTGATATTCCCCCGGTTCGGGGTTCCTCGTGCCATTATAAGCGATGGAGGAACTCACTTCCATGAAAAACGCCTTGATGCTATCTTGTTGAAATATGGCGTACATCATAGGACCGGCTTGGCTTATCACCCTCAATCAAGCGGCCAAGTAGAAATCTCGAACCGGGAAATCAAAGCTATCCTTGAGAAAGTCGTCACAAGGAACCGGAAGGATTGGAGCATGAAGCTCGACGACACGCTATGGGCATACCGGACGGTGTTCAAGACGCCTATAGGCACATCGCCGAATAGGCTCGTCTACGGGAAAGCGTGCCACCTTCCGGTCGAGATGGAGTTCAAGGCTTTTTGGGCCATAAAGAAACTCAACTTCGATCCTACTTTAGTCGGCGAGAAGCGGTTGCTTCAAGTGCATGAATTAGAAGAATTTCGACTACACGCCTATGAAAGTGCACGGATCTACAAAGAACGCACGAAAATATGGCATGACAAGAGGATTAAGAAGAGATCGTTTCTAGTGGGTGACAAGGTGATACTATTCAATTCAAGGCTTAAGCTATTTCCCGGGAAGCTCCGCTCACGTTGGTACGGACCGTTCACCATCACGGAAGTCGGACGGTATGGAGACTTCGAGTTGAGCGATGAAAAGGGTGAACCGTTCCGGGTAAACGGTCAAAGAATTAAGCTTTACAACGAGAGTGCAACCATGGGGTCGGTGGAGGTACTTCACCTCCAACCAATCCCCTCATAACCAATCCAACAAGCTCGGTTTGACGGAGTTCCTCAAGAACCGTCATGTTGTAAATATCCTTTCCTTTCTTCTTTTAATTTTTGTGATTTATTTTGTATTTCTTGATTCTCTAGGTTTTGTGTGTGGTTACTATTATCGTTGGATTATTGTTTGTGAGTGATGTGAGGGAGAGGTTTTCATGAGTTTGTGGAATTGTGTGGGGAGATTTATGATTATTGAGTTAGTATGTTGAGTATTTGGAGGCGACTACTTGAAGCGATCAATCAAGCTTTCTAGCCCGGTTTTCTATTTCTCCTACAAGTTCCGACTCGTTGGGATTTTTTTTGGAAGACGGGGGCTAGGTGGTCGTTTTTGAGCTGAGAACAAGCTTTTGGGAACGGGATTCCGGATCCCGAGGGGTTATGTATGAAGGAAAATGCTATGGTCATGTTCTTGGATCATCCCGTTCGGGACAGGGTCATCCCGTTCGGGATAGTGGAGCCAACCCGGACGGGATCATCCCATCCCGTTCGGGACGAAGGGGCAATTTAGAGCATCTACTGTGAAGCCATCCCGATCGGGACGGAGGAGCCAACCCGGACGGGATCATCCCATCCCGTTCGGGACGAAGTGATCATTTAGAGCGTCTACTGTAAAGCCATCCCGATCGGGACGAGTTCATCCCGGTCGGGACGGTGGAGCCAACCCGGACGGGATCATCCCATTCCGTTCGGGACGAAGGGGTCATTTAGTATGCCTACTGTGACGTCATCCCGATCGGGACGAGTTCATCCCGGTCGGGACGGAGGAGCCAACCCGGACGGGATATACTCTTCCCGATCGGGACGATGAGAGCCATGCCCATCTTATTCCAAGGCCCAACCCGCCCCATCCCACCCTCCTTATAACTCCCATACTCAACCCAACCCTTACATACCTACCTACTACTCAACTTCATCTTCAACCTCTCTCCAAACTCAAAACCCCATATTCAACCTAACCCCAAATCAACATAAACCCTCATTTCCTCCACCAAAATTCATCAAATTACTCTCAAAACACTTCAAAATCAGTTTCCATCACATTAATAACTATCCTAGACCTATTTTTTACCATTAAAACCCCCAAAAACTAAAAAAATCAAGTTTTTCATACCACATTTTCCCCAAATCCGAAATTTGGGGTTATCTTTCCTAACTTGACTGAGCTTCTTTGGGTGGGTTTTGGAGGCTTATTACATCAATACTAAGCTTCTTGTTGGTATTTTTATGGGTTCTAGAAATTATTTTTGGGTGAAAGTCGATTTGGTTGTTTAGCATCAAGCTTCTTCAACAATGGCTCCAAAGAAGAGAGGGCAATCGGTAGTTAGCAGAAAAAGAAAGAGTGCGTCGAGTTCTAGGACCGAGGTCGGGGTCGAGGCCGGAGAGCCAGAAATTGCATGTCACCCGGATTTTCCCAACCTTGTTTTTGAGTCAGAACTGCAAAAGGAGAAATTTTCCAATCTCCTTGGTAAGAACCTTGAACCAACTCATTTTCTGTGCAAATCAATTCTTAGAAAGCTTGGTTTGCTTGAGCAGAGTAGGCAATTTTTTGTTAGGGTGGGGATGGAAACGCTCTTTGACATGCATGAGCTCACTTATAGGCAACTCACGTTAGAGTTCCTTAGTAGCTTTCGCCTCGATATGTATTGCTTACCACATAGGGTATGTTTTAGGATCAACAACACATCCTATATGCGCACCCTCCCCCGATTCGGTGAGATTTTTGGCCTTCCCTCCACTACTAATAGTAGCATTCCTGACGAATTTAATGTGGCGGATGTCTGGCGTAGTATCACGGGTCTTACACTCGTGGACTTTAGGCACTTGTCAAGTCGTCTAGTCCATCACCCGGTCCTACGTCTATGGCACCGATTAGTGGCGGGTACCTTATTCGGGAGGTGCGAAACGGGTACCTTCACCCAACAAGAATTGACCATTATTGGGGCGTACTTGAATATAAAACGTCAACGTCGATTCACCCCCGACATTGTCCTTGCTCTAGCTAACCATTTCGAAAAGATTAGTAAGGGGGGGAAACATATGAAAGAAATTGTCATTGGGGGACTTATTACTCATTTAGCTAAGAGGGTTAGTGCGGAATTTCGGGAGGAAGGCTTGATCCCCGTACCGGGGGACACAAGAATAGATGAGGACCGTTTGGCTCGATACCATAGATGGATTGTGTATGACAAGGTGCATAAAAAGTACCAATGGAACACGGCGGGTCGGGCACATTTTTTCCTACCATGTAATACACTCCCGATCCTTGCGCCTTTGGAGCGATCCACCACCCCGGTCCAAGAACCTAGCTTCTTAATCCCCTTTGTTGGAAGTGACCCCGGTGCCTCCTCCTCACGTACCCCGTCGTCCACTACGCAACCCCAACAATAACAACCCCAACAACAACAACCCCAACAACAACAACAACAACACCAACAACATCAACATCAACGTAGCCCCACTCAACCTTACCCCTTCCACCCGCGACCGGCTTTTGTTGATATCCCTCCTTATACACCATATACCCCGTTTGTCTATCCTAATCCGCCGGCCGATGCATCAATGGCCTCTATGCTCGATGCTCTACATCTTGGGCAATACGAGGGGCGGAGGGATAACTACTATGCGCAATACCCCGGTTATCATCTTTTGGCCCAACAAGGCTATATAAATCCGCAAGGCTATCTCCCCTCGTGGTATAGCCCCAACTACTTTCCGGACTTCGTTAATCCTAATAGTAGTGGCGCTATGGTGGATGACGAAGAATTTGAGGCCGAAGATGCATTTGATGCTAATAGGGGGGAGGGTGATTATGGAGCCGGTGAACAAGAAGAAGAGGAAGAAGAAGATAATGATGATGATGATGACGGTAATGGAAGTGAGGAGGAGGATGACGACGAGCCCGATAACTATTGACTATTGAACGATGGAGATATGTCGGTTGCTAACCACTTGGTAAGGCGACTAACGTTCTTTTCCGTTTTTGTTGCTCGTCCCTTATGCATCCCCTCATTCTTGTGATTTGGTGGCCCTCGGGGCCCTTTTGAGAAATTGCTCCCGGTGACTCTTGACGACTTGATTACGTCAAGAGTTACTTCAAAATCCAAACGATAATTTGGTAGTTCACTTAATTTTTATTTCTTTTTACTTTTTTTTTTCTTTTCTTTTTTTAGGATAATTGGTAGAATTTAGTGGAAATCGGGCGGAATCCGGGCTAGGTGACGTGATTACACCTAGTCCTCCCCTCCCATTTCAATTTTTTTTGTTTCTTTTTACCTTTCCCCCTTCCATATCTTTTCTTGACTCGGGTCTAGGTGACGTGATTACACCTAGGCCCGAAACCCTCTACATTTTCTTCATCTTTAGTCTATTTCACCTTATTTTTATTTTCTTTTCTTTTGTGTCTTCCACACACTGTCGATCGAGCATGGGGACATTGCTCGATTTAAGTGTGGGGGAGTGATAGTTCTTTTTCATTTTTCTTAATTTCTTTCGAAAAATTCCAAAAATCCCTAAAAATTAGAAAAATAAAAAAATCCCAAAAATATTTTCTTTTGTGTCTTATTTTGTTTGTGTTGTGTATATTTGTTGTTCGTGTGCGTTTTGCCTCCCCTTTTCCTTGTAGGTTGCTCGACGACCATCAATTTCGGAAAGCTCTACAAAAGCTCGGTAATATCATTCATTTACCTTTTTCCTTTTTCCGTCGCGGAGTTTGGAGATTGTGTTTGTGTTGATGGTGGCTCGGGTGGAGCTTTGTGAAGTTTGGGTTACATAAGCAACTTGTTTGGAATGTAAGGGGTGGTGTTTGTTAATTGTTGTGTATGTTTACTCTTACTTTTCTTTTCTTCTTTTTGTGTTTTCTTTCTCTCTTGTCTTCGTCTTGTATAGTTTGTGTGTTAGGTGTAGGTAAAGTGTTTCTTTTTCGAAAACCCGGTTATGTGATTTGTGTGCAAGTGCCTCTTATTCTCTAGTTAGCGTCACTTTTTGGATTTGTGGACTTTATTCTAGTAGAATGACCTTTAAACAATAATTATATTGACCTTTTGCCTTGAGTCCATCTTTTCTACTAAGTGTTTACACCGAGATTTGCACTTGACCACCTTGACCACCCCCGGAGTGTTAGGCCTTGGTGTCCGGGTTTCATTTCCTTAGGTGACCTTATTCAAGTAACCGCTTTCTAGTCCAAATTTTTCACCTTTTTGTGGGTTAGGAAGGGGTGCACACCTAACTTACCTACTTTCCTACCATTCCTCCATTTCCGTTTAATAAGCTTTGCATATTGTAATTGGCAAGTTGCATTTAGACGTTGTCATGGGCAAGCCAATCGAGAAAGAATGAGGCTAAAAAAAAAATACGAAAAAACGAAGGAAAATGCCCAAAAATTTGCCCCCAATTGATTGACTTAAGGGGAAGAGAAGAAGATCAAGAATGAAAGAAAGTGTGTTAGCCCAAAGTCAAAGAATAAACCTCAAAAACATTCCCAAAAACAAAACAAAAACAATAAACCTTTTCCCTTGTCGATGTGTCACCGTGAAGAGCCTACCAATGGACCGAGTCCCGAGGAAGGAAGATAGCGGTGATTATTCGATTATTCTTCTTTTCACCTAGCCTTTTGTCGATGCGTCGCCGTGAAGGGCCTACCAACGGACCGAGTCCCGAGGAAGGAAGATAGCGGCGACTATTCGATTGTCTTCCTCTTTGCTTAGCATTTTTTCCTTTTTTGTTTGGACTAGTTGGTTACTTTGAGTTTGGGACGACCCTCTAGGCTTTGCTTGGGGAATGAAATCACACTTACCTACAGTGTCGACTCACTCCGGGGTTCATCCTTTTTCCACTCCATTTATCGTCTTGGTGTAAATTTCCCTTAGTAGATTAGAAGGACTTAGGCAAGTTGTCAATTTAATTGTTGCTTAGCCGTCATACTATTAGAATTTGTGTCCCTTCCTTCTTGTGTAGCTAACTTGGGAATGTTTCACTTGCCTTGGGTTCATAACCGGAGTCTTCCCACCGTTTTGATGAGGAACTCGGTGTTTTTCTTAGCTTGGATACGTCTCTTTTTGTTTGTTCGTGTGCTTGTTTGTTTCGTGTGCGAGGCGTATCCACCATTTTTGTCACAAGACCTCACTTGTCTTGCGAGGAGTGTTTTACCTCATAAACACTTCGGCGTGAGTTGAAAGGGCGTAGGGTGCGCTAATACCCACTCGGATAGTAGTTCTTTTTCTAGTTAGTTAGTTAGTTAGTTCGTGCTTACTCGAGGGCGAGTAAGGGTTAAGTGTGGGGGAGTTGATAAGTGTGTTTTGTATTGATTATTTCTTGTGTTTAGTCCCGGTTTCTCTTATGAAATCGCTCCTTGGAGCGGTTTTCGAGCTACTTACGCTTCTTCTAGCTTGTTTTAGGTTCCTAGAGCGATCTTGAAGAAACGGAACTATTTCGACTCGTTTCCGATGCATATGGAGCCAAAGAAGAGAAGCGGCGATGACTCGGTGGCTTAGACTCGATCCCGAGTCCCTTAGGGCCCGCTTAATGATATCCGGAACACCGAGCATCGATAAGAAGCCAAGGAAGAGCAAAACAGGACCTATCCCGATCGGGACCATACCTTCCCGGTCGGGAAGGAGGAAGAATCCCGGACGGGACGAACCCTTCCCGTTCGGGAAGGATGGAGCAAAACAGCCCCCTCTGTGAAGCCGTCCCGATCGGGTTCGTGTCATCCCGGTCGGGACCATTCCTTCCCGGTCGGGAAGGACTCAGCTCCTAGTCCGCTCCTTTCTTTCACTTCTCTCACTTGTGGAACACTATATATACCCCTCTTGTAATCATTTTAGAGACAAAAAAACCCTAGAGAGAAAACCTTGCCTCTTAGACTAATCCTAGTTAAAACTTTCCTTAATCATTTCTCATTTAGCATTAATTTAGTGTTAATCTTAGTTTCTACTTTGGATTCTTGAAGACTTGTAATTGATATTTCAATCTTGACAACATTGAATATCTCTTTGGGTTGAAGTTTATTCAAAGTTTCAATCTTTCCACTTCATACTTGTGTTGGTATAATTCCCTTAGTCTCTTTCCTTTTATTCTTAGTTATTCATTAAAGTTTCAATCTTTATCTCTTGAATATTGTTTATCTTGTTTATCTTGCATAATGAATGTTTTAGCTTTTGTGTTATTTTCCTTTGGTTATGTTAGTATTAGTTTAATCATGAGTGAGTAGACTTTTTGTGGGGTTAGTAGGGGGATTAGACGTTAATTATGGGTGATTAAGGCTAAGCATGGTTAAAAGTTGAGTCTTTATTGCTTGTCACTAGTTTTGCATGTTGGGTGTTTGATAAATTGCTTGTTAGGGTGGTAGTGGTCATACTACTCTACTTATTGCTTCTCTCTTGATATTGCTTGACTTGTGATGAACTTTTCATGTTTTGGGTGTTCAATTGCATGAATCGTTGGGTTCGTTTAGTTGCGAGAGCACGAGCTTGCCTTAGTGATTAGATGACACTTTGATCCTCGTTTTCCCTTAGCCTATTACGTCTATGAACTCGATCTAACCCTACTCCTTTACCCATTTGATTTCATCTCCATTTTAGATATTGTTATAGTTGTGTTTAACTTATTCCCATTTGACACTTTGAGCTCATTCCTATTCGAATCATTTAGTTTTGTTTAACTTAGTTTCTAATCTTATCCAAACTCAAAAGAAAATATCTTCCCTCATTGTTTCTTGTGACTTTGTCTTAAACCTAAGCATACTCTAGTCTTTTCTCTACCGTCTTCGTGGACCGACCCGACTTGCCCCTAGCTACTAGTTAGGATAGTTGGTTTAATTGGTGTAGGATCGACGACAAATCCTTGCATCAGAAACCCAACGCGCCTTTTGTTAAACCGAGACATTTCTACAATGAATGTGGTAGTTATTTTGTGAACTCAATTTCGAGACATTTAATTTCTGAGCCAAATCGGGCCGAAAAACGTGAATAATAACCTTCAAATTCTACCCTTTCAGATGATTTTTTGAAAAATGGGAGATATTTTGTTGAGCATCTAAATAGAACCCGTATAACTTAAAATGACTGACGGTTGTTAAAACAATACTCTAAAATAGTTTAGTTTCGAGTATATATATAAATCGAATATTTCGCCTTAATTCGACGTTACTCGAAAGATAGTCGAATGTCTTTTAAATGTGTTTATTTGAAATTCAACGCGCCTTTTGTTAATCGAGACATTTTTACAATGAATGAGGTAGTTATTTTGTGAATTTGGAGACATTTAATTTCGTGACCAAATTGGGTCGAAAAACGTGGATAATAATCTTCAAATTCGACCGTTTCAAATGATTTTTCGAAAAATGAGAGATATTTTGTTGTGCATCTAAATAGGACCCGTATAACATAAAATTACTGACGGTGCCAAAAAAACACTCTAAAATAGTTCAGTTTTGAATATATATAAATCGAATATTTCGCCTTAATTTGACGTTACTCGAGAGATAGTCGAATGTCTTTTAAATGTATTTATTTGAAACCCAACGTCTTTTGTTAAACCGAGACATTTCTACAATGAATGGGGTAGTTATTTTGTGATCTGAATTTTGAGACATTTAATTCGGGGCCAAATCGGGCCGAAAAACGTGGATAATAACCTTTAAATTCGACCCTTTCAGATGATTTTTTGAAAAATGTGAGATATTTTGTTGAGCATCTAAATAGGACCCGTATAGCATAAAATGACTGACGCTTGTTAAAAAAATACTCTAAAATAGTTCAGTTTCTAGTATATATATATAAATCGAATATTTTGCCTTAATTCGACGTTACTCGAAAGATAGTCGAATGTTCTTTAAATGTGTTTATTTGAAACCCAACGCGCCTTTTGTTAACCGAGACATTTTTACAATGAATGAGGTATTTATTTTGTGAATTTGGAGACATTTAATTTCGGGACCAAATTGGGCCGAAAAACGTGGATATTAACCTTCAAATTCGACCGTTTCAGATGATTTTTCGAAAAATGGGAGATATTTTGTTGAGCATCTAAATAGAACCCGTATAACATAAAATGACTGATGGTGGTTAAAAAAAACACTCTAAAATAGTTCAGTTTCGAGTATATATAAATCGAATATTTCGCCTTAATTCGACAGTTACTCGAAAGATAGTTGAATGTCTTTTAAATGTGTATTTGAAACCTAACGCGCCTTTTGTTAAACCGAGACATTTCTACAATGAATGTGGTAGTTATTTTGTGATCTCATTTTCGAGATATTTAATTTCGGAGCCAAATTGTGCCGAAAAACGTGAATAATAACCTTTAAATTCGACCCTTTCAGTTGATTTTTTGAAAAATGGGAGATATTTTGTTGAGCATCTAAATAGGACCTGTATAACATAAAATAACTTACGCTTGTTAAAAAAATACTCTAAATTAGTTCAGTTTCGAGTATATATATAAATCGAATATTTCGCCTTAATTCGACGTTACTCGAAAGATAGTCGAATGTCTTTTAAATGTGTTTATTTGAAACCCAACGCGCCTTTTGTTAAACCGAGACATTTCTACAATGAATGGGGTTGTTACTTTGTGAATTTCGAGACATTTAATTTCGTGACCAAATCGGTCAGAAAAACGTGAATAATAACCTTTAAATTCGACCATTTAAGATGATTTTTCGAAAAATGAGAGATATTTTTTTTGAACATCTAATTATGACCCATATAATATCAGTCCATTATTGAATTTCATATGTGATTGAAATTACTACACTAAATCATTGGGTTATTTCATGGAAATAATACCAACTATGCGCGTGCTTCTTAAATTAATACAAACTATACGTAATCTCATTTTAATATGAACTACGCATTCATTAATCTCACTTTGTTATGTATGAAATTATGACTTGCTATTACCGGTCATAGTAACTTGTAGTTACTTTCTAGGATTTTATTAGGTACGTTGCAGTCATCGTGAAAGCCAAAATAACTATAAAACATTTTTTTCCATAACTCCTATAAGACTAATTGAAAAAGAAATGAAAGATGAATTTTCGGAAAATTTAATTATTTTTTTCAATGGCCAAATGAACCCGAAATGTGAATCAGAAGAAGAAGAGTTGAATAATGGAGGTTCAACAGGTAGCCGGTCACCCATAACAAAGCGAGATTAATGAAGTTGTAGTTCGTATTAAAATGAGATTACGTATAGTTTGTATTAATTTAAGAAGCACACGCATAGTTGGTATTATTCCCGTGAAATAACCCTAAATCATTTTCGACCCATTTTGATTAACCATCGGTAAAGTGCATTCAGATGAGGTCATTTCAAGGTTTTAACTTCTGAGTATTGTATTCGAGAGCCTATAATGTCCATATCGTTAAAACTAGGTTGTTGAGAATTCGGATCCATTTCAAATTTTTCAAGTGAAACTAGTCATACGTGTTGATTGAGTCGGCTTTACCCGATCTTCTTAAGTACAATGTCTACTGTCGATAGTCAACTTTGGTAGTCTTCTAAGAGCTTGTTTGATTACTCATCGACTTCACAGAAAGTAGAAAATCCCATGAAATGAATTTTGAAGGAGTTGTTTGGTTACCAAAAGTACAAAAATTAGGTAAAAAAAAGGTTTTACGGAAATGCAATAATTTAGAAGAAGAAAAGGGCAAGTGAGTTGATCAAACTAACACAAACATGGAGGATGAGCAGACGCCAACAAAGCTGGAATACTATGAAAACATGTGGAAACTCACCTCGCAGGCCACCTTCCTCTCCTTTCTTCAGGTTTCCAACTTCATTCCTATTCTGTATCTAAATTCCTGAATATCCGTCTTAAAATTAAAACGAATTTTGATATAATTGATACTGTAGGCATTCTGTTTTTTTGTTATTTGAATCGTTTCACGTTCAAGACAGATATATTTACATGTGCATGTGGGTTGGTTTTGTTTGCATACTCCTCCATTGATGGAAGAGTGAAGATGGAAGGCAAGCATTAATATTGGAGTCAACTATATTTCACCCACAAGGAGGAGGCCAGCCTTCAGATACTGGTTTCATCACATTCACTCTTTCCAATTCCACCATTAAATTTGTTGTACATGATGTTAGGTCCATCAATGGAATTGTAAGTAAATCATCTCCTCTCCCTATTTATTCATTCTTGCTTACCCATGCATGTTTTTTCATCCTAGATTATTCGGTACCCTCCAACTTTTGAATTCATCATCTCTAGATTTTCAGTTTGACATAAAAAACCCTGATTTCTGAATTCGTAACCTGGAGTTACATTAAGTTAAAGTTTGTTGTCAAAAAAGTTTTCAGATAACAATAACTCACCAATCGAAGTTTGGAAAGCCATATTTTTTTTTCAAATTCACCGTCTTTACAAGATCTTTAATTTGAAAAAAGGTTTACCAATTTCCGAATACAAATTCAAAAGTTATGGATGGTCAATTTATTTTTGTCAAAAAAGGAGGGCATATCATACCACAGAAAACCCAAAAGTTGGAGGTTACCTCATAGAAAAACCCTTAAAAGATTGAGTTTTTATTTTATTTTAATAGGTTTACTTTTTTTTATTAATATTAATAAGAATACTAATACTCTGTAATAGTTAAGGGTTTTGGTTGGGATGTTTAGCGTGACCAAAGTTTGCGTGACAACCTCCAAAAACCTCATAAGTGAAATTTAGCACATGGTAAGGGGAGGGTGTACTAAGTATTAACCACCCTCGAAGTCCAATGGACATTCGAGATAGGGACGTAATTGGATATGGAGTAGAATATATCAGTTGGGCCTCAATCATCATAAGCTTTGTTTGAGATGATTGGAGTATATCAAATCTTAATTAGGCATGTGTTTTGATAATAGGTTGCATTTTTCATTATTGGGTATTTACAAGATTGATTTTTTTGTTGTTGTAATCTTTCTGCGTGAATTTTGATTAGGTTTATCATTATGGTAATGTTGAAAAATTGGAGGGCAGTTCAGAATCCGAGTGGAAGGTTAAGGAAGGAAGTTGTGTTCAACTGCAAGTAGACGAGTGTCGTCGTATTCTTAATTCTAGGTCTGTTGATAACTATTCACTATGATGGCAAACTGAATAAGACTTATTTCCGCTTTGCTGCTTTTCTAGGGATGGTGTTTTCCGATATGTTATGACGAGCTTTGCTTCGCCTATAGCTTAATGAAGCAAACATTAACATTCTAGGGCTACTGTACTTTTTTTGACAGGCTACATTCAGCAGGTCACTTGCTGGATATATCCATACGGAATGTCGGTTTGGGACATCTAGAGCCCGGCAAAGCTAATCACTTCCCTGATGCGTATGCACACTCAAAATCTCATCTATTCCATTAATATCTGTGAAATCAACAACATCTAGTTTTAGAAGGCGCAAGAAACACCACAGTGATGACGCACATGCCTAATGCACACTGGACGCATTAGTTTTTGTGCAATGAACACCTTTTATTTGATTTTAAATAGGTGTAGCAAGCATGTAATGAGGTAAAAGAAGGAGATGAAAACAAAACAGACTGAATATTGTGGCTTTATTTATGTTTGGACAGGCCATGGGTAGAATATAAAGGCATATTTCCTCAGGCGGAGCTAAAAGCAAAGCAAGAAGAGTTGGAAACGGATGTCAATACCTTAATTTCTATAGGAGGAAAGGTATTCATGACTGGAATCTTAGAAATATAGATGCATGCTTGGTATTCATTCTCATTTTTTAAATTATCGTTTCCTTTCAGGTTTCCGTCGCAGTTCTGCCATATGATGATGCTGCTAAGCTCTGTGGTGGAGAGCTTCCTCATTACATTCCTAAGGTTATCAATTATAGTTACAAGTTACAACCTCTGTAATGTAACGTGTAAAAGTCTAGCGAAATTGATAGGTGGATGTGCTGATCGGTGTACATTATCTAATGTTTGTAGGATAGCAGCCCTCGTATCGTGCGGCTAGGTGAGAATGTTGGATGCCCTTGTGGAGGAACTCATGTTCAGGATGTTGCAGAAATAAGAAGCATTAAGGTACACTAATAATTGTTTGAGTTTAATTAATCCGAGGTTTTCGAAGATAATAATGGCTCACTAAATTGTTCAAACATCAAGAGTACCTCTCATGTGCACAAATTTAAAAAAATTGGATAAATATTACGGGAAAAGTGGCAAAGTTCCGGCCTTCCGGGCACGTGGTTTGGCTGCTTATTTTTTCATTGTGAGGTACTCTGGCAGTCGTTCGTTGCAATTCTGTCTCAATACAATCTTGTATCATTATCAAATATCCTCTTCCTTGCATTGTATCTCGCATTCTCAGTTCTAACCTGAGATTTCATTAGACCTGTCAAATAGGTCATTTGGGTCGGGTCTAAAAATATGGGTGAATTGGGGTTGTTGTTGTCAACCTGACCTGGGGTTGTTTATTCGTCTTGTAAAATCTGTGTTAGTAGTGTTTATGAGTTGGTACTAAGCTGTAGGGGTGGTGTGTGTGTGTGTGCAGATATCACAGATTCGTATGAAGAAAGGAACGACAAAAGTTTTCTACAGCATCAGTATGTAAGAGAGATGTATGAGATTATACAGTAGAGTTTAAGCTTCATATTCTTCTTGAATAGCTCTTGAAGTCTTGATAGTTATTCTTCACAGATACACAGTAGTTAATGCTGGGATGTCTGTGTAGTCATGGATATAATAACGTGTGTTGGTTTGGATGTGCATCAGCATGACAAGTGGAAATCCTGCAACTAACATTATTTCAGCAGAAATCCAGGTGCATTATAATTTGTGTTGGTTATATATATATATACATGTCTTTGAAGAAGCTAAAGATTAGAATGCCTGTATGCTGAGCTGATCAACTCTTTGAGCTGGGCTGCTGCAACAGCAACTTGTGTTGAACATCATCTACACGACTGTCGTCTTAGTAATCTTAAATCTAGGCTGATGACTTTATGAATGTTGTGATGTTTCTTCAATGCAATCTGAATTCTCGCTCTGATGCCCAATTGAATACGGAGTAACACTTATGGCCGCTCAGCTCATCTGACTGTTTTTGACAGCTTTTATTCAATATGTTGTGAGGTGCTGTGAAAGAAAGATAGAAGACCATAAGAGATACTCTTACAACACATGAATAGTACCAAAAAGTAAACGGAAAAAAACAAATGAATGGAATGGAAGGGAGTAGTATTTTGTTAGTAGCTAGAGAAAATGTGGTGTGGGGTGTGGGTGGTAGGGTAGGTTGCTTTATTTTCCGAAGAGGGCGGAAGGAAGAATCAAGTGCGATGTTTGGCCCCTCCATTCCAACTGCAAACTAGCTACCTAATTAAAGCTCTTACTTTTCATCATCAACCATTTAACTCACTCACTCATTCATTCCACACCCAATAATTGTATGTATGTACGTCATCAACCGAATCTTTCGACTTAGCTTGCTCTCTCTTACGTCACCAAATAAATATCCTTGATTCATCCATCCCTCTAAACCCAACTTAATTATACCCGAAGTGAACACCTGAGAATGACTTGGCTTTAATAGCAGACCCCACCCAACTCAACCCAACCCGAATCCTTCTAGACGTGACGTGACAAGCTGTTAATTTTTTATTTTATTAACACGTTTCTATTGGTCTGTTTGTGCGTGTTAAACAAGAATTTGTGAATAATTGAGTTACTGGGCAGCATACATTTGTATTGATTGGAATGGAAGGGATAGATACAGTAAAATGAGGAAAAGACAAGTATATTGTGCAGGGAGATTCAAGTGCACTAAAGTTTGTCCCCCCACAAAGGTGGGATTGACTACGGAGTATTCTATTATTGCTGCATCTCTCTCTCTCTCTCTCTCGCATTCCTAACCGTCTAATTTGGAGGGAAAAGAGACACCATCACCACTTTCTTACCCTTTTATTCCTCCATCCCCCGTTCCCCTCCCTCCCTAATGTCTTATGACACGGTCTCATAATAATTGTATTGTGAGATGGATCTTTGACATTGAAAGCGGTGGTTTTACTTGAGCACACATTATAAATAAAGCATGTGTGCCAAATTGTGTAAGACAACATAATAACGTAAAATAAATAAAGATGAGGAGAATAGTAGGTAAGATAGATGATGTTCAAGAACTTCAAAACACAATTCCTGATAGATTTGTGAGGGACTTGAGTGAAAGGCCACTTACACCATTTTCTGATCATCAAACTCAAACTCCCATCATTGATCTTGCAAAGATTAGTAAGGGTGATGTCCATGAAATCTCTAATTTAGCTCTTGCTTGTCAACATTGGGGATTTTTTCAGGTACATACTATTACTAATCCATCCATCACTTTGTTTTTTAATTACTCACTCACTCACCATATATCGTATCAATCTCATATAAGCCTTACTTGTTTCAAGATTCTCGATACAAGCAAGCTCCAGTTGTGAATGCATGAGTTAGTTATACATGGGTTAGCATTTTTTTGATACATATGTCGTCATGTAATAACTAATAATAAATGAGTTACACGTGTTATTTTGATTTTTCTACCCATTAATTAAATTGACTAAGCATTACGTATATTTTAGCTAGTTTTGGATTATATATTTTAAAAAAAAAAACAACAAAATGATGCCTCCCTATATTTCATTGATTGTGCTTCTTTTATCGTGACCTCCTTACTCTCTATCAATCTTTTACTATACTTCTCGACACAATTTTTATCTTAAGATCATTCAGAAAGGATAACTCAACGTTAGTTATATTTCATCAGCATATTGTTTGTGATTAAGTCGTTGAGTTGGTTGTGAGTTATGTCTGGTTGTCTCGTCTCTTCATTACCCATGATATTTGATATTATACTGTAGGTAATAAATCATGGAATTGAAGAGGAATTGATAGATAGAATAGAGAAGATGGGTATGGAATTCTTCATGCTTCCATTAGAAGAAAAGCACAAGTATAAAATGACAGAAGGAGCTTTTCAAGGATATGGTCAGGCCTTTGTCTTCTCTGACCAACAGAAGCTTGATTGGTGCAACATGTTTGCTCTTGCTATTTCCCCACATTACATCAGGAACCCTACTCTTTGGCCCAACACACCTTCCCAATTCAGGTACATACATACGGTTTTTCTAACGTCCATTCACTCATCATAACCTTTTACCTTTTACCCTATTTTCAGAATTTGTGTGTTTTCCTTTTGTAGTGAAACAATAGAGTTATACGAAAGGGAGATAGGGAAGCTATGCAAGGTGTTGTTGAGGTACATAGCAATGAGCCTGGATGTGAGAGCTGAAGCATTTGAGGAAATATTTGGAGAAGTTGTGCAAGCAATTAGGATGAATTACTATCCGCCATGTCCGAGACCAGACCTCGTGTTGGGCCTAAGCCCGCATTCTGATGGAAGTGCAATCACCATCTTACAGCAGAACAAGGGCAGCTCTGTTGGCCTTCAATTCCTCAAGGATGACAATTGGGTTTCTCTTCACCCTCTCCCTAATTCTTTTGTTGTCAACATTGGAGATACCATTGAAGTAAAGTCCCTCCCTCCCCCTCGAAACCCTTGTCAACATTGGACCTCTATTGTGGTGTTTCAAACAAGAATTTGACGGTTTTGATTGTGTAGGTTTTGACAAACGGAAAATACAAGAGTATAGAGCATAGAGCAGTGACAAATGAGGTGAAAGACAGGCTATCGATAGTCACCTTTTATGCACCAAGCTACCAAGTGGAACTAGGACCCATGTCTGAGTTTGTGAATCAAAATAATCCACTCAAGTACAGGAACTATAACCATGGAGACTACAGCCGACACTACGTCTCGAATAAGCTTCAGGGGAAGAGGACACTAGAGTTTGCGAAACTGGCAACAGACACTATGGCGTGACCTGCAAAAGTATCGATCCTTTACCCTGTAAAAGTACTCGTGAACTATAATCTACTAGACTAAGATTACATTGTAAAAAGTACTGAATGTACGAAGTCATGTACTAGTATCACAATTTCTTGTTTAAAACGTGCATATCTGGTCAAAGAAGGTAAGCATGTAGGAATATAAAAAAAAATCTATTCAACCAATGTGTTATTCGACATCTTGAAACGGATATGCTCGTTCGTTTTAGAAGGGACCAACAGATGGGAACAGTTCAAGATCTTATAGAGAAGAGCTGTTTAGGATACAATGAATCAGGAAATATATTGATGAGGTAAAAAAAATCAGTTTTGCACACAATCATATGGTAAATGATACAGAAATCTTGAAGGGGGTCGTTCATGCACTGCACCCCATATCTTATGAATTTCTCTCTACAGCTTAATGAATTTACATAGGTTACAAAAGGTCGGAAAAGGTATGGGTGGATTAAGTCGGTATAAGAGCCAATATTTGATTCCTGATGATTCCCATGCATTTCTGTATCTCTGAATATACAGGAAGGTTTTGCAAACAGCGTGGCTGCAGACTTGTCACCGCAAAGTCTAGTATCTGTGCGACCTCAGCTGGTGGAAACTGACGCTCTGTACATTTCTGCAAAACACGTGAATTTTCGAAACACAAAATCAACGGTATTTACAAATGAGGCCCCTAAAAAACCGATAGAATGCTTATATTTCACCAACAAAATCCTAAAATAAAAAACATAGAACACACCAGCAGCCAGAACTTACATTTCACCATCAAACTGACAGCATTGGCAAACAATGTTTCACATCATGCTCATTCTTGTAAATTGCAATTGTTGGAAACAAAAGAAAGGCATCATCGGCCACCCACCATGGTTTAAATGAGGCATCACAAATGTGAGTGAATTATCAAGATTATAAGGTTTACCAATATTGACCGCATTTATAACAAAATGAACGAAATTAAACAGCAATGACTGATTCCAATATCTAGTCGAAATTTAATATCCCATACTACGGAAGGCACTGTCATATTTCAGGTTGCATTGCATATTGCATCTCAGAATCAGGATTCACATATTCCTTTATGAAATGCCTCAAAGAAAGGTTCACACTGAAGCTTTTCCTCTTTTACTTTATGGGTTATGACACCCAGCTCATACACGTGCCTTCATAGATCATCACTTCTTGGTGTTTTGTAATGCCCTGCTTGCCTCAATTGTTTATTATGTTACTATATTTATAATAACCATGTCTCGGGTGGATGTGAACCTTACATGAAACAAACGAGCATGCATAGGGGATTAGGAGTAAAGCACCAGTGAATAGCAGGCTGTGTTCATGGCGAAATACTAACAATCACAAGACTGGAGCCACATATAACCAATGGAACACAATGATCAATATATACCTGAATCATTAACAATGTAGCCACGCAATTTGAAATGAGATCCGAGGGAACTTGCTCATCTCCTTCAGAAGATACTTTGTTTGAACAGATCCCAAATGCTTGATCAGAAGCCACCACATTCGAAGTGGATGAATATAGTTGATTCTGACAAGATAAATTCCCATTAAGTTCAGTTGCTTGCTGTGGCATGGTGGCTTTGTCAACCAAAGGCCCGTTAGTCACGTGATCTGCATTGTTATCAATCTTATGACCTACATTTGCTGCTTTTTTTATTGATGAAACCACCTGAGACATGTGGGATGAAGTAAAATGATCAGAGAACCAACCAACGCTTCAGTAAACAAAAGCTAAATGTATATGGCATGACCACCCCTATCATGTTAACCTAGCTCTCATTTTTCACTAACAGATAGATTCACCATAATTCACAATCCTGCACAGAAAGTGTTTTCCGCTTTTCACTACCATGCGACCAGTTTTGTCTTTTTACTCTTTTAACGCCTGAGATCGTACGTGACCATATCCTCAAGAAAGATCCTTAATTTCACATTTGAGTAATGTAAAAGAGAAATGAAGAGTTGTCAAATGGGATACATCAGAATGTTTCTTCCAATATTTGACATACATTCAAATGCAGTTTATGATTAGTCAAACAGTTACAGAGAGGATGCACGGAAATTGTTGGGAGATGAACAAGCTCTTCTTGCCATCTAATCCCCCAACAAAAAATGAAAATGAAGGATCTGACACACTAGAGCTAGATAGTTTTACCTGAAGCACAGCATCAACCATTTTTCGGGCATTTACTCTCGATGAATCAACAATTTCACAAACATGGGGTCCTTTCTCCTGAAATTCAGGTGGCAAGCAATTGAAAGAGGTAACCATATTGCCACGAGGCTCTAAACTTGACATTGGCTTATGCCCTGTCAGTCCAGAGTTCCCTTGATAAGTATTCCGCTGTCTTAAGCATAATAAAGCTGACGATACCTACAGAACAATAGAGAAGAGTTCAGATACCACTTTGTTTGCAGGAGACAATTTGAATGATGCAAGTATGCAATTCGAGACTAGAGAGCTAATTTTCAATCAAGACATCTGATTGAAGGAATAATAATATGGTCAAGGAAAAACGTATATACATAACCATATAACATGCCTGATCCAAAGTTTCATTTAATTGCACAAGCACGGCCGCATATTGCTTCTTGAAAGAATCCACGCCTTTAAGAGACATATTTTCAGAAACATCATCGTTCATGCGTTTCAATTCATTCACCAGTGCATTCTGCAAACACGATCAGATAGCTAAGCAACCGGGGAATGGCAAAGAGAAACAGAACACAGTTTATAAAGCTAGTCTATCTAATTAGATTAAATCAGCAAAAATCTTGTTTAGATGCAATTTAAAAAGGTATATGAATTGGAAAAGGGAAGGAGGGAAGGGGAGCTAAAATGGAATAATCGAGTTTTTCCTACAAATCTTTTTAATGTGGAAGGATTCTAATTTACCTTGGAGGATGGGAAATGGATACCCTCAATTCCCCTCCTTTATTTCCCTTCAAAATTACTTGCTAAACAATTCGGTGTGGTTCCCCAAATATTCCCCTCACACTTTAAACCCACCTTCATAGATGAAAAAATTATGCCCGCAAACTCTTCAAGAGTACATATATATATACCTTTTTATCAAGAGCACGTGTCAATTCTGCTAGAGCACGGATATCAGCCTCCTTTGCTTGTATCTGGGACAGAGCAGACTGCTTATAAGTAGTTGTTAGCTGAGGGCTGACAATTTCACTATGCCCTGCCTTACAATTTGCATTTGGACTAGCAAAACCCTCCTGGGAAAAAATACCAAATAGAATAAGTGCAATGCAGTATATCATACATATACATATACATATACATACGGCAACTAGGAGTTCAACATCTAGAAGACTGCTAGCAGTTGTCAAACCAGATGCACTGCAGAATCTAGGTGCAAGCCTACATGACTGGCATCATCTTACTCTAAAGAAAGAAAGGAACCATAAGTGTAAATCAGATACTACACTCAAGTCAGCGACAGGCTACAATGATGGTGTTGTAGCAAAGTATAAGTCATCATCTATTTCAACCATGCCAACGCAGTAGCCTGCCACATTCTCACATGGTTAATACCTGTGACGTGAAATTTTGGAACTCAAAACCCTCACAACCTGTTTGGTAAGAGGTCATAAATTAAAGTAACGGTAATGCAGCGCTAATTTTTAATATAGCTTGTCATAATGGAAATGGGAGTAATGGGAAGGGATAAGCTTTTCTTTAGATCTCATTATATATAGTATTACCACCTAGCAAGATGGTACTCGAGGGAAAAATACACCAATACCACCATATTTGCACGTAGGATCTTCATCAAAAATCTCACAATCTGAAGACTTTTTCTATTACCACTGCCACGTATACTTTATCAATAACCAACAAACTGAGAAGTGCAGAAGGCCATTAAAATAGTTCATGCACATAATAAGAATGTTTAACAAGAGCACACTATGCGGCGAAAGCCTGCTAAATCTCAAAATCTCAAATGGATAAATATTGTTGAGGCATCAATACAATATTTCCTAACAGATAAATTGACTACTACAGAAGATAAATACTGTGGCAGTGTGAATATATCAAAAATTGGTTCGACTCAATTCAATTCAAAAGTCATACTAATCGGAACAAGATACCTAAAGAAATAGCTGTAATAATCCTGCAACTAGGGTCAACAAATGAGAAAATTTGCTCGACATTTATTAAAAGCTTGTGTTCAGTTCTGTTGAGAAACATTTATAGGGATTCTGAGTTTGCTATAATTTTTTGAAAAAGCACTGAATCACAAAACCAGCGTAACCAACTTACTTTTGAGAGCTTTGACATATTGTTTGAAAGAAAACCAGGAGTGACATCTGAGGCACCATCCACAGGTTCCACCTTATGGCTTGTACTAATTTTACTGAACTCTTCCTTCATCCTATCATCTGATCTCTCAGAAGAAACATTGAACTTCTTTAAAGCTTCGTACAGCCTATCCACGACAATATTTTTTCTCTTCAAAGATGTAGGCATATTTTCCAAAGGATTTAAGGGCATGCAATCAATATCCTGGATGAAGGCACCCAAATGTTTTCAATTTCCAATCACCCACAATACTATAGGACAAAAAAGCAAGCTAAATTTCAATAAATAAATAAATAGCTATAGCTGTTATCAAAGAACATTGCCATTCAAAGTACCTTGACAAATTCCACCCCGAGATCAGGGCAATCGAACTGGACCCGGCATCTACTGTGATCTACTGTCAATATACTTCCATTGTGAACCTCTCTTGTTTGAGGATGAATTGAAATAACACGCTGGCCTACAGTTAAAGGGCGAGCTAAATCTGCTGGTAATCCCTCTCTCTTGCCCATACTCAGTTCAGTATAATGGTTCCTAACAGATTCACGGTAAAAATTGAGTTTCTCCTTTTCTTCATTCAGAAATTGCTCTGAAAACCTACGTGGCTTTCCCAGTGAACTGCATAAACACCAAAAAGCTCTAAACTTTAATCGAAGTCGCATGTATCCTAAATTCCTGATTAATAGTCTTCCATAAATGCACATTTACCATTTATGTGAACTATTAGCTCGCTAAACGTAAGTATGTGTAACACAAGATAGCACAATTATAATAAATACTTGTGTACAGCTATACATATATAGCCAAATGAAGCCGATACAATTTACAAGTAACCTAGAAAAGAACTAGCCAAAAAGCATCGACTACAACAAACAAATGGTGTTTTTGTCGTTGAGGACTCCAAGACATAACCAGATACTGTGCAGTGTACACAGAGAAATCATACAAACACAACATATAGCTAGATGCATGTTGCTGGGATCTAGTACACAACATCAAAATGAACACGGTGATCTAGTACATCATAGTTGCTGGGAGTTGATTTTAAGGCTTATTTTAATCCCATAAAGAGCCAATGAAGAAAAATGCTGTTACATCGGATGACTATCCATTACATTACACCCATCAAACCGCAGGAGACATCAAGATTCAAGAACAATAATAAAGTTTGGGTCGGCTATGCTGAACCGCCATATAACACGACAGGTAATGGAGTCTAATATACGCACCTAATCTCTATCAACACAAAGAGGTGTTACTATATGACAAATTAACAACCCATTATTCAAAATTGTCTCTAGAATTGCGATGAATGATTGCAACTTTGATGATAGTGATACAAATAAATCGCAGTTTGGAATGGTTTAAACTAGTCACTTAATAGAATATTTAGAAGAAATAGCGAAAAAAAACTGTATAGAATACCTTCTAATCACTCCCCACTCCACACGAGTTAGCCTTGGGACATGACCCAAGCCCACATGGTACAGGTACTCGACAAATTCACTCTTGGCGAACCAGGGGTAGTCAATTGCACTGTAAAACCACTCACAGACACACCATCTTCTTACCCGATAATTTGATAGGCAATTGGAAAGCTTGTCCTGCAATCAGAGAATCCAGTACTATATAAGGAACCCCTAAACTACCCAAAGAGCTCAAATCTTAAAAACCTCCTCAAAAGCCACTTTACCTTAAACTGATTGATATTGTCAAGGCCTAATAACCTTGATGTATTAGACTTGTCATTAACTAAAGGCTCCAGGTTTTTGAGATCTCTGGAATTCCTGTTAATATGTTCCTTGCTCAATTTCCGCCTGCTTCTAGATTTAGTTAGTGAATTGATATTTATATCTGTAGGAGCCTGCATAGGCGATAGTGTGTGGTCATCTCCTTCCTTCTTAATATCAGTACTTGATGAACAATGTTCTGGGCTTTTCACCAACTGCCCACGATATTGACGGGAAGCATTTTGAGATGAACGCCTACTTTTTGTAACTGGCTTCATCCCCTGGCCTAAAAGCTGTAAGCAACAACAAAAACACAAATAAATACGAGGCTACAACTTATAGAATAAAATTTCAATTTGGGAACTGCAAACAGGCCAAAATCCTCGTTGACTGAAAATGAACTGTCCAGACACCATCAGTCAAACTCATGTCTAAGTGTCAAGTGACATACATAGTTACACAAGACGATAAGACCAGTCGGTGTAAGACACATAACGACAAGTTTCAAATATGTTTTTGAAGATAAGGAAAAAGGGATAGACAAATTCTTACCTCTTTCTGTGTAAAACTTTCATCAGCTTCCACCTCAACATCTACTGCTGATGTCTGCTAATATAAAAAAAAATTAAGCCGTACATACAGAAAGAAATTAGCAAACAGAAAGCAAATAGATATCACCACCAGAAATTAACACAGTTAAAAGTATCAGCTGAACTAACTTTAAGTGCAGATATCTTTTGTTTTCGTCTCCGAAAGCCTTGATCTTTCAAGTCCTCCCCCACTTTTGAATCAGAAGCTGAAAACTTCCGACCTTTCACTGTTTTTGACTCAGAAACTTCAGTGGCGTGAACAGATAGATCTCTTTTATTCTTGGATGGTGATGCTCTTTGTTTTGTCCCAGGAAAAACTATTCTTTGTGGCCTGGACTGGGCAATATCACATTCATTCCCTTCCCTGAATGGCATAGTTGATTCTGAAGAGACATTTAAACAAATTAGGAATATAATCAATAGATATTAAGTAATGAATCAGCTAGTAAGAAATACTCAATCTCAAATCAAAAAGGCACAGGAGACCAGAGTTATATCTAGGCATTGACTAGTAGATAGTAACGGTGGCCGACGGTTTGACACGGTCGCCAGGACTCAGGACTACCTTATATATACTCCGTATATATGACCACACATTCAGAAGCCTGAATTTGACACAATAACATAAAATTAGTGGATCTTTTCCTAAAAATGTGTCATGTTGATTTAGGGCCAAACTGTGGAATGGAAAAATGTAAATACAGCATACTTTGGTACAGCTTGACCTTTTATATGCATTCCTTCTTAATGAGAGTATATATGTAAGAGCTTAAGATACAAGCTTAGTTTTCAAAAAGCGTGAAGGATACCGAGTTACCAAGGCCCAACGATGATGCACCTATACCCCCTTTTTATGTGTTTTTAATGTATAGTTTATGCAACTAACCCCTTTATGGATTCGAAATGGTTGACATGTACATAAGTAAAGTTAGGTATACGACAATACGTGTATAACTAGAAGATAAAATGTACACTTTGTAAAGAGCACTTCGCTAGTTCCTAGGTACACCTTTTACATAAGGCACAGTAGGGTGCCTTGGCGAGTTTTGGGTAGTGCATAAGGAGACTTACACTTAGCTTTTGAAGACTAAGCCAGGAAGGATGTGGGAATGAAACAGTATAAAGAAGCAGAAATATATGCACATGGTAAATTCAAAATTAGAGGAATGTCGTGTCTATTAACAAGTATAGACACATTATTTTGTTCTCTCCAAAAAAAAATTAAAAAATCTCAAATGATGAAATTCGTACCAGCCTCCGCAGTAGTAGATGGCATCATGAACGACAAATCAGCTAAAGCTTGCAGAGCATCCAAAGCTACACTTTCATCTACACCAACGAGAGAAAAAAAAGCATTGGTTACTCCTCTGCTTGTTAAAAAGGAATTTGAGGGTAAGGCATCCATAATTTTGTACGGAGTACTCAAGAAAAAGAGATGTTTCATGAATATAGGAAATGTTGGGACAACCTCTTCAGAAAAAGGAACTAGGGCAGTACCTGATCGTATTCTAGGATACGGATACCCATTGCAGTAGAAAATTATTTATTTATTTATTTTTAAAAAAGAAAGAAAGAACTAGAAATCAAGCATACCTCCACCAAACAGGACCTTTTTGCTCCTCTTTTTAGAAGCTTGACCCGGTGGTAGAACAAAACCGAGATTTCTACTTTCTGCTCCAAGTTTACTATCAAAACTGCTGAACTTTTGACCTTCTTCAGTCCCACTGCACGCCTCCTTTACATCATCCACCTCATGGTTTGCGCCATCATCTATTTCTACCTTCTTTCCATAAGATTTCCGTGCTTTCTGTTGAACTGATGTACCGGCCATTTTCCTGCCAGTAAAGAGAGGTTTCTCTCGAATAAATCTATTATTGCCTTCTGTACTTCCCAAGCTTCCTTCACAAGCATCATCAGTTATTTCATTTCCAGTATTTTTTGCACTCGACATCTCTGATTCAGAACACTGCAAAAGAAACATTTATCAATGCCTCAAGATAGAATTAATACACTAAGACTGAAGTGATACAAAAACTATTTGAAATAGTACCCTTCTTTCACCAAAAACAGCATGTGATGTCATAGCAGTATCCCTTCTTTTGTTAGGTGTTTGAGAGGCCTGTGGAGAGCCACCTCTATTTGATGCCTCAGCTAAAGTCAGTGCCACCTCGTGGGCAACATCATCATCATCATTAGCAGCATTAAACTTTGACTTTAGCCCTTGTTTGGGAGGAGAAATATACTTTTCACTGCTATCGTGGGTATATCTTACAGGGATGCGAGGCGTCCTTTTTCCAACTGCTCGAGGCTGGTTTCCTAAGTGGCCCAATATGAAACAAATAATGCAGAGCAGCATAAGTGATCATACAACATTGATGGAATGATGGCCATTCTCACTAGATTCTCTGCTATGAGTTCAGTTTCGATCTATTTTGTTTCTTGTAAAATAAGGACACACTTCTATATTCTAAGCACTCAAACAAGATTTTACCATCAGGGCGCCTTTTCTTTAGCAGTGACAAACAACCATAAGAAGAAGGCAGAGACTGAGAACGAGACCCATCCGGAAGGTGTCTATCCAATCCCCTCGTTTTGGGTTGTAGTTTTCCACGAGGACGCTTATGAGGTTTCCGAGCTGTTCCAACACCATCATTGCTCTCCTGCTCACTATCACTTCCCTCCTGACAGGTCACAATCAAGAATTTAGCTTGTAATATCAAGTTATTATGAAATTTTGTCTCAGATCATATGGTTTTAAAGGCTATTATTAGCAAAATATCATTTAATATATACTCTTATCTCCTACAATGATAAAACTGGCAGTTATACTCTTAAGGGACCTGCCTATTGACAACTTAAGCCAATCAACTTGTAAATTAATAACTACATTGTCCCATCCTTGGGTTCTCATATGTGAATTAGCTTCTTAGGGACGTGTTACAAGAGAGTACCAAAAACGTAGGAGTAAGGGCAGACCGGGAGAGCAGGTTTATAAGAAAGAAAATAAAACAGTGACATAGGTAAATAGGATCGTTGCTTAGACAATAAATACAAGAGAAAAAGATAGCAATCCGTAGCATGAGTCTCACCAGAATAGAATAATGGTCTGTCATCATTGCTATCAGACCAACCACAGATGCTGTTCCTTCTGGAAGAGACAAGTACGCCTGAAATAAATAATGAGTGTAGTCAATGCAAAACCTCAAGCAGTCGCTTCAATTATAAGTAATACAGAATACTCTTTTATGCATTAAACAGTATAAAAAATTCAATAAGAATCAACAATATAAATCAATTACAGTAAAACATAAAAAAGCCAAATGCAGAAACACTACAAACATTACAGAAAGAAAAGGGAGAAAAATAAAACATGTATTGGCAATTAAATCCATTGTGAAATAGGATGAAAAGCTCAAACCTAACGTAGCATCTTACCACAACTTCTAAAGAGTGCAGGCAACACTATGTAAAATCTTCAACGCAAACTGGAAGTAAATAACACAACAAAGACCAACCTAAAGTAAATAGCATAATCATCACACTAAGTTGACACACTAACTTCACAAAATAATGCAAGCATGAATAGCATCATGATCTTGGAGACTGCATAAAATCAATTGTAGTAGTTAGAGCAAAATCTACAAGATCAGGTACAGTTTCTATTGCGGGAACTCTCTGCCACCATAAAACCACATCAGGCGCAAGATGGTGAAAAGGGCACAGCACATCCAATATAAAACTAGGAAATTAAAACATGAAGACAAGTATGGCTATTCAGCCAATCATTCTTACCCTATTCATGGTGTATAGGGCCTCAACCATTTCCAGAGACCGGTTACGTACTGCTGCTGCCACCTATGGACCAATAAACGTAAGTTTAAACCGTTGAACACACTTCCCAGTAAAGAAAATACAATAAAAATGAAGGATGGAAAGAGAATATTTCTAAATAGATCAGAAGAAAGTAAAAGGAAGAAAGATGTGAGAAATTTTCCCCCACCTTCTTCCAATCTTTCCCATATTTGCGATACGCCTCATAAAAGCGCTGAAGCTCTTCTTTGCTCCACGGAGGTCCTAGCATATCAGATACCTTTCGCTTCTGTGCATATAGAAGCATGAATAAATTGCCATAGAACATACCAAAGTTAACATAGATTAAAGAAAAAAGGGAACAAATTACAACTACAAAGCTTTCTACCGCCTCTATCCCAAATTTGTGGTCCTAATTTGACTTTTGTCCACTAATTTCACCAAAGAATTTAAGCAACAAATGAATAAAATCTCGTACAATCTATAAATCCATTATTTGATCATTAGATAGAAAAACTGTAGCTAGTCTCTATTGTGAGAAAATGTAGGTCAAAGACGATATCATTTAACCATAATAGTCAATTACGGACATTATAAACAAGATTAGAAGAGTATAACATAACCAATCTAGAATCCCTAGATGGTGAAGCATGCAGTTCAGTGAATACGTAGAACAGTATCTACAAAACCTACCCATACTTACACAAGGCTAGAACTTCAGTGAGTTACTAAAATTCTCTCGATGTCCCCGTCACTTTCAAGGTATTTAGACCAAAAGTAAACTAGTAAATACAACAACAGAAGAGCGCACGAGAAACACATAATATAACACCCACCCGCTTATTACTTTTAGTGGGACTATTTCCACCTTTGCTGGGAGAAACCTCATTCGAATATGGATAACGTTTATTGACACTCCTTGATTTTCTCACTGGAGCCATAGTTGAGCTTCACTTAGCTGCCAAACACAAAAAACAGACACAACCGGAACTGAGCATCACTTACATAATGTCTTACACCCCCCGCAAGAGTGAGATTGAAATGCATAATCACACAGACAGTCTAATTGACCCGTTTCACAGAGAAAAAGCTATTAAAAAAACAGCTACATGATCGAAAAAATTCGAATATTTTGGAAACAGTAGAGCTCAAGACTGCATTTTGACAATGGTTTTCATATAGAACTACAAAAGAGGAGTAACAACAATCAAATGTACTCTAACTTAGTAAAGCTACAACTCCAAAATCGAAATGTATAAAGCAAACATTCATTAAACCCCAAATTCAAACAAATTAGAGCTAAAATGGGAACAAAACAAATTCAAATTAAGTAAAACCACATGCAAGAAGAAACAAATTGAACTTACTTCCAACAATTTACCAGCCACACAAATACAAAACAATGAACATTCAATCAATCGCAAAATGGAAATTCAGCAGTTAATTAAATTGACGCACTTAACACAGAAAAACCTATTCAAAAAACAGCTATAAGGTCGAAAAAATTTGAAATCTTTGGGAATCAATAAAGCTCAAAACTGCATTTAGACAATGTGAATCATATAGAACTACAAAACATAGTCACAATAATCAAATGTAGTTTAACTAACTAAAGCTCCAACCCCAAAATCGAATCTTTACCCCCAAAACACACAAATTCAAACAAATTGGAGCTAAAAATGGAACAAAATGCATCGAAACAAGGTAAAACCACATGCATGAACAAACAAATTGGACTTAGTTTCACCAATTCAGCCACCCACATTTCAAAAAATTAGGGAACAAAGTACAACCAATTGACGAACATACATAGAATCAAAAATCACGAAATCAACCCAAAAAAAACCTAATAAATCAAATCAAAGACCTGAATTCAAACATAAAGAAGGCAATCAGAGTAAGAAGTAGTGATCGAGCATGATATATATATATATATACCTACAGCCAAGGCCAGTGAAAACGCAGCGTTTGGAGTAAATTGTATATGATCAAATTAGTGAATAAAATCAATATGTTAGGGTGAAATTGGAGAATGGAAGAGAGAAGATTAGGGATTGAAGATTGAAGATTGAAGATAGAAGAAATTAGGGATTTAAACCGCGAAATGTTGGAAGAAAAAAATGGTGGAATAATTGTGAATTGATTTCAGTGTTTTTTTCTTTTTTCTTTTATTGTTATCTCTCTCTTTCTCTCTCTCTCTCTCTCTATTCTATTCTGGTGTCTGTCTGTGACCTACAAATTCGTCGAATGAATTCAGAAGGGAGTATGAAATTTTAAAATTTTAAATTTTCTTTTGTTGCCGTCAAATTTCTTCCTTCTACTTCACATTTACACTTCATATTTCTACACTTTTACTGCATTCCCATACTCTATTTGTAATAATCAAAAAAAAAAAAAAAATATATATATATATATATATATATAATTCACGCAGTGATCGTTAAGTTTACGACCATGTAAAAAATATTCATTTTTTTTCTCAAATTGTGATTCGCGCAATGACGAGCTGTTTGGCAAAAAAACATTTTCTAGACTCGTAAATATATGAGTTATGGCCAGTTAAAAAAATTATGTATGTATAGCTTGAGGCTATGTGATCTAGATTTCGAGTTTGTCGTCCAAAGGGTGACTTACCTAGTGTGCGTGGTTTGCATGCTATCACGTACACCCGAGGATTTATCTAGAGTGCACCTAAGATAGCAGCTGCGGGTTCCCTCGTCACATAAAAAAATCGGTTTGGGAAAAGGTGGTATTTGGTGAAACGCAACCATGGGATACGACATGAATTATTAAGGGAAAAAAGGTAGATATGCTCCTTAGATTGATAACGTATTCTATCGAAAAAGTTTACTTAAAGTGGATGGATATGGACGTTAAACATTGTATCTATCATGGCTTCGTGGATGTGTTGGTTGGGTGGGAACTTGAGATGGACTCGTCAAGTTTTCAACAAAACAATTGTATTTTTTTTACTTTTACCGCAATTATCTCAAGTTCAATCACCCCCCGATATTATAATGTGCCTAAATACATTCTTTTTGGAAAAATAATAATTGTATTTTAGAAATTTTTTTAATTTATTTTTTCATCGTAATAAGTGTAATAACTAGTCCATCCGTTTCAATCAATTCTAGAAGTTTACTTTTTCACACTTGTCTGCTTTTACACACTTGTCGTTGTCAATACACATTTTTTTGTCCGCATTTTTCGTTACATATTTTTAAAAATTAAGTAAAAATTTGATATTACATTCAATTAGACAATTTAAACAAGATCTCACGTGACTGTTCAAAAACCAAATGCATGAAATTGATTGGAACGAAAGGAGTAGTACGTAGTAATTTGTTAGTGGGTGACCGATTCCATTTTAAAAATTTACACCGATCGGGATGAGAATATTTCGAAAGATCTATTTTATCCGCCGCTAGTTCAAAATGCGAAATAATTAAATCTAATACTCAAGCCATAAAGAGCTATATGAACCTAGGTTCAAATATCGTTAACATCAAATTCGTTCATGGGGCTCCAACTACAACCAAAAGGCCAAAACCAATTGGGGAAAGAAAAAAAACGTGTCTGTTGTTTGGAAGTAGGGTAGTTTTTAAGTGATTAATGACATTTATTTATGGCCTTGAGACAGACTACTGTGTACTGTGAAAGGTAGGGACAGGGTATCCACTCTGCAGTGTGCAGTGATCAAATACAGTGAAATTACATCAACTTGTACAAGACTGTTGCAGCAATACAACATCAGTATATACAGTACATCCTACTGATAAATATCACTTGTTTGTGTACTTCTATAAACTCACGCCACCATCAGAGAGGGAGACGCATGCATTATGCATTTATGTCAAGCGACTTGACAGCCTGCGGAAACGGGTTGAGTCTGTCTGTAACTGATCTTCCAGGAACGGATTCTATGAGCTCGATGTTACTCTTATGCTTGATGTTTACTTGTACAATGCAGTGCGCCTGGATCACTTCCAGTTTGGCCATCTAATTGTATCTGTTGATTTATTCTTTGCACTGCTAGTCTCTGATGAACTGTTCTTCGCTCCAGACGTGCCACGTGCGGAATTGTACCATACAAGCTCCAACTGCGAAGAGAGTTGGTGTGGATCGAAACCATATCAATTAGCCACTGATAGAGCTGTATAATCTAGACTAGAGGGACATGTTAGTAGAGACAAAAATAAGTCAAGTGACATACCCCGGCTACGCTGACAGTGTCACCTTCGTTGACACCACGATCAGTAAGAGCTTTGTTGACACCACTTGCCTCCAGAACATGCTGGAATCTCTTGTCAGAATCCACATACCTGCTCAAAAACACAATATCTTGAGTGTGTGTGGTAGAGCATTCAGAAGCAAGCATGCAACAACTCGGTTTTAGGCCAAAATTATTTTGTGATGCAATCAAATCAAGACATTGTGAACAATACGGATTTAAAGCCAAATATTTCCAGCTTATTTTCAAGCTCACTTCACTTCCGTTAGTTCAGCCCATTAAGTTCATTTTATCTCAGCCGATTCAGCCTGTTTCGGTTAAGTCCAACTTCAGTAAGTCCACTTCAGTCGAAATAGGGCCTAAGGTTTATCTCTATTGATAAAATTATACTCCGTAAACAGATAAAATAAAAGATGCAATCAAACAAATGCACATATCGCGCAATCATACCGCCAGTTTGTCATTTGAACAAAACGTCGTAGCCCATCTCCAACTACATGCCAGGTCTTCAGGCTACTATCGTGAGTTATTGTAAATTCGTTGATAGGGATAGCTCGTTTCTTCTTAATCTTTTCAGCCACATGATTGAGATCAACAGCAGGAGCCCGACCTGAAGAGAGAGCATTTCAAAACATATTATAGATCCTTTGATAAGGCGGCATAGTTTGTGAAATGACAACTTTTTCACAAGCCGTAAAAGTAAATGAACATCCATTTAGGAAGAAAGACAACCATAGAGGAAATGAAGACAACCTAGTTTGTCAGCATCCAACATGTACTGCAGAAAATATGATTTTTATTCAAGTCCTCTTCACTTTTACAGTTTTACTCCTTTCATTTCAGATCCTGTGAACTTTTACCCCATTCATATTTTATAGTATATACGAAGTATATTTTATTTAAAAGTCTTCTCTTTTTGTACCATTTTCTTTACCTTCTGTTTTGATATCTACCGGTCCCTAGAGAAGCCAGGCTCAATTGTTCTCAGATTAAAGCTTTATGTTTGTAACTCCCTAAACTTGTTTACTTCTATTTTGGCAGAAGGACAACGGCAATCAGTAACGGGATATCTCATAGCTCATTTGGCCCAAGCAATGTAGCATTTGAATACACACCCTAGGGTTAATGAGTCAATAATAAAATGTAGAAGTCTCTACCTTCAACCTCCTTGTTAGCTTCCTTGATTTTCTGCACTAGGTCAAAGGCAGCACAAGCTACTTCACGCGTACCCTGTATAGTAATAGCACTCATGCAGAAAGGTTGAACACCTGCCGCTATCAAATGTTCCTTGAAACTCTCCCATCTTTCAGATGCTTCTGGGAGGTCCATCTTATTAAAGGCAACTAGATAAGGCTTTTCTGAAAGTTCAGGGTTAAATAATTCAAGCTCTAAACGAATCGCATCGAACTCCAATTCCGGCTGCTGCGAAGAACCATCAACAACATGCACCTGGAACAAAGGCATTTCATGTAAACAGTCTGGCATAAACTTCATAAAACGGGATTGCAAAAGTAGACCGATTGAAACTCAGAACACTTGTAACAATAGAAATTCCATGATTTATTTACCAGGACAGAACATCTTTCAGTATGCCGCAAAAATTCATGGCCTAAACCAAAACCTCGGTGTGCACCTTCAAGCAAACCAGGCAAATCTGCTACAACCATTGTAGCATCAAAGTCGAACGAAACTACACCGAGATTGGGAAGCAATGTAGTGAAAGGATAATTTGCTATATTTGGTTGAGCAGCACTTATAACACTAAGAAGTGTGCTTTTTCCAGCATTTGGAGCACCAACAATTCCAACATCAGCAACTAGCTTCAGCTCCAACTCCAACCACCTGATGCAGAAATCAGAGTCACACAAACCTCAGTTTGATAGGTCACATTAAGCAATAAATTTCAAAAATTGCCAGCAACCAATGAAGATGACAAAAACAAAGATTTATAAACCGAAAATGAGATAAGTCACACATCAACTATAGGCCCATTTTTTTAGTAATGTACCCTCACATTCTAATGATTCCGATTCCTGCAACTCAAATCCAAATGAAATATCACTAAGAGCAACAATATCTATACCCTTTTCAACACTATCATCAACCATCATAACCTGCAGAAGATATTCGATATTCAGCCGCAATGCTTACATCTTGATTCTTAATTCTAACACACCTACAACTTCCTCCGTCTCTCGGTAGGAAATGTGTGGTGCAAAATGAAAGCAGAGAAATATATAGGGTCACACCTAATGGTAAATTGGTAACCACAAAATGAGATAAAAAAAGGAAGAAAGCAAAAGGTCACTCTTTTAGAGACACGACCCAAAAAGGAAAGAGCCAGAGAATGAGGAAGTACAAAACAAGCAATAACTCACGATTCAGAAAAAACTAAACCACCCTGTGAGCTACCACCATAAACTCATAACAAGCAAAAGATATCCAACCACATTGCTTAAATCACAATTCTAATTTCTTACACCCCAAATATCAAAGCAGAGGAAGAACTCACAGTCGAATAATTCCGATTCCTGCATTCAAGAAACCTCAAGACAACTCAAATTCACATGTAATATTATTAAGAACAACAATATCTATACCCTATCCAAACTATCAACTGCCATCATAACCTGCAGGATATATTCAAGTATTCAACCACATTGCTTAAAATCTTAATCATAACAAGCCAAATCTCAAAACAAGAAAGAACTCACATTTCAGAAGATATTCAACCACGCTATGAACTACAATCATAAATTCATAACACGCAGAAGATATTCAACCAATTGCATAAACCATAGTAATAGTTCTAATTTCTAAGTTTTAGCACCACCAATATAGAAGCAAAGCAAGAACTCACATTTCAGGACCTTCTTCGCCATTCTCAGCAATCCTAGGAACCTTATTCAACCCAGACTTAAACGCGGCATTCCCTCGACCACCACGTCCACCAGGCAAAAGCAAAGCTCTCTGTCCAGGATGCAACAACTCCAACAACACCTCCCCATGACTCCCATCATCCCTAACCTCTCTAACCACCGTCCCTGGCGCGACCTTAACCACAACATCCTCCCCTTTCGCCCCGTTCATCTTCCTCCCTTGCCCGTGGCTCCCTCTTCCCGCCTTAAAATGGCAGCAATTCCGAAATGGCAGAAGCGAGTTCATCGCCCCGTCTACCTCCACATACACATTCCCACCTCTACCCCCGTCCCCTCCAGATGGCCCACCAAAGGGTACATACTTCTCTCTCCTAAACGCCACCACCCCATTCCCTCCGTTTCCGGCTTTGGCATAGATTTTCGCCCTGTCGAAACATCTCATCACTGCCGGCACCCCCTTATCCTTCTCCTCATCTTCATCCATTTCATCATCTAACCCCACCTCAAATTCCTCAATTTCATCCATTTCTCCCACAATTTCATCCTCGTAATCACTCTCTTCCTCGAATGCCTTATCCTCATCGACATTGTCATTGTCATTGTCATTGTCATTGTCATTGTCATTGTCATTGTCTTCAGGAAGCTCATAATCGCCATAATCAAACCCAGAAAACTCATCCGAATTCTCACTCTTCTTCACTGTTTCATTCTGTGATTCCGATACGATGACTGAATCGGAGATAGTGATCTCATTATAAGCGTCGATGAGAGGAGAAGAGAGGAAATCATCTCTAGGCGGTAAGCGAGTGTAGGAAGTGGCTTCAATTGCATCGGAGGTGAAGGATTTGGATTTGGATTTGGAATTGGATTTGAGATTGATTTGGGGATTAGGGTTTTGAGAGGGGTTTTTGCGATAGGGTTTATGGCTGGTGGTTCGAGATAGAGCGAGAGGGGAGAAGGATATGGTTATTGAAGAAGAAGATATCATTCTGTTAACTCTAACGAACTACTACTTCTGTCTGCTTAACTTCAACATATACCAACTATTTTCATTTTATTCTCGGGTTTTTATGACGACTAAATACGTACTTGTGAATTAACGTTACATTTTCGAGAGTCACATACGCCGGCTCATAGATGTGCATAAATTCGAACGTTTTGGCAAATGCCCTACGTTTTCACTTTCGTGCAAGATAAATAGTTACTCCGTAATTTTTTTTATCTAACTTCGGAATACCTTATCATTTCTTTTGATCCTCCCATAACTTCTCAAGAATTTTCAAATATTTTTTTCGAAAAGTCTTGACAAGAAGAATTAAACGTTTTAAAGAAAAGTAAAAAAATTGTTTAAGATCATGAATACCCAAATAAGATTGTGTTAGGAAAGTACAACATTATTTTACGATCATGTAATGTAAATACGGATTAAGAAATAAAATACAGTTACTAAAACCCCCAAAAAAAGGGGTTATCATTTTACACAAATTCTTTAGGCTAACATTATAATACCGTTATCCTGTCGACTAACACAAACTTTACCTTGGTTGTACAACCAAGTGTATAATACAAAGTACTATTTTCCGCAAGCATGTCTACTGTATTTACATGATGAACGAATCTACATCACGAACTATTCGGTCATTGCGCTCTATCCGAGCCTATGATGCACAATCAATCTCTGTAGCTAAAGCCTAAACTCAATGTCGGTATTTGCTCAGCAATCCGCTGTATTCCTATACTCCACCACCTCGTCATAGGTGTCCATGTTGAAACAGCTCTCAGCAAAGCATCTGAAACCCCAACCAATTTGTTAGCAAAAATTCAACACACACATTTATATCAGCAAGTCTTTTCGTTATGCCATTAAAATGGATCCAAATTCTACCACTTACGATAGCAGCGAGCAATTTGTTAATCCCTAGACAGTTTGTCTTATCATTTGGTATCTACTTGACCCACTCCAGTGGTAAAAAGGAGGATATGTCCTGTCTTAAACTGTAATTTGTGCATTTCTTTAATCTATAAACCACCTGTCCTTGAGATTGCTTATAGGTGTATAGCAGTTTATTCCGGAAAAAAGCCGGTAGCTAGATGATAACCCCGTATGTGCAGAGACGATCACCATACAAGCTTTTAGGAAACCAGAACATGATGAAATAAATAGTACTGGAGTCGTATTTGTTATATGAGGCGGAAGTGATACCTAAGCTCGTGCCAGAACATGTTTGTCATTTCACCCAAAAACGGTCTCAGTGGGGAAAGAAAGGTATCTTCCTCATCAGAGCAGGTTGAGAGCACCCTAGGCTTCTTCTCAATACTCGACAAGTACAGTGATGTAGCCACGTGAACAATGACAGTTGGATCTGGGTCTTCGAGAACAGCTTGCAACTCCCTCCGGATCCATGGCTCAATTCTACGCAGAATCTCTTCTCTATGACAACTATTTTATCATTCTATTCTGAATTGTAAGAGAAATAACATGCATTATATATTCATATATTGTACCGAGTACTCCGTACTCAAACTGTTCATCATTATTTTCTCAATTCTGTATTGCAAGAGAAATACTCGTCTTAGCATGGTGCTTTTAAGTTATAACATTCGTCTTGAAAAAATAGTTGTATACTCGCTATGTTACTCCGACACTTCACTTGGATGTCGTGTCGTAACTTCGATAGTTTCAATTTAGACCAAAAAAATTGAAAATTTTGTCGGAAAGAGCGGTGTCCAACACTGTGTAGGACACGACACCTCATAGAATAGCCTGAGTAACACAATATATCGCATTACTCAACCTTGTTTTTATGATAATATATAAACTCTAGTACAAAAAAATATCTAAAACGCCTTCATACAAGCAAATTTATTTTTGTTCTTCTACCTATTTACTGAAATTGCCTCATTGTAATTGTAATTCATCACAAAAAAAAAGTCATCAAACCATCTGGGGCAAGTAAGGGATGTGTGAAAGATGTACATATCAGATATATAGGTTAGCATCGAGGGAACGAGTTAGGGAAAGAAAGAGTGGCTACATTCTCATTCCCAAAGAGAATAACATTTAAAAAAACTATTGCATCCTGGAAATGAGTTATACACTGAAGCGGAACAAGACATGAAACGGAACAAGGCTTTCACACGTTCTCGTCTATACACACGTCATAATAACTCATCATACAAACAAGCTTACAAGCCAACACTCACTATTCTTACCTGACTAAGATTCCTTTCTTGAAAAGGAACAGCTCGTAAGCCACGATTGTAAACGCTGCAAAAAAAAATCACAAAAATGAAAAGCATAAGAATTGTAGATCTTGACAACAAAACCTTATACACTACCCATCATAACCCGCTTATTGCTCATCCTACAATTGTCCCCCCAAATAAAGCAAGTTGAAAGAAATAGTTTAGGCCATCAGATCTTAACATAAACATAAAAGTACAAAATAAGAGGCAAGTTTGCTACTCTATTCTACTTCTAACTCTGCCTATCCCCTTTCCCTCCTGTTCCCGCGTTATTCAAGCAATCAACAATACTGCAACAGCAAAGCTCATGCTCCCACAAATTGGAAAACCGAGTTGTCTCCAATTCTAAGCATTTCAATCCCCCTACCCTCAGTCACTGCTCAATAATTTCAAGACCACAGCCTCACACTTTCAGTGAACTATCTTACTATGACAACAGCAAAAGCAACTCTTTCGCGTACATAGCAACATAACCAAGAGGCGTCAACTTTTATCACAGTAAAGATTATACACCTTGTCCCGATCATTTGTTTGTCTTTGATTAAATGTGTTCCTCACAGTAAATATAAACATAAGCAAATGACGGAGATGGAAAGAGCAATGAAATAAGTATGCAGTATCACCTAGCTCGCCATTGAAGAACCCGTTCTTGCATCACATCACCAGAAACCGATTCTGGCCGACGAAACGACCGCAAACGAGGCACCGGCCTAGACCGACTATTCGTCACATTCAACACTTCTCTTCTCCTCCTGAAAACCCTGCACCTCAAAATCCAACATTCACATCAAACTAGCTGCAATTGCATAAAACCTAATCACTTTCTTCACTTCAAACTGAAAACATAAGCAACGATCAAGGAATTCCATAACCAAATTGAAAACCTTCGGGTCGAAACGGCGCGGGAAGGTGGCGGAGAGGGGAGGCGGTGAGGGCGGCGGAAAGAAGGAGAGGAGAAGTAGGAGTGGAAGGGGGAAATACAGAGAGGGCAGGTGCGCTTGTAGTTTGACCATCGGAGTAGACATTGGAGGCAGTAGGTGTGGAAGCAGGTGGTTAAGACGGCGGCGCGATCGACGGCGGCGATGTCGGTCAGGCATATCGGGCAGGTTTTGCCGGTTAAAGGTGGAGGAGTCCTGGTGTGGGATTTATAGCTTCCCATTTGCTCTGGGTTTTTTCGCCCACTTGGATTTTTCCCCCGATAGAAATAAGAAAGAATTTTACGAGGGAAGAGATAACGATTGTTTTAACTTTTAATACACCGATTTCCAGACATCCAATACAAAGTGTTTTTCATATTTGTATCGATTTTTTTTACCAGAAGTAAAAATAAAGTATTACAATAGCTGTCACTTGTCGGTTATTGTATGAGCACGTTTATTAAGAGATTGTGGAGCATAATTAAGAGAAAAACAACGAAAATAGTTAGCTGGAATAAGGATATCCTTGATCATGTGTCTGAAGGGGTTAAGTCCACTGTCTTACGGATTAACCCATAAGTCTATGTATCCGATACGCCTTACTAGAGGTCGATGTTGGATTGACATGTAAATGAGTTACGTGTCTGATAGTCTTAAGTGGGCCCATTGGGTCACACACAATGTGTACGAGATATTATTAATATATATCGATATATTAAATATATCGGGTCATATGATGAACAAATATGGAATAAAGAGTATTGACTCATAATAGATATTCGTCTTATAAAGAGTTATAAGAGAGATATATAGAGAAGTTGTGAGACGGTCTCACGTACCTTTATACTAGCATATACGTCGCAGTTTTGTACCCGTGTGGATACCAAAGGAGCCATTCTGTCCGTGGAGATTATTTATTCCGTCTGTGGAGATTATATATATTTCTGGTTTATTATACTTCTTATTAATACGTTGTTCCGCTGCAAATAAGGTATAATTGTTATCCCTACTTTTGTCTTTTCGCTTAATACTCGTAACAGGTCCTTGGGAACCCTACAGTGTCCCGTATCATGGCATAAATCACTTTGGCCATGAGTCATCTCAAGGAAGGCTAAGCAATCGGTGGAAATCAGGAGGTGAAGGAACCCCTTATTCAGTGCCCAATTCATTGCTTCGAGAATCACAATACCTTCAACTACGAGAAAGTTTTCCATTTGCAAGGACCGGGGAGTTTCTATAGAATGCTTTTGAAGAATTCTTGTTGGTTCTTGTAAGCTCAATGGTTATCAATAAATCTGAATTTATCTCTTCTGATGGATTCAAAGGCCGAAAAATATCCACTCCTAGTTGCATAGCTTCCATTGAGAGTCATACTACGGAAGTGAGTATCTATTTGTGAGGTCTGAGGGTTATGGATGGCCTTAGTACGTTTGACCCATTCGATCACATTAGAAAAGATTATTTAGGCGTCGGGTATCCCACCTTCTGTTACTTGATTTAAGATCTGTAGACACCAAAATTTTATATATTTCGGTATCTATTTATGTCTAATATCTTTAGTATTTAGAGATAATTATCAATAAATATTATGATAATATCTTAGGATACTAAAATATTCTTAACTTCCTCTCTAAGATACTAGTCTATAAATACGGGTCTTGTCTCTAGATTAGAGGAGGTCAGATGGAATAAGTCTCACACACGACCCCATCATCCTACTACCAAATTGTAGGTAAATGGAATAAGTCACCAAAAAGACCCCATCTTCCCCTACGGATCTAAGTCGATAAGACCTCCATAGAACTATAAAAAAACCCTACCTTCGAGATTGGAATCAAGAGATCCACGGAAGTTGTAACGCTCAATCTTTCGATTATCAAATAAAACTCATGTTCTCATATTATTTTGTATCTGTTATTATATTATCGCAGGTGTGAAATTTTATGTTTTACAATTTTGGTGAACCCGACGTGAAAATCTCTACCTCTCATCTCTACCGCTGAAGCAACCAAGGCAACTTTTTGAGAAGATGTCTACCAATCAAAACAACACTTTCAACACCCCCAGGAAGACCTACGCTAACGCTCTACATCAATCTGCTGGCATGATCACCAGGGCAAAGGCGAAGAAGGCTGCCCTCGATGCTGCTGCCGCCAACCTACGTGCCGCCCACATTCCTACTAGGCCGCGTAAGATATCTGCTCCCTCAATAATTGCTGCTGCAAAAGCCATGATTGCAGCCTCTTCTTCTTCCCGCAAGGATGAAGTCTCCAAGAGGAATACCGCCTCCCCGTGCAAGCCTAAAGTGTCGCCAATGAAGAAGGAAGCCGCCACTCCCATCAGCGCTTCGGTGATGATGGCTAGTGGCTCCAGCCTTGAAGATCAAGTCGCGGAGATGGCCAAACTCGTTGAAAAAATGCAAAGGGAGAATGAAGAGAAGAACCAGAAGATCGAAGATCTTCAAAAGGAGGTGATTGAGCTCCGCGAAAAGCCTACTCCTAGTGTGCACGATGACAGTGGCAGTGAGAAGGGCAGCATCCGCGGGAGCGACGATGAAAAGGATGATGGAGCTGAAGGTGGAAAGCCTTCAAAGGAAGGGACTGGAGCTTACACCTCGGAGCAGTTGGAGAGTTTAATAGCCAACGCGATCAAGACCCAACTCGGAGAAAATAATCCAACTGGACGGTACATCAAGCCTTACACCAAAAGGATTGACGACCTGCGCATGCCTGCCGGATATCGACCCCCGAAGTTTCAGCTGTTCGATGGAAAGGGTAACCCGAAACAACATGTCGCGCACTTCGTGGAGACGTGCAACAATGCTGGAACTGAGGGTGATCGCCTTGTCAAGCAGTTCGTACGCTATCTCAAGGGAATAGCTTTTGACTGGTACACTGATTTAGAAGCGGAATCAATCGACAGCTGGACTCGGATGGAAGACGAATTCCTGAACCGGTTCTACAGTACCAGACGCATCGTTAGCATGAGCGAGCTGACAAACACTGCCCAGTGGGATGAGGAGCCGGTCATTGACTACATCAACCGCTGGCGTGCGCTAAGTCTGGAATGCAAAGACCGTCTAAGTGAAGCTTCCGCGGTTGAAATGTGCATCAATGGCATGAACTGGGATCTCCTGTACATTCTACATGGGATTAAGCCAAGAAGCTTTCAGGATTTGGCAACTCGGGCACATGACATGGAAATCACCATCAAACAAGGGCGCGGCAAGAACCGAGTGTCTTCCTCTAAAGCACCTGGTGAAAAGAAGGAATTCAAGAAGACCGAAAAGAAGTCAAAAACAAAAGAGACAATGGCCGCTGACGCCAGTAATGGACCAGTCAAAATCTCAGGCAGGTCAAAAGATGAGAAACGAAATGAATCATTCTCCTATGACTACCGGCGGAATAGGCCTACATTGAAAGAACTGCAAGCTAAGAAGTACCTGTTTCCTGATTCGGACTTGTCAGGGATGCTCGACGATCTGTTGGAGAAGAAGATCATACAGCTACCAGAGTCCAAGCGGCCGGAGCAAGCTGATAAGACAAATGATCCTAAATATTGTCGTTATCACAGATTGGTGAGTCACCCCATCGAGAAGTGTGTAACACTTAAAGAAAAGATCATGCAGCTTTCAAGGGATGGGAAGATAATCCTTGATCTTGATGAAACGGTGACAACAAACCAAGCTACGGTAGTCGGAGACCAACCGGGACAAGAGACAACCAAAGCAGTTAATGAATTGACTGCGCATATGCTACAGTTTGGTACCCTCGAGCCTGTGACGTTGTGGATTCCGAGGCTAGCATCGCCACCACCTTCAGAAACAAAAATCAAGAAAGCAACTCTTCAGGATGAAGAAGATGTACATGATGATGAAGGATGGACCTTGGTGACACGCAAGAAGCCAAGGAAACAAGTTAAAGAAACAATCAAGCCTGTTCACCGCCGTCGGAAACAAGCTAGAAAGCCGCAGCCCCGCAGATCCAAAGGAAAGAAGAAGTCTAAAACGGTCGTCAAGCCGCATGTCTTACCCGAGGATCTACTGGAACAGAAGCCACTTATTCCAATTACTCTCGAAGAGTTCTTTCCAGAAGATTACCTGGATGAAGTCGCTATTTATACCATCTCCGCCTCACCTGCTGAGCACAGTGAAGAAGCGGATGAAATTGACGTAAACGAGCCCAAATCTTCACAGCAGGCGCAGCCTCAAAAGGAGATGAAGGTCGTCAGGGCTCTAGATGGACTTCCTGCAAATATGGGATGGAGACAAATATTCCATCTTCCTAAAGAAAGTCGCGAGTTGATCCTTCAAGGACTCGGGAAGCCAGAGGTATATGCCGGCAAGATGAAGGATGTGGCGGAACCCCCAGAGCAATCAAGCCAATGTCTTTCCTGCAACGCTGCCTTGACTTTCTCGGATGAAGACTTACTCCTCGGATTTAAGCCTCACAATAGGCCATTCTACGTGTCCGGCTATATCAAAGGGAAAAAGGTCAAGCGAATCTTGATAGATGGAGGCTCGGGAGTCAACATAATGCCAAAAGCTACAATGGAAGAATTGGGCATCACTGTGGGGGAACTTACCAGTAGTCGGACGGTTATCCACGGTTTCAACTTGACAGGAGAGCGTGCAATTGGGATGATCCGCGTAAACCTTACCATGGATGACCTTTCTTCTGATGTGTTGTTCCATGTGATAGAAGCCAAGACATCCTATGGGTTACTGCTAGGACGACCCTGGAAGCATGAGAATGGCATCGTCGCTTCAACCCTTCATCAATGTCTGAAGTACAACCGAGGGGGTGAAAGGAAAATAAATGGAGATACCAAACCATTTTCCAAGACCGACATCTTCTTCGCGGATGCAAAGTTTTTCAAGGAAGACGCAACGCCTAACGAGTTTATGCCAACCACCATCTCCTCAATTGGGGCTGGAGGCAAGCTGGAGAAGAACACCATCAAAAAGGATGTAGCTGCGGGTCGCACTGAAGAAAAGAAAGATGAACTAAAGAAAAACAAAATTATCAAGATCACCAGTCCAGTGGTAACTCCCAAGAAGCAAGAAATGCCACTAACGCCTGCACCACCTGTCCTTCGATACATCCCGAAGTCTCGTCGTAAAGAAGGGGAGAGTCCTTTCGCAGAATGTACTTCAACAAAGACGAAATCTATGGAGAAAAACAAACCAAGTCAAACATTTAAGCAAGAATGGGTAGCCAAGGTCACCACCCCTCTGCCAAGTTCATCAGAAACCAAGATCGTCGGACCACCTTTAGATGGATTCGACAGAGCAGTTGAAGATACCCAAAGGCTGAAAGAGTTCGATAAATTTTGTAATCCCAATGCGCATAAAATGTTAGGGAAAGCAGGTTACGACTATTCAAAACCAAATCCCATGGGGACAGCTGTTGATGAAATTACAAAACCATATGGCCTCAATAAAGCACAACAAGACCAGTACGAAAAAGAAGGCGTATGCAGAGTTGCCAAACCTGGGATAAGCTATCAACCTCCTCCACCAGTAAAGATAAGAAGCCGCAAGGAAAGTGATACTACATCATCACAACATATCACGGCGGAAGAAGTCAAAGATGACGAGGCAGGGGGCACGATAAAGCCATCATCCACATCGATCTTCGATAGGATAAGTACGCCCGTGGAAACGACCCAAACTTTTGTGTTTGACAGGATAGGAAGGACGAATTCTTCAGCAAATCATCATTTTGTGTTCAACAGATTGAGCAACCAAAATGAAGGTGAAGCAGTATTGCTAAACCCTATACCACAAAGCATCTGTTGAAAATCCGCACATCGCCGCCTAGGCGCCCAGACAAAAACAATTTTCAATCGGCTAGGGGTCCCAAGAAGGATAAAGGTGAAGGCCGTCATCCTACAACTCCTGCAAAACCAATAGAAGAAGAAGTGAAACTAGACGATGATTTAAGAAGCGCAATACCCTCCCGCATGAAGCGCTCGCAAGCAGTGGACATCATACAACATACACCACTCAAAGTACGGAGTCGCGTCTTGATTCTCACTGGTCATTCAAAAAATGGTGAGCATGTCGACACGTCATCATCAAACGGGGGCAGCATCAAGAAGGCGAAGACTTCAAAAGTGGCAACCTCTTATCATATAACGGTAGAGAAGATCCCTGACGATAATCAAGAAGTTGATGCAGATGAAGCACCCGAACCATTAGAAGACAGGGGGCAATTAACGGTAGATGAGTTGAAAGAACTCAACCTGGGGACTTCTGAAGACCCCCGCCCCATATATGTGAGTGCTCTACTGATCGGCATATTTTATATCATATTTTATTATCCCCCGACAACCATTTTTGAGCTTTTCTTCTTCCATAATTATTTGATTAATGTCGATTTCTATTAGAAAATCGATAATGTCGGTTCTCGTGCTATTTTGCAGGTTAAGTGCAATTTCGAGCATATTTAGGAGTGATAGCCCAGATAGCCGAGACGAGGACGAAGGACGAGAAAGAAAACGAAATGCCGAGAAGCGAATGAAGAAATCAACCACGAGTCCAACAGCACTCACTCGATCGAGTAGTGCTAGGCACTCGATCGAGTGCCTCATGTCCGTGCTCAACCGGACTGCATCAGAGTTTGGGCCGATTCATCTTTTCAGCCCAAAGGCGAATTCAACTTGGAGCTATTACGTAGCCACTCGATCGAGTGCCTTGATGCACTCGATCGAGTGCGTCTGACCCAGGCCGCCCGTTGGATTTTATTTACTTAGAATTATGGGCCCGTTTTTTAAGTCCAACTGATTTCTTTTAAATCAGTTGGAGGAGGATTGTCAGACTACACTTTTCATTCTATTCCTACACACATTACGTTACATTTTCTTAGGCTAGAAGTCACGTTCTTTTCCCGTTTTCCTTCGCAAGGTTCATCGAATTCCGTTCTTCCCTTTTTAGATCTCAATTGTTTGGTATTGATAATTTTTTATTTTAATTTCAATTTCTATTTCAATTCTCTAGTTTAATTCTTGTCTTAATTCTCTAGTTTAATTCTTGTCCTAATTCGTTCTTAGTTTTCATAGTTATCTGATTTCAGTCTTGTAGTTTAATTTAATTCGCATTCATCATGTTTAATCGCAATTCATATTTTGTTAGTTTAATTACAATCATCATGAGTAGCTAATTTCTATCTAGGGTTTAAGGGGATCGATGGGTGTTAATTGGGTTATAGAAAATTGAGCTGTCTCTGATCATATGAACTGTCGCCTGAATGTTGTTTTAATTCTGATTGATTAATTACTGGTCAGGATTAATTAGTTAGTATCACAATTAGGACTTTTCATCGACCGGGTTAAGGACTAATTAGGGCACGACATTTTGGGTAGACTAGCTTAATTCTAGCGACCGCAGGTTAAGTTTAATTCTAAAGTTTGTAGTAGTACCGACCGGACCTACACCTTAGACAGTTCGATTAACTAGTACAAAACATACATTTGGCTTGTGGAAAAGGTTACGGTTGTACTTATTAACCGTAACCACAAGATTCTATAGGAATAGAATTTATAAATGGTTACGGTTGTATCATAAAAACTGTAGCCAAATACAAAATGTTTCGGTTGAGTTTATAAACCGTAGCCAAAAGTGGTTATAAATGGTAATGGTTTTAATCAAGAAACCGTAGCAAAATATAAACGGCTTCGGTTGAGTTATTAACCGTAGCCATAAGTGATTTTTTTTTGACGAGATTATAAGTGATTTTAAATGGTAAAAGTTGTAATTAAAGAACCGTAACCATTTATGTTAACATAAATAAAATTAATTGTATATAGAAAAGTTGCTAATTTTTATTATAATTTTCTAACATACCAAATAAGAAAAAAATATCCCTAAACATTTCTACAAAACCTCACCCACTCTCGATTTCCTAATCACTATTACTAAATAATAGTAATAATTTTTAAAAATCGTAAATATAATCACAATCATAATTTAATACTACAAAAATAACAATAATTCTAAGTAATTCTATACCCAAACTGTACTCCCCAAACCCTTAAATAACTCTTATATTTTGCAGAACACACGTATTCACCGAACTTCATATCATCCCAATTCCCGGCCACTAATTGCGGACTTCAAACAGAAACTCAATCCCTCGGTTCTACTCATTAACCCTCAATCCCTCATAAATCACTCAAGACATTTTTCCTTCGCTTATCACCGCGCACGACCTCCCTCTTCGCTCGTTGTTGTTGTTCACTGTCTTCTCCATCTCCCACTCGGCTCGCCGCTACTCACCTCCTTCCCGCTAGGCTCCTCCTTCAACAATCAACAACTAAATTCCTTCAATTCTGAGGTCTGTTAAATTGTTTTCTTCATTTCTAGGGTTTGTTCTAGCTTCAATTTCTATTAAGTTTGAATTGTCCAATGCTTATTGTCAATCCTCGATTTCTCTATCTGAGTTTGCACGCGATATTTGTATACAGAGTACTTGGTAGATTTTTTTTTTTTTCTGTTTCTGTTTGTCGCACCATTTCTAGATCTTTGCCTGTTTTTCTTAAATCTCAAGGTGTTAGGTTCAATGTTGTTTATTCGTCTATAAACATTTAACATTGGTTGAGGTAGTTTAACCGTTCATTTAACGGAACATAAAAAAAACTTGATGGTGTTTTAAATAGAAGTGAATATTGCTTAACTTATATTCTTCATCTCCTCCCTATGTGTTTCTAACTTTATAGCCTACAAATATAGTATCTCTATGCTGCAGCAAGCACTTCAGGTGGCTGGACACTTTCCTTCAGTTTGTGGTGCATGAGCCCAGCTGTTATATTGCTCTCAATGTCAGTAATACTAACATCTGGGTAGGTAATGACATGTATGTGAGGTCAATCTTTGATTGGTTCTTGTTTAATTTTTAAGATTTTCTCCTGTTGTAACAGTAGCCAACGGTCTATCGGTTGCTCTACTTGATTGTAGTTCCCAGTTATCTCGGCTGCTTTATGTTGATACGATGTGCTTAGTCCACAGAGTAACAGCCTATTACGACCAGAGTCTTTACATTCTTAGTTAAACTAAAGAATCATTATTGTTTGGTGATGTAGTTTATAGTTAAGTAAATCGAAGTCCTCTAAACTATTTAGGTTTCCACTCTGTGTAAAGTAGCCTACAATTGTTGTTATGTAGGAGAAACATCCCAACTGCTTACTGCTGTTTTACCCTCCCGACCTCTCCTGCCAAAGAGGTAGCTTTTCTAGAAGCGTTTGGGTGACTTTGTCTTTGGTTCTTTTTTCTTTTACTCCGATGTAGCTCTAATAGACATCCAAGTGTCTTAATATTAAAACTAAAGTCATAGTATTATCAATAATAACTGTTGAAGCAGTATTGGCGTCAATACTTTACAATTTGATTTTAGTCTTGAAGTTTGGTATGGTATTGGCCGTTATTTTTAAGTTGCTGAAGGGTTACTAATTCTTGCGTGCTGCTCCACTTGTCTTATCAGGACCCTTTCGCTGATGAATTCATTTTCATATGAACTTGGCATCCGTTTCAGCACTCTACTAGAGGCTCCTCATGTGATTGATATTGAATCTCAGGTAGAATCTGTTTTTGTTGGTAGTTGCTTGAGTTCCATTTTCTTCCTTGTTCGCTTGTAATCTTGTATTGTGTGGATTAGTTATAATTATCATTTTATACGTGTTTGGGCATCATTAGTTTCTACATGCCCACACGATTATAGAACAGCCGATGGATTGGCCTTTCAGGTACTTGTTGCGCCTGTCCCAAAAAACAATAAAATGCAATGCATATACTGTCTGACCCTCCCTGTAACTATTTTGAAGGATTTGGTTCGAAAATCATTGGAGGACCTGTTCAGCCCAGGTGGCTCACTTGTGTTTTTTCCAAGCTATAAGCTGATGGATAAACTATGTAAAAGGTGGCATGAGACTAGACAGTGGTCTCGGCTTAATGCAAGAAAGCCTCTCTATGTAGGTAAGATTGCTTGCATTATAGTATATGATAATAGATTCCAACCTGTTAAACATGAGGCGTTCTTCCATATATATATATATATATAGTCTTATAAAATATGGGTGTTTTTTTCCCGACAAATACTACTCAGAAACGTTTACAAATTGCTTATACTAAAATTGTAATTCTGTGCTTTGCAGAGCTCAGCGGGGGAAGTAAGAAGGATTTGGAAACTGAACTGACTGGGTATACGGGATGTAATGTCAAAACATAGGCGTCAAACGTGGAAAATCAAGTAGATTGGTCTACACGAAAAAATGAGCATGATAAACAAAATACGTGATTTACTATATGCTACATATGGGAGACAATAGAGGTAAGTGGAAAGTAAAAAAACATATACGGAGTATAGTCATCATTCAGTCACGAGTCACGAATTCGGAGTAGCTCATTTAATTAATGTTGCATTGTGAAATCATACTTTCAACACTACATTATGAATTCAATACAAACGCATGTATGTCTATAAACATTGGTTGAGGTATGTAATTATTAATGACTTTTTATCGTCGCATTGCTTTCATATAATGAAATAGTACTGTATAAAATTACAAATGTGAGCTTGAAGTCTCTAATTTGTGTGTACATAATTTGATGATTGTATTTTTTTCTTTTGTTGCAGACAACTGATCGAAAGTAAAAGGAAAACTCGTGGAAATAAGTTTTAATTAGGGTTGTGACTTATGGTGATGCTCCAAGAGTAAATGAGTAATTGAAAGAAGTTAAATGTAATTTCTTTTCAAGATTATGTCGTTCGCTTGATATGCTTACTGGTTGTGAATGGTGTAATTTTGGATATGATACAGTATAAATTGTTGATAATTCATAATATGGGCTTGGTAAATGGATTTTTTTTAATATTTAATTGTGAAAAGGCTTCGGTTATTTATAATGAATCGAAGCCCTTTATGTACGTATGGTTTCAGTCATTTTATAACAACCGATGCGTATTCCCCCCTTTTGGCTACGGTTCAACTTAACAGCTGAAACCTTTGGTTACTTTTGGCTTCAGTTGTTACAGGTAAATGATGTTTTTACTCACTTTTGGCTACGGTTCAACTTAACAACTGAAGCCTTTAGTGTGTTTTTGGCTTCGGTTCCTATAAATAACCGTTGCCATAAATTTTTTTGGCTACGCCTTATAAACGAAGCCACAAGTCATACACTTAATGCTACGCCTTGGTTTACTACGCTCATTTAACCGTAGCCATATGTCCTTTTTAACCGAAGCCACAAGTGTTTTTTGTACTAGTGATTATTGACCTGTTAGTTGACTCCCTGACCCGATTGATACTCATTGTGAACCTGAGACCCTAGACCTTTTTATTATTGAATTACCTTATAGCAGTTAGTTGTCAGTCCACTTAACAAACAGAAAAACAGTGACCCGTAATCTTTAGTCTAGACCTTAGAATAAGTAATTGAGTCCCGTCTCCTGGTGGTTCGACCCCTACTTCACTATCTACATTAGTTAGTGGATCTTAGGGTATCTTTGATTAGGGATACGACTACCCCTGTCAAATTTTGGCGCCGTTGCCGGGGAGACGGTGTTATTTATTTACTTGTTTTGTGTTTTAGCCTTTTGATTGCTTGTCTCGAGGAACTTCAGTTCCTTGAGACCGTTTCTCACATTTTTCCTGTAGTTTCCTCGTATGCCCAGGTCCTCTCGAATTTCAGGCTACGTACCACCATTCAATCCTGAACCAGAGAGAACTTTCCACAGGTTTAGGAAATTCTACAAGGATATTGCTGAGACAGAAAGATCAGAATCAGTGGAACATTCGCAGGACGAGCACATATCCGAAGCACTGTTCTTTGAAGAGGATAATTCCACTACTGCCCCCGAGACACCTCTAGTCAAGATGCCTCCCAAACTTGCTAGCCATTCCGAGCCGGAGCAAAGTGCCCTACCGAAGCCATTGAAGAGGCCCACCGCCACTACGGGTACGTTCGAGATTCGGCCCGCCTTTATTACATTGGTGGAGCAAAATCAATTCGGTGGAGGGCCCGATGAAGACCCGGCGAAGCACATGAAGCTCTTCACCGATTATTGCTCAACTATACCACTCCCCGCGGGAGTGACACAAGAAGAGGTGATGGAGATGCTATTCATGTTCTCCATACGCGATAACGCAAGAGACTGGATCACGGATCTAGACCGCGTTTCTGAGGGAATCACAGATTGGAACTCCCTAGCCTTAGCTTTTTATAAGCACTACTACACGCCGCAGAAGACCAACCTGTTGAGGAGTCATATTACTAACTTCCGACAGACATCTCACGAAAATATCTACGAGGCGTGGGTAAGGTTTAAAAAGCTAGTCAAGGAGTGCCCACATCACGGATTTGAGGTATGGTTTTTGTGCAATCAATTCTATAATGGTTTATATGACGATTGCCGAGCTACGCTCGATTCTGCAGCTAATGGCAGGTTCCAAAACAACGTTGATGATGATAAAGCGTGGAAATTGATTGAAGATATGGCTACTCATCACTCACGCTGGGAAAATCCACGAGGTAACACCCGGGGAAATAGTGGTGACTTCGAGTCATCAAATGCCATAGTTAGCCACCTAACCGCTTTAACTAAGCGGATTGATTCCATGGAGCTTGCTAGAACCCAAAACCAATAACAACAAGGCGGTATGTACCAAGTTAATGCAATGTCCGAGGTTATTTGTGAGAATTGTGGGAATATGGGTCATTATGCCCAAGAGTGTGTGAGTTTAGAAACGGCGAACGCATTCCAATCCATGAGACCACACCTCCCATACATGAACCAACCGGGCTATGACAATCGTTGTTGTCTTATAGGATTCAAAACGTGCTTAACCCACCACCACCCGGCGGTAACAAAACCGTCCCATATGTAGCACCCCATAACCGACCCTCCCAAAGCCATAACAATAACCGACAACAATTCCAAGGAGGGCAACAAAATTGGGGTAACCAACATAACTGGGGGAACCAACAATGGGGCAATAACCAACCTTGGGGTAACCAACAAGGGTGAGGGAACCAACAACAATTTCAGCCGATCCCACAAAATCAAAACCAAGCCCAAGCTCAAGCTCCAACCAACACCGAGTATGCGGAGATCAAAGCTTTATTGATGCAAGGTATCCAAAGTCATAATAAGCTAGAAACCCAAGTCAACCAGATACTTGCCCATAACAAGATCCTAGATACCCAAGTAGCACAACTTGCCACCCAAAAGCAAGTTAGGCCACCGGGTACTCTACCTCCTCAAGGCGAACAATCACACGAGCAAGCCAATGCGATCACATTGAGAAGCGGAACCCATCATGACGGTCCGAAGATGCCCGAGGAGTATGTTGTGGTTGATGAGACCGAGTTGGAGAAGCAAGAGCTAACCAAAGAAGCATCGAGCAGGCCACGAATGGAGGTTACTCGATCGAGTAACACCACCTCACTCGATCGAGTAGACCCCCAAAAATCTGGCAGAGAGCAGTCACGTAGTCAACTTGACCGAGTTACACCTGACTCGATCGAGTTGGAGGTCACTCGACCGAGTGGTGTCAGCCCACTCGATCGAGTAGACCCTCAAAAATCGATTAGTAGCCTCCCAGTGATACCACTCGATTGAGTGCCTTCAGGTGACTCGACCGAGTATATTTACACTCGACCGAGTCAGCCTGGATTCGATCGAGTGGAGACCGTAACGCCTAATTCTTCTATTTTTCGTCCACAGTCTTCGACCAAGGATGGAAAATCTTCTCAAGCATCCTCGTCTCAAGTCAAGGAGCCTGCAATTTCGATCATACTTCCATTTCCCCACCGACAGCGTAAGACAAAGCTTGATCAACAGTTCGGTAAGTTTATGGAAGTCGTCAAGAATCTGCAGGTAAGTATTCCTTTTACTGATTTGATCACTCAAGTTCCTGCTTACGTGAAATTTATGAAAGAAATACTAACTCGTAAGCGTTCTTTTAGTGAAACTGAGACAGTTGCCTTCACAGAGGAATGCAAGCGCTACTACAGAGTCGTACTCCGCCCAAGCTTAAGGAGCTAGCGTTAGTGTCATGTCGTATTCTTGTTGTGTGCCAAATTTGGACCGTTTTTCCTCCCATTTAGACCCATTTTTCCTCTGTTTTGCGAGAATACAGTGCGATTATCGCCGTATTTTGCGTAATTCTCGCATTAGTGTCTCTCTTTTGCATTTTACGTGTTTTTGGTAGTTTTCTGTCTATTTTGATAGGATTTTCGACCGAAAACGAGTATGAGCTTCCACGAGCATGAGAGAGATACGGTCCAAGAGCAAAGCACACAACCGAAAGTTCAAGTAATCCAATTGATCGACGAAGAAAGAGACCGGAAAGGAGGAGAAATACCACCGGGTGAAACTTCACCCGGTGAGTCATCACCGGGCGAAGTTTCGCCCGACGACATTTTCCACTCTCGAAGATTTTCGTGGGCAGCTACCATCGGGCGAAACGACCGGGCGAAATTTCGCCCGATGGAGAAGGACGCCAAAAATGACGATTCGAGAAGAAAATCTCACCGGGTGAAATTTCACCTGGTGGTGCCTATGTCGTCAACCGCAGGGTGAATTTTTGCCCCATGAAGATGCAAAGGGTGAAGGTCTAGGCTTAATGAAGAAGGATTGGATTATGGGCCTTAAATTTGTGTGACCCATTAAGAATTCTATAAATAACCTAGGGTTTTGTGCCTCCTTGAGCCTTGAGTGTGCCTTGAGTGAGCCTTGGGATTAGCCCTTAGGAGTAGGAGTAGTTTAGAGGCTTTCTAGAGTAGTTTAGAAGATCACTAGCAAGTAGTAGTAGATTGTAGTAAGTTTTCTTAGAAAATCTCCACAAACAATTAGTAGATCTACTTAGTATTAGTATAATTACTCTATAATTAGTAGGCAAACATCCATCTTTGTTGAAGATTATTGAAGATTCAAGAGTTTTGCAATGGTTTATGTGACAAGACCCTTGTATTATTTCTTTAAGATTTATATTGCTTATATTGAAGATTGAAGATTTATGCATGGATTAGTGACAAATTCTTGTATATTTCTCCCAAGATTCAATCTTTTATTTATCTTCAACTTCCATCTTAGATTTCTCGATAGTTGGTAAATTCTTTCCTCTCTCTTTTCTCCATTAGTTAGTTTATGATTTTCTCTCCTTTGTTAGTTTCTCTTTAGATTGTGTGTTAGTTAATCTCTCCTTAGTGTTAATTGTTAGTGTAGTTGTTATGCATGCTCTAGTTAGATTTTCCTTAGTTAGTGTATTGTTGATTATCACCATGACTAGTGAGTAGATTCTCTTGTTGGGGAACTAGGGAGGAGGATTTGGATTATTTGATTCAAGGGATGTTGGTGGGTTGTTTACTTGTTAATTATCAATTTTAAGGCTTTTGTGTCTTCGTTGACCTAGAATCGCGACTAGGCCGACCTTGACTCGTTTCTACCAATATGGGGAAACTCGGGGTAGAAATTACTTTAATTTGAGACTTACCCTTTCGTCGCGAAAGCGGGTTTAGGTAGGTCGGGTGAAGAAACCGAAAGGTGACACTCTCCTTTTTTAACGTTGTAACAAAAACTCGATCCCGAGACTTTAAAGACCCCATTTCCGAATCCAACTAAAGTGAGTACTCGGTAAGATAACTCACGTAGTGTTCATAAGCCACCGAATCCGGTCATGGACAAGAGGTGCAATAATTGCTCGTTCAAACCGAGGTCGATTGTGAATTGTGACGAGCAGCACCGGGTAGCCTCCATCGTCCTAGGTATCAAGGCAACTAAACGGGCTCTCTGGGCCTCGTCCCTGCAAATAATTTCTTCATAGCCTGGCACAGGCTGAACAGCCGGCTGCCTTGCATTCCTGTTCCTGTTGTTGTTTCGGGGTGGATTCCTTCTTCCTGCCATGACTATAGCATAATAACAAAACACAATCATACAAAAATCTCACAAAAAATACAAAATTTCGGCCAAAATCAGACACTATACACAAAAATTGATTTTTGAGCACAAAGTGGTGAAATTAACACAAAATCAAGCATGCAATGGGATTAATATATAACTAAGGATGAAATTATACCATAAAACCAAGAAAAGAAGTGAGGGAATCAAATCCCGTAATATACCTCAAGGGTGACGGTTTGGACGAAAAGTAGGAGAGAGCGGACAGAAATTCCACAAAACAACACTAAGAAACACTAATAAACACTCCCAATTGCAATTTAGAAGCAAAAATCGTGAGTTTTGGTGAAGAATTGATGAATTGGGGGTGATTTGGTGAATTGGGGGTTAGGGTTCTTAAGGATAGTGAGGGGAGAGGGGGTTAGGGTTCTTAAGGATAGTGAGGGGAGAGGGGGTTTTAATTAGAAAAACTGATTTGAGAAAAGGAGTAAGAAACAAAGAAAGGAGGACGGAAAAACCGTTATTGAACCCGGTTCAGGGGCACTCGACCGAGTGCACTAGGGTACTCTATCGAGTGAACCCTTGAGAATTGGACAGAAGCTGCTCCGTCAGGGCACTCGACCGAGTGCATAGGCCACTCGGTCGAGTGATCCCATGAAAAGTGGGCAGACGCTCCTTCGTCAGGGCACTCGACCGAGTGCATAGGCCACTCGGTCAAGTGACCACTGCACCTGCTACTTCTCGCCTTTTTTCCTTTAAATTGCTTCAAAATCCTGAAATTAAATCAATTAAACCGTAAAATTCCCTCGTCCTCACTCGATAATTAATACTAACTCCCAATTAGAGCTACCAAGCTAACTAAAAATTAAAAAAAATGCGGAAAGGGAAATTACAAATTTATACAAGTGGTGTCGGGTAGGGATGGCAACGGGGCGGGTATGGGTCGGGTCCGGCCGGACCCGGACCCGGACCCGGACTTCAAAAGTTGGACCCGGACCCGACCCGGACCCTTAAGGGTCCAAAAATTTTAGACCCTTACCCGTACCCGACGGGTACGGGTAGGGTCCGGGTCCGTCACGGGTCCAATGCGCGATAATTTAAAATATTTAAGATTTATAACCCGACAATTTAAAATGTCACATTAAAAGGCGAAATAAAATTAGTAATAATAAGTACTCCCTCCCCACCACTAAGATTTTCCCACTTTCCTTAAAAGGAAACTCCACTAAGATTTTCCCACTTCAAAACTTTCCTTATTCATCCATTATATTCTCTTTTTATTGGTTACTTTTTGTGATTTGACATCTTGATGAACCTCACCCAACAATTTACCACTTTTCATTACCCATTTCTTAATCCATGTGCCATAATGAAGTGGGAAGATCATTGTGGTGGGGAGGGAGTACTCCGTAAAACAAATTACAACTAACTAAGTCAAGTAACAACTACACATGACATCAAAATCAGTTAACTAAGTCTCCTGCCCCTGTGTAGTTGCAAAACAGATTACTCCATAATATAAGTAAAACATTACAAAGTTACCGCTTTAAAGAAAATACAAGTAATTTCTTTTGAAAAATTTATTATTACTACTTTCTTCAAGTTTCTATGATCCCATATAATATTCATTTGAGAGAGTATTAAATAATTAAGTGGGAAGATATTAGAAAGTTAGACGAAATATTATTTTTTATTTTTTTTACACGGGTCCACGGGTCGGGTCCGGGTCTGACTCTTAAGACCCGGACCCGGACCCGGAATATATTTTAAGGACCCATACCCGACCCGTACCCGTAGGGTCCAAAAAAATCAAGACCCATACCCGACCCGTTAGGGTAAGACCCTAAGGGTCTGGGCAGGGTCCCGGACCCGTTGCCATCCCTAGTGCCGAGTTGCCTCCCGGTTAGCGCTGGTTTTTACGGTCCCGCTCGACCGGTTTACCTCAATTGGATTAGGTGGAATCGAGAGTGTCGTTGAGGTCCATGGCCTCTACGACACTGACATATGCACCTTCGTGATAGAGCTTGAGGCGTTGACCGTTCACCTTGAATATTTCGCCTTTGTCGGTAGTGAGTGTAACCGACCCGAATTTATTTACTTCAGTCACCGTGAACGGTCCAGACCATCAGGATTTAAGTTTCCCGGGAAAGAGGCTAAGTCAGGAATTAAATAAAAGTACCTTATTGCCGAAATGGAACTCTCGGGGGATAATGCGCTTATCATGCCATCTTTTGGTCCGCTCCTTATAAATTCTCGCGTTATCATAAGCATGGAGACGGAATTCATCTAGTTCGTTCAATTGCATGAGACGCTTCTCTCCGGCTAGCTTTGGATCGAGATTGAGCTCCTTTAAGGCCCACATAGCCTTAAACTCGAGCTCTACGGGTAGATGACAAGCCTTGCCATAAACAAGCCTATACGGGGATGTCCCGATAGGAGTCTTGAATGCGGTCCGGTAAGCCCAAAGAGAATCATCGAGCTTCGAACTCCAATCTTTTCTCGAGGTATGGACAACCTTCTCGAGAATAGATTTGATCTCACGGTTTGAGATCTCGACTTGTCCACTAGTTTGTGGATGATAGGCTAGCCCGGTACGATGGTGAACACCGTATTTCTTCAATAGCTTAGTGAGTTGGCGTTCATGAAAATGTGAACCACCATCACTAATAACAGCTCGTGGGACCCCAAAACGCGGGAATATTGTCTTCTTAAAGAGACGGATCACCACGTTAGCATCGTTAGTAGGTGAAGCGATGACTTCCACCCACTTCAAAACATAATCTACAGCGACCAAAATATACCGATTCCCATAAGAAGAAGGGAACGGTCCTTGATAATCTATACCCCAAACGTCAAATAATTCTACCTCAAGAATCCCGGTTTGAAGCATTTCGTGTCGTCGAGAAATATTTCCCGTTCGTTGGCATGCGTCGCAAGAACGGATAAAAGTGGTGGCATCTTTGAGAATAGTGGGCCAATAGAAACCTGATTGCATTACCTTCGCGAATGTCTTCGAAGGACCGTGATGTCCACCATAAAGGGAGGAGTGACATCTAGTGAGGATAGAATGTACCTCACTCTCGGGAATACACCTCCTAAATAAGCCATCTGCACTTTCTCGGAAAAGATATGGGTCGTCCCAGAAATAACGTTTCACATCATGTAAGAACCGCTTCTTCTGCTGATAATGAAGGTCGGGAGGTAGAGTTCCTCCAACTAGGAAGTTGGCATAATCAGCAAACCATGGAGTATCCATGGTAATAGCAAGCAAATGGTCATCCGGGAACGAATCATCAATTGGGGCGAGATCCCCACCATCATATCTTAGCCGGGATAGGTGATCGGCTACGACATTCTCGGCCCCGGACTTATCACGAATCTCCAAGTCAAACTCCTGCAGTAATAGAATCCATCTAATAAGTCTCGATTTGGCCTCCTTCTTCGCTAGAAGGTACTTCAAGGCTGCATGATCTGTATACACTATCACCTTCGAACCAATGAGGTAGGCCCGAAACTTGTCTAAAGCATAGATGATGGCCAATAACTCCTTCTCCGTGGTAGCATAATTGATCTGCGCCATATCTAACGTCCGACTAGCATAGTAGATCGCATGTAAAGCCTTGTCTTTCCTTTGCCCGAGCACGGCTCCTACAGCGTAATCGCTAGCATCGCACATAACCTCGAAAGGCAAATCCCAATCGGGAGTTCGGATAATAGGTGCGGAAACAAGAGCCTGCTTAATCCTGTCGAAAGCTCGAGCACACTCGTCAGTAAAGACGAACGAGGCATCTTTGAGGAGCAACTGAGTCAGAGGTTTGGCAATCTTGGATGAAACGGCGATAAAAACCCGCGTGACCAAGAAAACTCCGCACACCCCTAACATTAACGGGGTATGGTAATTGCTCAATCACCTTGACCTTCGCTTTATCCACTTGGATGCCACGTTCGGACACTAAATGACCCAAAACGACTTCCTCTGTCACCATGAAGTGACATTTCTCCCAGTTCAAGACCAAATTGGTCTCCTCACAACGTTGCAAGACCTGTGAAAGATTAAGTAAACATGCATCATAATCAGTGCCATATACACTGAAGTCATCCATGAAAACTTCCATGACAGACTCAATAAGGTCCGAAAATATGGACATCATATAACGTCGAAAAGTGGCCGGGGCATTACAAAGGCCAAAAGGCATCCTTCGGTATGCAAAGGTGCCGTAGGGACAGGTGAATGTTGTTTTCTCCTGGTCGTCTGGGTGAATTGGGATTTGGAAAAATCCCGAGTAGCCATCTAAGTAACAAAAGTACTTATGGCAAGCGAGATGCTCTAGCATCTGGTCAATGAAAGGGAGTGGGAAATGGTCTTTCCTAGTAGCTACGTTCAGCTTACGGTAGTCAATACACATTCTCCATCCAGTCACTAATCGAGTAGAAATAAGTTCATTCCTCTCGTTCGTGATAACCGTGGTCTCACCCTTCTTAGGGACCACTTGGACTGGACTAACCCAGTCGGAAATGGGATAGACAATGCCAGCATCTAGGAGCTTCATAACCTCCTTCCTAACCACATCCTACATGTTCGGGTTCAACCTACGTTGTCCCTGAATAGACGGTCTATGGTCTCCTTCTAAGTGAATGCGGTGCATGCAAAATTCGGGACTAATACCACGTAAGTCATCAATACTGTACCCAATAGCCTTCTTATGTCGTCGTAAGATAACTAACAACTCCGAAAGTTGGCTATCTCTGAGTGCAGCATTGACAATTACGGGGTTTAGACCCTTATCATCTAGAAATGCATATTTCAAGCTAGAGGGAAGAGGTTTTAGTTCAGGTTTACTTACCTCGACCTTCTTTTTAGGGGTGCCGAGACTGTATACCTTCTCGATAGTGCTCTCCTTCCCGTTTAGCATACATTCTAACTCGTCCACTTCCGCGCTCCATGATCTCTTCTCGGCATCAGCATCGCCGGATGTCAGCAATTTCTCCAAAGGGTCCCTGCCAAGATAATCGTCAATATAGCTTTCTATTTCCAAATCAATGACATCTATACTATAACAGGACTCCTCTATCATGAGCTTCTTAAGAGCTTGATCGAGACTAAAAGTCACGGTATCATCTCCTACGGAGAGTGTGAGCTTCCTATTTTTGACATCGATGATCGCCCCTGCAGTGTGTAAGAAAGGGCGACCAAGGATGATAGGTATTATGGCGTCCTCAGCCATGTCTAAGACGACAAAGTCTACGGGAATAAAGAATTCCCCTACTTGGACCGGAACATCCTCTAAGACACCTAAAGGATATTTGACCGATCGATCAGCCATCTGCAGAGTCATATTAGTACATTTCAAAACACCCATATTCAATTTCTGACAAATAGAATTGATGTGCGGGCGTCGCGACCCGTACAATCAAACAATATTTTTAACTCCGACTAACCTAACTAATGTAGTAGTGGTAGGTCGGGATCGATCCACAGGGAGAGGGGTTAAGCCGTATTGGTCAAGTCTAGAGTCTAATCGTGATCGGGGGATTGATATGGGGGATTTGGGTTGAGAGAGAGGTCGAAATATTGCTAGCGAACTACACTACTAAGGCTAGGGATAATAATAGGGAAGGTGTTGGGGAGAGTCATTCTTAAGTTCATTTGAGTTTGATAGACAAGATAACATGATATCCTTTCGGTTGAACAATGAGGAGCAATCCATCCTCCTTAGTACCTTGTCATAGTGTCTCAGGCTTACCTCTAACCAGGATGAAGACATCCTAGACATACCCGAGAGTTCGAAAGCAGATCCCTACTTTCAGTTATTTTCGGGTCGTCGTGCAAGTGTCACCGCTATGGCACTCAACGCCATCCCACACCCTACTATCCGCCTCTTCTTGCGGATTTTGAGTCATGTGGTTTTTCCATGCTCCGACATGAGTAAACTTCACTCATTGGAGGTGTTGATTTTAGGACTCTACCTAAACCCCTTTAGGTGATCCCTGAAGGCGTTTAGTGCACCGGGTATGATATGTGTCGGAATCGAGCGCCAGATCAATGGATCTGGACCGCTCGGTTGTGGAGCCATTGTCACCGCGCTAGCAAAGCGCTATATCATGGGTTTTGGGGAAATAGTCACTTTTGAGAGTCTCACCGACCGAGTCCCTTTGCTAGACCGTAGCTACCTCTTCTCCACTTTGAAGTGGATTCGGGGCAATCCCCCGGACTTTCTATGGCGCGTCCGAGACAAGGTTTGGATGAAACCCCCGGTTGTCGAAGGGACAATAATCCTACCGCCACTCCTCGTCTCGCAACCCACTCCCGCAGGCGAGGACACACCCGACCCACCGAGCTACCTCATTCCCGAAGAGCTCTTCATTTATGACGAGGGTGTTCAACCCCCTCGACGTAGGGTTCGTGTAGAGACCGAACCCGATGAGACCGAGCCCCCCAGGGCCACACACATACACACCCCGACCTTCCCGTTCCAGACTCCGGGTGCCGATTTTCCGCACCCGTATCCGTTTATGTATGATCCAGTTTACGAGCACCAGCGACGGGTACACGAGGGGATTAACCAGAGCATTGTCAACCGAGAGATCCACGAGTTCATGCTTACTCAAGGAATCTCGGCGCCTCAGCACCCGTCCTACTGGAGAGGTCCGGGAGATACTAGTGGTATTTTCCACGATTATGGGGTTGATCCAGCTGCTTGGGGTCCGGACTACGGGCACACCTACGGCGGCCTAGGAGCACAGTGGTTGAGAGACTTGCGACAGTCGGGTCAGCAGGGTGGTACTAGCGGCTCAGGCCAGGGCGATACTGGAGCCGGTCCATCTGGGACCGGTGGAGATGATGAGATGGCTGATTAGCCGGTTTGGGGGAGCTACCATTGTATATACGGTACTTTCTTTCCTTTTTTTATTTCTGTTTTTATTGCTTTCCTAGATTTTTATTACTTCCCATTAGGTCGAGTTGTCCTTAGGATTGACTGTGGATTTGTTTGTCATATATGCTGTAGAGTCACATTAAGGACACTGTGACATTTAGGTTTGGGGGAGAATTTGTGTGTTTTTGTGTGCTTTTATTTTCTTTTGTGTGCTTTCAAAAATTCTAAAAATCCAAAAAAAATTGAAAAATAAAAAAAAATTCAAAAAGATTTTATTTTTGTGTGTCTTGTGTCTGTCTTGTGTCCAGTGTGAAACATGCAAAACAGCGATGATGACAATGCGTTTTACTTGATTTTTCCTAATTGACAGCTGACTCCGTACCTGAATGCATGTAATACTTGAGATGAGATGATTTTAATATGATTGCCTATTAAACTGCTAACTGCCAAATAAGTAAATTTGACCATTTTGTCGGCAAACCACAAAAATTCTGAGGATTTAGAGCTTCCTAGGCCAATAACATCTATAACTGGTCTCATTTATAATTAGGAATTGAGTGGTTTCTCCTTATGGAATGTGTAACATAAATTTGCATAAGTATGACGTCCGTCTCTTGATATTGAATGCGTGTTTGGTTTGAGGAGGAGGTACATGAGAAAAGGCATTTCTGTTTTTGATGAGCTCCACATAGCCAAACGACCCATTTTTACTACCCTGTAGATTTAGGTCAGTTTCCCTTTGTTCAGCCCATTTCAGCTGTTGTAAGCCTGTTTTCATGATTTTTATATCAATTAGCTACAACCCAGAATAGCCTACCTTACCAGGACAGTCGCAGTGAACATAATTGGAATCACCTTGATCATATTTTGGGATTTTTACATCTTTTGGATCGTAGTGTGTAATATTATTGTGCGACCTTGTATTCGCCTTCCCCTTGTCTGAATTGAAAAAATATAGAAGCATGAAAAAGAAAGAAAGAAAGAAAAAGAAAAAAAAATTGAATTAGAAAAAGAAGAAAAATTCCAAGAAAAAGAAAAGAAAAACATATATGCTTCTTATAATATTTCGGGGAACGGTCGAGATGTTGTAAATAGAATTGAATTATATTAGGAGGATGGCAAAATTCCCTCTTACGCTCTTTTGAGTTTTATTTCTAGTTAGTGGCCAGAATTCATAGTTGAGGTTTTTGGATGGATAGTTTTTATTGTGTAGCTGCGACTACTGGTCTTAGCCCCACATTCTCATACATGCTTTAAGCACAATCCATTTTATTCCCTCACATATAAGCCACCCTTTGTAAGTCCTTGGCATGTACTATGGTCCTAATTGGTGGAACACGTATTTGATTGGGGAGATTGATTTCATATTCGATTGCATGCATATTTCATAAGTCGAGTGAGTGTCTTTATTCTTTCTTATCTTCACATATATACTTACCCGTACTTATGAGTGTCGAGCGACAACCGTAAGGAAGTCCGACATTATTGGTCTTCCAAGATTGAAAGTTGGCAGGCAATTGTTTGATTATGGCATGATTATTGATCTCGTTGCATTCTTGAGCATTACATGTTTTCTCGTCGGTTTGAGTCGATTTTAGGAGAATGATTGTAATTCAGCTCTGAGTCGTGTTTCACATCACTTGTCCTCGTTTGTGTATATTAGTTGTTTGCTTGAGGACAAGCAAATGTTTGGTTTGAGAGAGTTTGATCGGCATATTTTATATCATATTTTATTATCCCCCGACAACCATTTTTGAGCCTTTCCTCTTCCATAATTATTTGATTAATGTCGATTTCTATTAGAAAATCGATACTGTCGGTTCTCGTGCTATTTTGCAGGTTAAGTGCAATTTCGAGCATATTTAGGAGTGATAGCCCAGATAGCCGAGACGAGGACGAAGGACGAGGAAGAAAACGAAAAGCCGAGAAGCGAATGAAGAAATCAACCACGAGTCCAACAACACTCACTTGATCGAGTAGTGCTAGGCACTCGATCGAGTGCCTCATATCCGTGCTCAACCGGACTGCATCAGAGTTTGGGCCGATTCATCTTTTCAGCCCAAAGGCGAATTCAACTTGGAGCTATTACGTAGCCACTCGATCGAGTGCCTTGATGCACTCGATCGAGTGCGTCTGACCCAGGCCGCCCGTTGGATTTTATTTACTTAGAATTATGGGCCCGTTTTTTAAGTCCAACTGATTTCTTTTAAATCAGTTGGAGGAGGATTGTCAGACTACACTTTTCATTCTATTCCTACACACATTACGTTACATTTTCTTAGGCTAGAAGTCACGTTCTTTTCCCGTTTTCCTTCGCAAGGTTCATCGAATTCCGTTCTTCCCTTTTCAGATCTCAATTGTTTGGTATTGATAATCTTTAATTTTAATTTCAATTTCTATTTCAATTCTCTAGTTTAATTCTTGTCTTAATTCTCTAGTTTAATTCTTGTCCTAATTCGTTCTTAGTTTTCATAGTTATCTGATTTCAGTCTTGTAGTTTAATTTAATTCGCATTCATCATGTTTAATCGCAATTCATATTTTGTTAGTTTAATTACAATCATCATGAGTAGCTAATTTCTATCTAGGGTTTAAGGGGATCGATGGGTGTTAATTGGGTTATAGAAAATTGAGCTGTCTCTGATCATATAAACTGTCGCCTGAATGTTGTTTTAATTCTGATTGATTAATTACTGGCCAGGATTAATTAGTTAGTATCACAATTAGGACTTTTCGTCGACCGGGTTAAGGACTAATTAGGTCACGACATTTTGAGTAGACTAGCTTAATTCTAGCGACCGCAGGTTAAGTTTAGTTCTAAAGTTTGTAGTAGTACCGACCGGACCTACACCTTAGACAGTTCGATTATTGACCTGTTAGTTGACTCCCTGACCCGATTGATACTCATTGTGAACCTGAGACCCTAGACCTTTTTATTATTGATTTACCTTATAGCAGTTAGTTGTCAGTCCACTTAACAAACAGAAAAACAGTTACCCGTAATCTTTAGTCTAGACCTTAGAATAAGTAATTGAGTCCCGTCTCCTGGTGGTTCGACCCCTACTTCACTATCTACATTAGTTAGTGGACCTTAAGGTATCTTTGATTAGGGATACGACTACCCCTGTCATCTACTGACTAAGGAGGAAGAAGACGAGTACTACAAATTGTTGCTCGAGTACAAAGATGTCTTTGCTTGGAGCTACAAGGAAATGCCAGGACTCAGTCCAAGGATTGCAGTACATTGCTTAGCAATCAAAAAGGGAGTTAATCCTAAGAAGCAGCCCCATCATCCTACTATCAAATTGTAGGTCAGATGGATTAAGTCTCAAAAAAGGACCATCTTCCCCCTACGGATCTAAGTCGATAAGACCTCCGTAGAACTATAAAAAAACCCTACCTTCGAGATTGGAATCAAGTGATCCACGGAAGTTGTAACGCTCAATCTTTCGATTATCAAATAAAACTCTTGTTCTCATATTATTTTGTATCTGTTATTATATTATCGCAGGTGTGAAATTTTATGTTTTATGTTTTATTTGTAAAACATAAAATTTCACACCTGCGATAATTAAAATAACAGATACAAAATAATATGGAATACGAGTTTTATTTGATAATCGAAAGAGTGCGTGTTACAATTTCCGAGGATCTCTTGATTCCAATTTCGAAGGTTAGGTTTTGATAGTACTACGGACGTCTTATCGACTTGAATTCCGTAGGGGGAAGATGGGGTCTTTTTTTGTGACTTATTCCATTTACCTACAATTTGGTAGTAGGATGATGGTGTCGTTTTGAGACTTATTCCATCTGGCCTCCTCTAAACCCTAGATGGAGATCTATATTTATAGTTAGATAGCTTAAGGAGCAAGCTAAGAATATTCTAAAGCATCTAAGATATTATCACAATATTTATTGATAATTATCTCTAAATACTAAAGATATTATTCCTAAATAGATACCAAAATAATATAAAATTTTGGTGTCTACAAATGCCCCCTCGAGACTTGTTGTGGATACTTCGAAGTCGGTTGCAACTTTGTCTCGAAACTTCGTAGAATGACGTGAGATCGATTTTGTTTGCCCCCATGACTTCTACAGATCTGGACCCTTCGAGACTGAAGATGAAGAGCGAAAATCTTCACGTCGGGTTCACCAAAATTTGTAACCACAAATTTTGTATTGCAGTTAACTGAAATACAAAACAAGGAAATAAATAAATTTTATTAATATTTATCAAAAGTTTGTGTACAATCTCTAATGTATCCTCTGATTCTAACGCCGTTTAGGGAACACGTGTACGCGGTACACGTGAGGGACGCGTGCGTAGCTGACTTGTATTGCCTTGCGCGCGTTGTAATTCGATATTCTCGAGAGGGTCGCTTGGACTTGAATCTCCCTTGAATGTTTGAATTTGTCTTGGATCTTCTGACGGCTTGCGACGGATTTGATGGAGAGCTTGTAGCGACTTCTTGTCTTTTTCTCTCTAGATCCTTTGCTTCAGAATTTTCCAATCCCTTCAAATGAATGAGAAAAGCTCTATTTATAGAGTTTTGGTTCTCTTTGGTGGACTTTGTAGTCACAGACCCGTTTATGGGCTTATGAGTGACATTGGCCCACTTTGTCTTCTTTTCGGGTTTAATGATCCAAATAAGCCAATTTGTAATCTGGATCGACCCATATTTTATTTACTCGGGACAAAATAATTAAATTGAGCTAAAATTTCGTATTAACTCAAAATAATTAATTAATTAAATTTATTTGACAATTTATTAAATTTTTAGTGCCTACAAGATCATTCATAGTCACTACTTCAGTGTGTGGTGTAGATTCTTCTATTCCAGTTTTTTGAACAGGTATAGTTGCGTTGACCCATTTTGTATCCCAGACACTGGTTGTGCTAGAGCCCCCAGTTGACCACGCTATTTCCTTGTCAGTGAGTTATAATCTCAATTTTATACTTCTCCAACCCCGAGAAGCGTTGCTACGAGTTTTACGAACGCAATCCTTGATTGTGTTGGCAGAACAGTTATAATTTGCTTTAAAAACTCGGCCAGTCAAGGGGTTGTCCTCTGAGATTATTTTTCAGAAGGTTTTGATAAGCATGGCTTGATTGAGGCATGAGACATTTCGGATACCCAAACCACCATCCTTTTTTGGTAGACTCAGGAAGTCAATGCTTTTTCAGTGTATGATTTTGTTCCTCCTAGTCCTAGGTCCAACCCACCGGAAATGTAGACAACACCATTCTTTTCCATGAAGTGATTCTGTTTTTTACATTGTTAAAAATATCATCATAATACGTCTCTTGTTCGCACCAATGTCAAGTGGGATCCCCAGATATTTACCCATCTTATTTCCTTGCTTGATTTAATGGAGAGTGTTCAGGCAAAAATGGGCATCCGCCATAGTGGTACCCGAACTAAATGTGATGGTTGATTTGTTTTTGTTAATAATTTATCCCGACTCTTTGCAAAATTTTCCCAAAATGACTTGTAAGGAGGAGACCGTGTCCTTGTTGCATTTATGGCAAAGAAGATCACATCATCAACAAAGAAAAGATGAGATATTTAGCGATACACGAACCCTCAGTGTTTCTTCTTTGTTGGGTGTTGATTAGTGCTGCAGAAAACACTCCAAGCATAGAACAAACAAGAAAAGAGATAGAGGATCTCCCCGCCTGAGTCCTCTGGTAAGATGGACTCTTTTATAGGGTGCTCAATTGAGTAAGATTTCATAGGACACCGTTTGGACACAATTCAGGATGATTATGATTATTCTTTCAGTAAACCTCATCTTTTTAAGAATAGCATGGAGAAAGGATCATTCAACTCTGTCAAAAGCTATGCTCATGTCATCAATCTTAAGAGCAAAATCACTAATGTTATCTTATTGCAGATTTGCAGGAAGAGTTCATACGATACATGAGTTCGTGAACAATAAGAATATTATCTTCAATAAAGTGTCCTGGGGTAAAGCCATTTTGAAATTGGCCAATAAGTTGATTCATGAACTTCAGTCTATTGGATATGCATTTCATGAGGATTTTCATCGCAACATTGGAGAGACTAATTGGTCTATATTCCTCCACTGTTTCAAGGTGGACATTCTTAGGTACGAGCATGATAAAAGTGCGATTGAGTTCCTTTAAAATGCACCCAGAATAGAGTCTATGTATGATATTACTAGAATATTTAGTTGCTTGTTTATCTTTTGTGAAGGTTACACCCTCATTTGATTTAATCGAATGGGATAAGTGGTATGATGGTTGATGTTAATATGTTATACCGTTATAATAATCGTGGGATGACAATATTTGCTTTAAACTAGTTGCCAAAACAAAAGTTGCATCTGGATGTCTATGATCTTAGGCAGTGACCTGTTAGATTGGTTATTTGTCTTTATTGATTGTTAAAAAATCATGCAACTATGTCGATAAGAGTTATACCTGATGAAACTGACCCGACATAATTGAGTCAATAAATCTATCCAAATTCGACCCGACATTTGAACTGGAGGATCGAGTTTGACCAGTAAACTGAATTGACTCGATTTAACTCGGAACTGACTCAATGTTGATATAGCAAACAAATCGATATCCCTAAAAAATTGAAAACAACAAGCCTGAAAATGATCCGAACCTGAAATGACTAAAGTGTCACTTTTTACCAATTTGGTACCAATTACTCCGTACATTTTTTTTACCAATTTGTCGTTACGACGTCAACTTTTTACCAATTCATCAGTAGAGATATTTTTTTTACCAAATCATCACCACGGGTGTCATTTTTTTTAACTCTTTTATTATTTGAACGTAAATTTACCTAGACAAAATGAATCTAACGTCGAACTTTGTGCGCTAAAATGAACCGAAAATAAGCCACGGTAGCATTCCCATCTTCCCTCCAATTCATCAATCAAACCAAAACCCCAGTCATTAGAAACTGGTCTTCCTTGCACAATAAGCTCGCAAATTCAGTAGAAAAAAGAAGAAGAAGAAGAAGATGAGCAACAATGAAGAAGGAGGATCAGAATCGACGCCACCAGCAGCAGTAGAGAAACCCCCAATTGAGCCGATTCGTCTTCCTTCACCTGAGGAAATTCGAGGTCAAGACATTTGGAACAATTGCGCTGTTCGCAGCGTCATGAGCGGTGTTATGGGTCCGTCTCCTTTTTTTACTATTACTTTCTCCGTTCCATTTAATTGTTTACGTTTATCAAAATACAGTGTAGTGTAGTGTGTGAAGATGTTAAGTTTGGTAATGCCCACCAACTGTTTGATACAAGTCCTCACCGAAAACTGACGCTTCTATGGGCTATGGCTAATACTCCAATGTTACTTGGCCGCAATTATTTGTTTACCCTTTTTATTTATGAAGACAAAGGGAGCAACTTTTCTAGCAATGCAAGTCGTATTTGAATGCCTAATGGTGATTTATTTGAGGATGTTGTAGCCTTGTAGGGGGAGGATCTTTGTAATCTACATTACTCCGTCCCACTTATTTGTTTACCTTTTTGTATGACTTGGCGATTTATTTGGGGAGGCGGATCCTTGTAATCTATGTTACTCCGTCTGAGCTATTTGTTTACCTTTTTTTAGTGATTAAGACTAAGGGAGTAACTTTTTTAGCAATGCAAGTAGAAATTTGTATGACTAATTGTGATTTATTTGGGGATGTCATAGGAGGAGTACCTTTTTTTTTGGTTGGGACAATGGTGATTCATTGGGGAGTGTTGTCGAAGGAGGATCTTTGTAATTATGCTACTCCGTGCTAATTATTTGTTTACCCTTCCAATAATCGGGACAAAGGGTTTACTTGTTTTAGCAATGTGGGTAGTATTTTGTAGACTAATGTTGACTTATTTGGGGTGTTTTAGGAGGAGGATCTTTGTAATCTATGTCACTCCATCCCAATTACTCCGTATTTGTTTACCCTTTTTATCGATTGGGACAAAGTGAGTACTGTTTTTAGCAACGCGGGTAGTATTTTCTATGACTAATGGCGTGTTATTTGCGGGATGTTGCATGAGGAGGAGGATCTCTGTAATCTATATGACTCCGTTCGAATTATTTGTTTATCCTTTTTATTGATTGAGTAAAAGGGATTAACTTTTTTGCAATGCAAGTCGTGTTTTTTATGATTAATGGCGATTTATATGGTGATGTTGCAGGAGGAGGACTTGGGGTGATGATGGGGTTGTTTTTCGGAGCATTGGACAATCCGATCATGCAAGATACTATGACAACCCGACAGCAACTCGTTTTTACCGCCAAGCAGATGGGTCAGAGGAGTTGGAGTTCCTGTAAGACGTTTGCGCTCATGGGTTTAATGTTCTCTGCATCTGAATGTGTTATTGAAAAGGTTCTGTCTTGGTCCAACTGTATACCGATACTGCCTTGTCTTGTTTTCTTGTTTTCAACTGCTTTTACACGCTCTTTGTTAATATTCTTGTATGCAGTGGCGAGCGAAGCATGACACTACCAATACTGCTGTTGCTGGATGTGTCACTGGTGGCGCCCTCGCTGTAAAAGGTTGGCCACGCTTCTCTTCTTCCTTGTATGATCGTTGCAAAATCACTTTTGCCCTTTGGGATGCATAATTGGCATTTCCTGCCATTGGTTACAATGTCAGCTCTTGTATATAAAGGATGGATTTAAGGACTTCACATATGAATAAAAAAGGTGAAAACTTTTAGAGAATACAAGGGAGTATAACTATAACTATAAGTTTTTATGGTGTGCTGTGCGCCAATAAGCAATAGATGTTTTTGCAAAAGATTATTAGGTTTAAACAATATATGCCCGCCATTAATTGGCATTTCCTGCCATTGGTTACAACGTCGAGTACTTCACTCAGTGTGTTTTTCTTTTCTCTAAGATTGTACGCACACATGGCTTCTTAATTTCAACACTTTGATTAAATTTTGGAGCAGAAGATAGTGCAACCTATGAATTTCACTCACTGCCTAGATACTGAAGACTTTTTCTTGTTTGAGTTGAGTGATGATGTTCCCGAATCCTGACTCAGTATGCTTGCTGTGTGCGTTTTAGGTGGTCCGCAAGCCGCTTGTGTTGGTTGTGCTGGGTTTGCTACATTTTCAGTTCTGATAGAGAAGTTTTTAGAGAGATACGAGTGACCTGAAGCTGACAGTTGGAGCTGCTGCCACCAGATTTTGTGCCAGGAAACAGAAGAAGCATTCTTGCTAGTTGCAAATTACAGTATTAATTACACCTCTCTAATAATCGAACTGATGAAAAACAGTCAGACAGTCGGATCATTCATGATGTATCGATTCAGTTTGTTTTTAGTATTGATCAATGTTGGACAGGATAGTAGGGCTAAGATATTACAGTACTTAGAATTGTTAAAATTCATCCATGAAACATTTTCCTGTAGAGAAATACAGTATGAGATATGCCTGGAGCTCTGGAAGCAGAAATGTTGAGCAGAATACTACGTACTACAGTACTCTTTTTACTCTCTTTTTAAGAGTTCCCCTGGTGGCATTGTGTATAATTTACTCGTATATCTTTATTTGTGTCGATTTATTAAATAACGGTAAAGCGTTGAGGACTAAAAGACCCGTGTTATTTCTATGTTATATTCATCTCAGTTCACCTAAGTTCAGCAATCAGCATCATTCCATTCAATTCCATTTAAGTTTGATTAGCATCATCGATTCATTCAATCTAGTTCAACCTCATTCAGTTCTCAATTCAATCATTACGTTTAGTTTATCTCAATCAATTCAACCCTATTCATTTCAATTTCAGTTCCGTTCTGAAATAGGGCTTATTTCCTACTCGTAGTATTTTTTAACAGGGATAGAAAATTACTTGGAAGAACTATGTGCAAAGAGATACTCCACACACAGTAGGGAGCTTATTTACATGAATAATTAATCACAATATGTTCAGATATGTAATATATACTCGTACATAAGATCGGTTAGCACCATGCATCAGAATTTGTTAAGGAATCGATATGTACACAGTACACGTCCACATAAATCATAGTGGTATAAGATTATACAGAGTGAAGGAGGCTCGAAATCCAATCAGGCAGAGGTCTGGCATGTCCACGGTTCAGACCTTGGGTACGCCACAGAAACTTGTATGCGCATCACTTCATACACGGCACCTCTGATCAGCACTCCCAGAACTTCGTGTTTTTCTGTTGCAAGGTCCGCCATTGTCACCAAACGGTAGTGATACTCATCCCTTTGTCGGAATCCATGTTGCCATTGCCCCAGCTTCCACCATTTTACTAAAACTTGCCTCCCAGCGATCTTGCAGCACTCAAGGGCATTCACAATGCGATTCATCTGCCACGATTAACGGTCAGGGTTCGATTCTCATTTGTGACTTAGTGCGCGCTTAACGGAACAAGCATTATTACTATTTTTTCATTTACTAAAACTTCAAAAGTCCCCGCTCCATGCTAAATAAGTGGTTGTAAATGTTAAGCAGAGAGAGGATAGAGAGCTTACAGGCACTTGAAGGTGATCGATGCAGTAGTGCAATCCCACCAAATTAAGCAGAACATTCAGCTTCGGCTTGAAAAGGATCAACTCTACATCTTTGAAATCAAGCCGTAAGTAACGAACCTTGCCTAATGCTTTGAGATAATCTCGCGCTTCCAGACAACCAGAAGGCGAACACTGCTCCACAAATTCAACGACAGCAGAGGTTCTAGTTGCCACCTCGTAATGTCTTTTGAGGTAGAACGATTTCCAGTCCTAAAAAATTCAGTATGGAGTGTTAAAAACAAAAATGGAACAAAGGATCCTACATGTTGACAATGAATCGGAGGAGAAAAGGGCAGGGTAGGAAAGCAACCTGCATGGAAGCAGAGGAGGCAAGACATTGGGAATGGGGATTGTCCTTGAAATGAAGGGAAGGCCACCTTTGTGTTGTAAGAGTGACCCAAATGAAATCAGAGGCACATAGCTGCCTCCAGTACTTTGAACAGCTCCCAAGAACACATACATCTCTTACCTACATTTACAATCATCACTAAATTGTACGGAGTAGTACCTAGTCGGTTGTACACAGTGGGCATCTATATCAAACACGAAATAACTAACCTCTATTTCAGGTATGTACCTAGTTTCTGCCTAAGCTAGGTGTCTGTTAAATCGCTTATTTCCCAAATAAACTAGCTAAACAAATTTTATATGCAATAACGTTTGTTTACGTCATTCTATCAAATAGTATCACCTAGCTCAGCTGTTTTAACCAAACTTTTTTTTAATGATTACTGTTAACTTATCACCTCCTAATTTTCCGATAACTTTTCAAGGTATCAACTCATTTTACCAAACATAGACGGAGTACATGGATACATGGGTTAATATAATAACAGAATAATTGGGAGATGATAAAAGGCGTGTTCTATCTATCTATCTATCTATCTATGTGAACGATGTCATTGTAAACTTAAGAAGATATTTACTCCATTCTAGATTAAAAATGAATAAACCCATGCCCAACTTCAAAAATTAAATTAAATCAAATCAAATAAAAACGATTTAGAAGCTAAGATATAGAAAGAATGATGGACCTGAAGGAAAGAGATGATTTTGAAGGCGAGGTCAAAAGGAAGACAATTGTTGCAGTAGGTCTCCATAATACTTGTATATATAATCTTCAATTTGATGAGGAAATTAGTACTAGTATGAAGAAGATGGAGGATTTATGAAAATTGTGATGAAAGATCAGAGTGGGAGGACGTGTAGTGTAGCAGACCACTTTGCGTTTCATTCTGGAAAATGTAACAACCAATCTACAGTACGCTAGTAGTACTGTAGTTGATTAAGTCATCCCAGTATTTGATCACCCTATTCCCAAACATACTTGTACTTGTGGACGCTTTTATGCTCTTTCACGCAAGGGTGAGGGCAATACCATTTTTTTTATAGTCACATCAACTTATCCTATTATATTTACGGAATTACTTTTTCATACTTGCGCGTTACTCAATCCTCCTTAAAATTTCCTAAACTTTCCAATATTACCCTTAATGAACCTTCATTGTTTTTATCCTATTCTAGATCAATTTTTTCTTCAATTTTTTTTTACTTAAACCTCATCAATTCTATTTATCGATCAATCATTATTTGCGAATTCACTATAGAACATAGTTTGGTAATTTGATATTTTATAATATACCGAGTAATAATTTTGATTGAAAATCAGGGTTAATCAATGTTAATTAATTATCTACGATTCTTGTCGTCATTCTCTGATCTCAATTTCTATTTGTATAATCGGCTAATCGCAGATTAGAACTTTTTCGAATGACCCTAATTGGTGCAATTGATCTGAAATTCATCGCAATTCGCAAGCTAGGACTTTTCCGCAAACTATAATTGGTATACATCGCAAATAAGACTTTCCGGAAGAACCCTTATTGGTGCAATTGATTTGAAATTATTGATCTCGAAAATTAGGACTTTTTCGAAGAACCTAATTGGTGCGATTGAATTTGAAATCTACGACCTCAGTTTGTACTTGAATCATCGCAAATTAGAACTTTTTGAAGAACTCTAATTGATGCAATTGAATTTTGTATTTTTTTCTCTCTAAAAATTTAGGTGGAAGGGGGAAATGGGAGGGGTATAATAGTAATTTTGATGTATGATTGAGTAATGCTACAGTATAAAAAAGTACCACCCTATATTTATTATATATGAAACGGAAACTTTATTTTCTCTTCAATGCTTGAAGTTCTATGACAATTTTTTTTAGTGAGACTAATTGTTTTTTATTCATTATTTTATCCAATTATCCACAAATTACCAACTTATAAAGTTAATTCTTTGTTTTAGAACCAATTTCAAGTTCCTTATTTTGGGGAATAATGGATAAGGAGTTGCTTAAGCAATATGAAACTTCTTATTTAAGACCATTGTTATTGCCATGAGAGATGATATTTCGGATTTGGGTCATACCTTATCAGGGTCATAAGTCATAACCATCCTTGTGAGTTGTGACCCATCTTAAACAAACAAGTGAGTTGTGACACTTGTCATTCGGATTACTCCAGTTGTGTTAGTGTTTTCGTCAGTTCATATTTTTCATGATTTTGGATCAACGCAAAACATTTTCGAGTTAGATTGTTTTTAGGAGCGTTATTAGGGATACAAACTCTTTTTTTAGTTATATGTACGGAGTAACTTATAACAATTCATATGGACAATAATAAACATTAAAGGCATGTACTCCCTCCGTTCATTATTTTTCATCCATTTCACGATTATTTATGAAAAATATTTTAATAAAATGAGACAAAAAATAATGAACGGAGGAAGTATCAAATAGGGGTCGTCTTTGATTCGGGAAATAGGTGTTGGGTGGAGTAGAGGTCAGTTCACAGGATATGCTGGAGAGTGAGGCCCATATAAAGGAACCGGGCTGGGGTTGATCTACACTTTTGTGTAAGCCAAGCTCTACTATCTGGTGCTCTGGTCGTATCACGCATTCATGAATCATGATCATATGCATTCATGGCTTCATGCCTCATAGCCTCATAGGACTATAGGACTACATTATTTCGAAAAGTTGTCATTTAACAATAAGCATCGCCACAATTATGGATCCATATCAGAATCCGATCATGTTTCAACATTTTTTTTTATTTCAATGAATCGCGCACTTAATCGTATATTCGTAACACAATACGGAGTATATATATAGGGGAAGGATTCGAATTTGGGACTATTATATTCCCATGATATCAGTCTTAAGTTTTAGCTACTAGACTGATTGAGATTACCTCATTAAAGCTAGGTCATATATACGAGTATCAAATAGTATTGTTGGCATCAACCGGAAGGCGATACATGTACAACCTGTCACTCTTGTCGTCTCTAAGTGTGACATGCAATCACTTTCCAAGATCTCGATTCCTTCAATAATAGAATATAAACGGCTTTCAACCATCGCCTTAAGGTTTTGGTTGAGATGGTTCGTTAACATGGCCTCAGAGTCAGAGTTCACAAGTTCGAACCCCAAGTGAAATCTTAAGTGAGGGGGCTATAATAGAATATAAACGGCCGGTACGGGGGAGCCGGGCACACTAACCACTCTTCAAGCTCAAAGGGCATTCGAGTGAGGGGGCGTAATAGAATATAAACGGCCTTCAACCACCGCCTGCTTCTGCAATGTGAGGCTCCCAATCTTGGATCCGGTAGTGATTCATCTCCCATACCACCGTCCGTCCATTCCCATATCGTCCTGGTATACCATGTCCACACCCACCCAATTTATTTTAGTTTATCTTAGGCAAGTTTCTTTCAATTTCATTGTAGTTAAACGGTTAAACCCCATTCCGTTCAATCTCATTAAGCTAACCCTGTCTCATCACTACTTTAACTCATTTCAAACATTTTATTTAGTTCACTTAAGTATATATCACGTACATTTCAACTCAATTCAAATCAGTTCAGATCATTAAATTCAACTTATTTCTAAGTTAGCTTGTTTTATCCCAACAAGTCATTTGAACTCATTAAATTCATTTTTGTCTAATCCCAAAAGTAGAACTCGCTTCTTCAACTATATTGGCTGGGTTAAATCCATTAATGGCTTGTTTGGGAACTAGGAATTGGAATTCAATTTCGGAATTGAGATGATTCAAGTGTTTGGGAAAACCGAGAATTTGGAATTGGATTTGAGATGAATTCCATACCAATTCCAACCTTGTTTAAATTTGACTTTATCAAATGACTACCCCACGGTAGTCATTTCAATTCCGTCACTATTTATTGTTTTTTTTTTCCGTGTAAATCTAGTCGGAATATATATTTTTTTTTAATTAATTTTTGTCCCTAATTGAAAATATACATTTTCGTCATGGAAAAAAATGCAAAAACTATTTTTTTGTGACCTCGACCCAGCTCCGCCCCGCCCAATTCCAATTCCAATTCCAATTCCATGGATACCCAAACAACATTTTGGAATTGGAAATGGAATTGAATGCCAATAATTGAATATCTAGAATTAGATTCATGGAAATGAAAATAATTCCATGTTTCCAAACGCTCCCTAAAAAAAAACGAAGCAAAGTCATGAAAGCGATCGTCATCACTCATACATTGTCTGTGTGATGAGCTCATGAGCACGCAACAGGATCCCAAAAATTGAAGCGCCACCGATCCATTATCCATCCATTTAATGTCTTCAACTAAAAACTTTAAATGAATCTGTTCCCATACATACATACATACACTACTCATACTCATACATTCCATAGTCCATATATACGTATTATATTAAAATTATTATAATGCATGTGGATCGTCTCTACCATTTATATACACGTAGTATGTATTCTCACTAGCCATCCACGTCTGGGCCTGGGCCTGGCCCCTTCCATTTAATGCACATATATATTTTGACTAGCTAGCTAGACTAAGGTGTTGAAGGCCGCCAACGACCCATCGAACCCGTTTAGTCGGGTCAACAAGCCTCATCCACGCTAAAATTTCACACTTAACCTCACTCGATCGTGTGTTCGACCTAAACCAATATATTATTATCACCACCTCTAATTATGCAAATTAAACTACTCCGATTTTATCCTTCATGGTATGGCCTGGTTTGATGGATTACAAAGTGATCATTTAATTTGTAATTGAAAGCGAGCGATGACCATTATACGATAAAAATGACTATTTTATACGAGGGGTATTAATATTAGGTCACTTTCTAATAATAATTAATAAAAACAAGTTCATTCCTTTAAATCGGACCGGAAACCGTGCATCTATCTTGTTGAATTACAGTGATACTAGTGTATACCCCGTGCATGTATGCACGGTACTTATAGAATTTTAATATTTTAAGTTAATTATTTATACAAAGTAGATTTTAATTTAGCAACCTGATAATTTTTCACGATTCTATCATTGTATTTGGATAATAATAAAATAACTTGATATTGCAACCTCGACTAATATCATGAAATATGTAGTACAAAAAATTATTATCTTAATTGTTGTTAGAAATTTAAGCGACTATATTTCTACAATTTATTTGTATCGATACACCCGTTGTTAGTTTTTAAATATTTAACCCGTAAGAATTTTTATATGATAATTGAGTGTGATTCTTCCTCATTTGTTCTATTGATTTTGTCCAAATTGAGAGTTTAAAATTTAAGCGAGAAAAGTTTTGAGATTTTTTTTCTCTTAGTTAGTAGAGATTGATAACTTAAAATTTTGGTGCGAAAAGTTTTGAGAATTTTTATTTTCTTACTTAATAGACGATTACAATATTTAATTACAATCAAATATCAGTCATGATTATTATAAAAATAAAACGTATATATTTTCGTTGGTATATATACAGTCTGTATTTAGTATACACTGGTGCAAATAGCAGAGATTGTAAAATATACTGTTAACAAATAACAGAGAGGTGTAGTGGTAGAGAATAGATACTACATATCTAAGGTCAAGGGTTCGATTCGCTTATAACTCATTTCAGTTGCTTTACTAATTCTTTTTTTTTTGTAGTGGATAACTTTAGGCGGGAAAAATTGGAGGATTGTTATTTGGTTAGTGGAAAGGGGGATGACTTTGCAGAAAACCGTTTGGAACAAAATTTGTAGTATGATTAAAACCAAGCAAATAAAATCGTATTGTATTTTTCTACCCATCCGTCATTTTCATCCTAAAATTCACATTCTTCTTTTTTCTTACTGGTCTAAATCCGGACGAATAAACACTAAAACCGGTCCGGAGAGCGTCGCCCATTATTTGGAGACGGGTATGTGTCCGGTCTGGATTAATCCGATATATAGAGATCCGGAGCACTACATACCTTATTGAACAGCCGTGGCCTAGTATTCAGTATTCAGTATTCACACTTGCATGCGACACAGACACACAACTAACACTTACAGTTGACACTTAGTTTTCCCATTTAATTGATACATAACACACCCAACCCAAGCAATGCAAGTACTCCGGCCCCACACAATTAACTGCAGCAATCTCCCTCTCCTTCTATATAACACCACTTTCAGGCATACTTGCCCTTACAAATTAAATATCAGCATCAACATGGAAGGAATGAATGGGGTAGAAAAGCAGCAGCAGGGGCAGGGGTATGGAGAAGGAGGTAAAAAATGGGATGAGATAATAGTGAGGGTGTTAGTGGTGTTACTGACACTAGGAGCAGCAATAGTAGTGGGTGTAGATAGACAAACAAAGATGGTTGCGATTTCAATATCACCTGATCTTCCTGCCTTCAATGTTCCTCTTGTCGCTAAATATAACCAGGTTTCTGCCTTTGTGTAAGCACCCCCACCACTTTTCTTCTTTTATTTCATTCCCAACATGCATGCATACATCCATACCTACACTCTAATTTAATTTGTCCACAATTGTTAGGTATATATATACCGCCTGTATCATGTATGTATGTATGTATGTATGTTAGGCCAGATATACCTAGCTAGCTAGCGACTCTATATTTCATGCATGTTACCCATAATTCATTCTTAGATATAACTAGGTATGTAGTACTACATGGGTGTATCAATTCAATTCACCATGTTAGAGCATCCACAATGGAAGAATTTTAAAATAAATTTTCTTTCAATGTCACATCATTTTTTGTGTGTAAGATTTTTTTTTTTTAAATTGAGACCTACTTGCAGTTGCAATTTCCTCTCCTCATCAACAATATCATTATAATCTAAAATAATTTCTTATTTTATCAAACCCAAAGCATCTCACAATGGAACAACTTAATGGATAAAATTCTTAATTGACAACCCCAAGGATTAGGTATATCATGTTACATGCCCATAATTCCTAAGTATGTTTAGGTATATCCGATGTCACAAGGATATGGTTAGGCATACCTTAGATATATGGAGTATAACGAACCCAGTCTTATCATGTTACGAGAACTGTTGATTGGGCCAGGTATATATATACTAGTAAAACGAGAACTCAGTATGTAGGAGTACCTACATACCTGAATACCTGATGTATCGTTTTACCCTTTACTTATCTATACTTTGCTCAATCTTCTGCCCATCCGTATGTATGGGTACGATACTTTTTATTCTCCACTATTCCCCACTACATTTCGTCGTCGGCATTTCAGCCATGTCGTCGGCACTTTATACGTGAATTTACTCTTTTACCCTTTCATAATTATAATTAATGACATTAATTAAGTTTCTTAATTAATTAAGTTTCTTAATTAATGTAATTATTATTTCCCAACTAATTTAAGATTACGGTTTTTTTAGTTTTTTACGGTTTTTGAGACACGTGTCTCAATGTAACCCGGGAATCTTTTTAGAAAATTTCTAATATTTTGTTAACAATTTCGTATCATAATAATTCCAAACATTCAAAATAACAACACTCGAGTCATGATATAAACATTTATCGAATAACGAAAATAAATTAATCGGATATCGTAACGTATAACGTCGTACAAAAAAAAAAAAAAAAAAAAAAAAAAAAAAAACTAGACTGGGCGCCAGTTTTTGGCTTCCAGGGGACCCCTGGGTGTCAGTTTTGGGCGCCCAAGGGACCCCCTGGGCGCCAAAAACTGACATCCAGGGAATCCTCTGGGCGCCAAAAACTGACACCCAGGGGGTCCTCTGGGCGCCAAAAACTGACACCCAGAGGGTCCCCTGGGCGCCCAAAACTGACACCCACGGGGTCCCAAAAACTGACACCCAGCCCAGTTTTTTTTTTTTTTTCCGTACGACGTTATACTTTACGATATTCGTTTAATTTATTTTCGTTCTTCGATAAATGTTTATATCGTGACTCGGGTATTGTTATTTTGAATGTTTGGAATTATTATGATACGAAATTGTTAACAAAATATTAGAAATTTCCTAAAAAGATTCCCGGGTTACATTGAGACACGTGTCTCAAAAACCGTAATCTTAAAAAGTTGGCGTTCAGTGACCCCCCCAGGCACCAGAAACCGACGCCCGACTTCTTCTCCGCGTCCCCTCTTTATATTTATATAGCATGAAAATCGAGCACAACATCGAATACGACAAACCGTAAACATAAACGACAAATTAAACAAGAAAAACGATTTTATATGCTAAACTAATTCACATTAACATATTAAAGGAGAAAATATAATCAAAAGGGAGGAAAATAAAATTAAAAGTGCACTAACCGCTTGTTGATCCATTTTGGGGAAAGTCGGTTTTTCAAAGAAAAGTCGGATTTTTAGGAAAGTCGGGTTTCATCAACGAGTTTCATTAACATAATTTCATTTCTAAAATTATATTAACTTAGTTAACTAATGTAATTAGAGAAGGGCATGATTGTCTTTTACATTAAAAAGCGCCGACGACGTGGCTGAAATGCCGACGACAAAATACAGCACTCCAATTATTATTATTATGACATGCTATAGTAATTTTTCATAAGGATTAATTACAAGTTTCAAGTTAAAGAAGAAAAAATTCAATAAGTAAAAATAATACTCGTATTTTGTGAGTACTAAGCTAGCAATAATACTCCGTATTTACAAAATCCTGGAGCATACACTAAAAGTGATCGACTTCTCTTGAAAATTTTGCTTCCAAATGCTTCTATCTATTTATAGAAACATTTGTCTAACATTACTTTTTCTGATTCCATCATGAGTCATTAACTCATTACTACTGCGTATCATCTACAAATGACAAATCAAATGCAAATCTCACAATGTTATCCCTATTTTTAATAATTATACTAACATGTAAAGTTGTAAACTACAAAGAGTATTATTAGCTTCGTACGTGATAACTAAATCATTAAAATACTTTGAGCAATTTATCAACTTATTACGTATGTTTATTCCCTTCACAGTGACAAAAATATAAAAATATAAATTTCATTTTGTTCAAAAAACATACTCTACAGTACATAATTTTTCTGTATCAAATTTTCAGCTCAAATTAAAATAGTATGGAGTATGATGGTAACGTGAAAATTAAATAGTTGTCAATTGAAAATTTGTAAGTAATACGGAGTATATAAAAATTAAAGCAACTATCTAAATGTAACGTGTGCAAATATGCACATGTCTATAACTCTATAGTAGAGTAATTAAAATTAATTACTAGAGTAAGAAATGAAAATGACTGGAGCATAAAACTCAAAAATTATGTAATTTTGGCGTCAAATGAGTTATATAAGAACATTATAATAGTGAAGAGGGTGATTCGAGTCTAGGATTATATTGGTAAACTAGTAACCAATGAGTGTGAAATGTCTCACGATAAAATTATTTATTGTGAGAAAGTTGAACATGGAGATAGGATTTGAATGCGTGGGGTGGGGCGTGAATACATCCGGATGTATATCTGACACGTTGAATTTGAATGCAGTACTCCATATATATGAGGACTGAGGAGGGGCCCTGGAGTCGTAAAGTATGGTATGAATTCATGGTGGAAGTGATATACTGATATAGATAGTCGTTATTGCATGGTCACTGAGTAGGTAGTAGTTGGAGAGTTACTATAATTCTATGGAAAAATAGAGATATATGGGGTAGAATAATAGAATTGCATTTCTGATTCTTTTTATGCATAAATTATCTGCTACTACCGATTGCTAAACATGGTCTTAACTCTACTATGGATGTCTTAAGTCTAGTGGCAATTAAAGTTTAGACGGAGGTATCTTGGATAATAGGTCTAAGATTCTATCCTCTTTATTTTCCTCCATTGAAATGAGATTAAATACGCGTTTCGTTGGACATAGGGGTGTAAATGATCAGAGTTCGCTCGTAGTATAGAACCCTCGGAATTGGCTCGGTCAAAACGAGCTTGTTCGAATCCAAGTCCATTTTGAGCTCAGTAAGGCTCAGCTTAAAAGCTCGTTTTAGCTCAAAATTTTAATAATTTTAGTTCCTAACAATTCTAAATATATGTTAATTTGATATTTATAATTATTATACTTAAAATATTATAATAATATATTTTTGTTTTAATAAAGGTTATTTTTAGTTATATACAAGTATTTATAAAGAGTTGAAAAACAATGGCTAACCGAGCTTGATTCGGACTCAAGCTTCAATTTTTTTAGCTCGACGAGCTTCGAGCCAAGCCCCATCCACCCAAGCTCGACGTTTACCCTCCTAGTTGGACCAATAAAAAAGCATGGTCTTTAACTCTTAATAACTCTCACCTTCATTCATAAGCTAGTAATAATAATAAGCCATAACAAACATTTAATCACTCAAAATTTCTGACTAATAAATCATATTTGAATGATGGAATGCAGGTACTTTATGTTGGCAAACTCAATAGCATGTGCATTCACAGCAATAACACTAGTGACAACATTACTAGCAAGTAAGGGTAGTGGAAGAAGAAGCCTCTTACTCTTCACAACAATCCTGATAGATGTCCTGATGGTGGCTTTGTTATTCTCCTCCATCGGAGCCGCTGGTGCCGTGGGGGTGTTGGGTGTCAACGGAAACTCCCATCTACGGTGGACTAAAGTGTGCAATGTGTATACCAAGTTCTGCCACCAGCTCGAGGCCGCTCTCTTCCTTTCTTTCTTCGCTGCTCTCGCTTCTGTTCTCTTGCTTCTTCTCCAGGTTTCCAAGCTTCAAAGAACCTAGCTCCTAACCAGTAATATCAATATCAACCCAACATCAGTCATCAGCAGCATCTAAGGTAGCAGTTGCGAGTGAAACCGTTAAAATTACGTTCTAATGACACATCAAATAGAGATGAGTTATTTGTGAGGAAATTATGTCGATTGAATGTTTTTAAAAGTACTACTACTCCGTATAGATAGAAGGGGTAAGTTTTTTCGTCTTTCACTAGGGCGTTATGTTTTTTGTCCTGTCATTCTATTTGAGTCGCTTTATTTTAAAAAAAATATGTCTGTCTTAAGCAAACATTGTGTTATCATTACGGTAGTAATTCATCGGTAGACATTTATTATAGTTAATTATTTGTCTATTTGTTTCCATATATTTTCATCATCATTTGAATTTTTTTTACAGGATGTTTTCACTATTTTTGGATGTCTTGACTTCTAATTATTTCAAAGTTGTACGCAAAATTCGGCATTTGTGATACAGACAACTTGAACCACTAATGTCAAACTATGACAGACAATATGAATGTGTAGTTTTTTCAACAAACTACATTCTACATTATATTACCTCAAATTTCATCATAAAGAAAATAGAAACATTCAAAAGCAAAAATAAATAAAAGAAATTAGGCTTTTTTCTAGTTTCTCATCTTCCCTAATGTTACACATTACGGGAAAATAAATAAATAAATTTATAAATAAATAATATCGGCATCTTTTCCATTATAATCAAACTTCTTCATCCCTCAAAAAAAATCTTTCATCTTTAAAAACATCGTCTTAGGAGTCACGGGTCTTGCACTAGTATTGTATATATAGAGAGATGGGGTGTGGGGAATCAAAACATGCAGTGGCTACAACTGAGTCTATTTCAACAAGCAAGAGGCTCAACTCTCAAAAGAGCAACAAGGTTCAAAATGCAAAGTCACAAATTGATGAGTTGAAAGCATCACCAATTACCATGGTTAAAGGCAAAAGTCTGGTTAAAAACAAGAGTAAAAAGAATAACAAGGTAGATAATAAGGAAAAGCAAGAAATTCCCATGAATAATAAGGTGGTGTTGAATGAGAAATGTGAAGAGCAAAAGAATGAAGGTTTTGATAAAATAGAGGTTGAGAAATCAATTGATTTGTCAAATGTGGTGAAGGGTAAACATAGTAAAAGTGTTGATGAAGTGAGTAATGTGGTGGAACCAATTGTGACTCAAGAGGAGGAGAAGGATTACTTATCGGTTAAGGAGGCCGTTCCTGAGAGTCGATCACCGCCTCGTGAAAATGTTATTGTGAGTTCTGAGATTCAATCCCCGGCTCATGAAAAAGACTCTGAGAGACGATCCCCGGCTCGTGAAAGCATTGTGGATGCTGAGAGTCAACCTGCACTTCATGAAAACATTGTGAAGGTGAAGGACTCTGAGATTCGATCCCCGCCCCGTGAAAGCATTGTGGAGACTCAGAGTCGACCTGCACTTGCTGAAAACATTGTGAAGGTGGAGGACTCTAAAAGTCGATCCCCACCCCGTGAAAGCATTGTGGAGACTGAGAGTCGACCTGCACTTGCTGAAAACATTGTGAAGGTGGAGGACTCTAAAAGTCGATCCCCACCTCGTGAAAGCATTGTGGAGACTGGGAGTCGACCTGCACTTGGTGAAAACATTGTGAAGGTGGAGGACTCTAAAAGTCGATCTCCACCTCGTGAAAGCATTGTGGAGACTGGGAGTCGACCTGCACTTGGTGAAAACATTGTGGAATCGAGTGTGAAAGGTGATGAGAAGCTGGTTGTGAACTCTGAGAGTCGATCCTCGCCTCGTGGAAACATTGTGGAGGACTCAAAGAGTCCATCTCCGCCACGTGAGAACTTGGTGGAGGACTCAAAGAGTCCATCCCCACCTCGTGAGAACATTGTGGAGGACTCAAAGAGTCCATCTCCGCCACGTGAGAACTTGGTGGAGTACTCAAAGAGTCCATCCCCACCTCGTGAGAACATTGTGGAGGACTCAAAGAGTCCATCTCCGCCACGTGAGAACTTGGTGGAGTACTCAAAGAGTCCATCCCCACCTCGTGAGAACATTGTGGAGGACTCAAAGAGTCCATCTCCGCCACGTGAGAACTTGGTGGAGGACTCAAAGAGTCCATCCCCACCTCGTGAGAACATTGTGGAGGACTTAAAGAGTCGATCCCCACCTCGTGAAAGCATTGTGGACTCTGAGAGCCGATCTCAAAAAAACATTGTGGACACTGTGATTCCATCTCCACCACATGAAAATGTTGTGGAGGAGTCAAAGAGGCAATCCCCACCTCGTGAAAACATTATTGTGGAATCAGAGACTCGATCCCCACCTCGTGAAAGTATTGTAGACTCCAAGACTCGATCCCCACAACGTGAAAACATTGTGGAATCGATTGTGCAGGAGTCACTGGTGTCGAACGATAAACATGAAAAGCAAACGGATAAAGTGAAGGATGGGGAAAAAATTGTAATCCAAGAGAAGGATGGATTGCCCACAGACATCCTTCAAGATGCCTCATTAGTCAAGGATACAAAGCTGGAGAACCAAACCTTACCACATGAGAAGACTGTTGAATCTGAAGTAAAAGGGGATGATGAGAAGCCAGCTGATTTGGTAAAAGATGTAAAATGAAAACATTAAGTGACAGAAGATGCTAAAATTTCTATGAATATATACTTCTGAAAATGGTATTGGTGATGTGATATTTAGAACTCTGAATATTTCATCAAATTGTGTACTGCTAGTCTACCATGATCACAATTTGTCTTTACTCAAGTCCTTTTATATGAAGAGGCTGCTATAAATACATAATAGTCTCAGACTCTTTTGCGAAGTGGCGTGTCCGACACAGTGTCGGAGTGTCGGACACGACTATTTAGGGCAAAATTTTCATTTTTTTTCCGTCTAAACTGAAGTATCGAAGTGTCATCTCGGTGTCTGACACGACACATGTCGGACACAAAACACGGCACCCGAGTGAAGTGTCGGAGTAGCGTGGCATAATACCACAAAAATTTAGAAATTAGCAATGGAAACTAACCAAGAAAAAAGCTGAATCTTATTTATCCATATCATATGCAATGACATTATAATGAGAAAACAAGGCAATAAAAATAGAAAAATGAGATGGCAGCACCGGGTGATATCGGTTCCCAACCATCCTCTCATGTAAATAATGTACGGACCACTAAAATGATGGACCCAACAATATGGATGTGAAGGGGTTGTGTCGAACTCCTAAATCCGAGCATAAAAATAATAAAATTATTTTGTAGCCCAGTACTCACTATCATGTTCTAGTTCAAGCCTAATCAAAGTAATATTATATGCGGATTTCAAAAAAAAAAAAAAAAAAGTAATATTGTATGCAATAATTGTGGTACACGAATTACCAAATGGATTACATGTATTCTTGTTTAATACGGATATATTGAACTTAAACTTAAAAAGGGTCAAATAATGGAATATTCTGCAGAAGACTTGTGTCACTTGTCCCATCAACCTATATACCCCCACTATTTGACCCGTTTACAGGTTTGTTCGTTTTAAGAGAGACTAGTAGAATTGATTCTGGATGTTGTTAGTCCCTTTCACAAATAAGTTTATGTAAGTGTCAAGTCTCTTATGTACAGCTTCATGACTTAGTATTGTAATGTACAAAGTTGACAGTTAACACTTACAATATACACCTTCTGACAGTCAGCTGGAAAAGATGTATAGCTGCAGTTTTACGACACCTTCACTCCAAATGTCGTTTCTGAATCCAGTTTACGAAGAAAAGACCCGGGATCCTTAGCCAGGATTATATTTCCAGCATGATCAGTCGATCTGTATTCAGCAAGACGAGGGCCAGTCACAATCTTGCATGAATTCCATGACTCTGCTTCCAAATTTACACCAAAATAGATCAAATGATCCAACACACTCATCCCCAAAACCGACCTACAGAACATATGCCAAATGGAAATGAGATGCTGCAACCTTTGGGATGCAAGAAAATTAAAAATAAAATATTTGCATGAAATAAGCAGTTCTTTCGGAAGATCAAATCACTTCAGTTCAATGGATTCATGGACTATGCATCTCGTCTATAAGTTCACTTCATGTGTGAATTTTGTAGTCTTGTTATTATCGTTCTAGTTTCACTATATATTTTGGTTTTAAGGGCCTCTTTCATAATCGAATTAGGACTGGCAAAACTGTTCTATACTCGTTTTACCATCATTAAGAGCGAGATAACGTCAGCTTAATTCATACATGGAAATAAAACTCCACTATACCACTGGTAACTTGGTAAGATTTCACTTTAAATTGATATTTCTGATTAGTACTCGTAATTAATTACTCTGCAGTTGACATTATGAGCAGCATTTAACTATCATCGTCTTAAATGTTTTACCTGCTACATGAAGGATCTTCACCGGAACCATCACAGATCTTGTCAACGGTGTAGATTAAACTTCCAAAACTAATGTCATATAGCCACACCTAAAATTCAGAGTCGATCGCGTAGACAACAAAATGAGAAACCCACAAGAAAAAAAGCGGAGTACCACACAAGACACAAGTCATAAAAGACCATCTATACCTCTCTAGGGAAGTGATGGTACGTCTTATGTGGAAAAAGGCGATAGTATGGAGGCAAATGTGGCACAATATCATGATCATGTGTGACACGAATTGTATTTGGAAGATATTGGGTATAATAAGAAGCGAAAACTGCATTCCCTATCCGAGGTTGCCCAAAGGTCATCACCTGAATATTTTTGACGTCGTGATGTACCTGAAAACACAGCGAGATCTTTCAATATAAAATTGAAGGGTAGGTGAATCAACCATAGGAGATTTGGACCATAGGTATAAATTGATGATAAGCAATAGCGGAGCTTCAGCTAACATAAATTATAAATGTCCAATATACGATATACAAATGGAAAAGGAGAATAGAGCGAGAGTCACAGAAAGAGAGAGAAAATAGCAAAAGAAAGGAAATGGAAAATGACATTCAAAATCGGACAAGCGAAACAGAAATACTCATTATAGAGCTCTAAAGCTAACAATACAGAGACGAAGTATAAAATAATGAGTAAAATAAATTCTTGAATTTCCTTTTTTCATATTTTAGCATTTTTGTTCTTCCCTTCCCTGCTATGCCATTAGCTATGTACCTATTTTACTTCCACAAGTCACTTTGGCCGAGTGATGGACTCGGACATTCCACACAGCATTTCAACACTTCATTTTAGGCTAAAAATATGTAAGTATTACACATAGTAGTGTGTCGGCGTGCCCAACATTCAAGCGAGTCCATGGACTATCATTTGGAATAGAAGTGATTGAGTGAGGCCTCATTTTTTATGATTCACCTCAAACTGGAAGTTGAAAATAATAGTTTCATGAGAAATACCCAATATACCGAACATACTGGTATAGACAAGTGACAGTTATATCAAAACTTTCAAAAATGGAACAGAGGTTTTAGATATTGAGAGCAATAAGGTCCAAGATTAAAAAAAACTTCAATCCCCCCTCACCACACCCACCTCTAGTACTACAAAATAAAACCAAGGCAAAGAAATTCAACACAAATTACCGCGAGATCAAGGGCACAAATTGCAGCGATAGCTCCACCCATTGAATGCCCTATCACAATGATGTCAATCTCTCTAAATAGATCCTTTGTTCGTCTAACAGCATCTATGATTCCAGGCCTCAAAGTGGTGTTATGGTAAGCGGAGTAAAATCCATGATGAACCTGCAAAATATTAAAAACTAAGGATTCAAGTAGCGAAAAGTAAATATTTAACCCAAAAAATGATGGTCAAAGAGCATCAAGCAATGGATCGATATTTCAGTTATTTTTACCATAGCATCAGGCATATCCGGATAATTTAGATCAAGCTGTTTCCAGTAAAGATCTTCAACCCAGTTCTGTATGCTGCAAAAAGATTTCAATCAAAAGCAGGCAAGTAAAAAAATATTATACATTTTAGACTTAGAAACTTTATGCATGTTAGACGCTATAGGGTTCAAAAGAAGATCAAACAAGCTAGTGACACTGTGAGAGTCGCATTATATTCAATTTCATAAGGTACCAATGAGACTGAAGTCAATTGATCACTCAACAAACGCTCTCGCGCGTATACTTAGCATATTTTTCCCTTCTCACGAATCACGTTGAGAGATATGATGCTCAGTCATCTGACCTCTCGAAGAACTCTCTCATGTGTATAGTAACGAACATAAAGGCTTACGCATGTCAACATGACACGGGAAATGAGGAAATGTGTCCAAACAGTGAAGAGAGAAGTGAAAACTGCTGTAAACAAGCCTAATTGGTGAATTATGCAACCAACAAAGAAAAGAACCTGCAAGGAACGTTATCCTTCATCTGCGAGGGAAGGTATGCTATTCTATAAGTTAGCAGACAATTGACGGACCAATGCAAAAGAACCATAGAAGAGAATCAAGAGATACTTTGGAAGTAAAGATGGAGTGTCTATGTGGTAGAGAAGATGGAGGATCTGAGGAAGAAGTCAGCAGTCAGCATATCGATTTAGAGTAGACGTTCAGTGACGAACTCTTTCTATTCCATTTTTTGGTTTAGTCATTAGTGTTACTTCTTACTGCTCGGTCATGTGACTGACATACCTAACACGTTAGGTGATAGTAAAATCTTGGTACGGGGAGACATTAGTTGTTTGACAGAAAAAAAAAAACAACCTACATGGTTATATGGATTATGGAATTATGGATGACAATTTAAAACAAATCAAAATTGAAATTCCAAAAGAAACGTATTGAGTTGTTTGTTTGACAAAAACACGGGGAGATTCCTAGACAAACCCAGTTCCCACAAAACGAGGAAACTAAAGTTGGTTAAAAAAACTTAGGTACCTAAGACTTCATGCAGGGACTCTAAATTCCCTAAATGTAACCAAACAGAATAAACAACTTCTCATAAAAATAAAATTTCATATGAAATAAGTTTTCATGGTGAACCAGACAAGCATTAAAATATCTTGCAGATAATTGTTCGGTTCAATATAAGAGTGTAACCTGTGTTCCTGGGTCCCTCTGAATGCAATGATAATAGCATTGAGATCTTCAGCATACCCAACATATGCCTGCAGCGGATATACGATTTAAATGCAATGTATAATTAAGTTTGATATACATGAAAAATACAAGTTCAGCAAAACAAATTGTCAGATGATAAGAATATTAAAAATAAACCTACCTGCAAGCAGTGCTGGATATCAACTATCAGCTCGATGATTTCAAATCCCTGTTACCAATTACCGTGACAAACACCCAATAAATATACAATCAACATAGCACAAAACCATTTTTTTAGCACAAATGCACAATGATAAATGATTAGAATAACGTGTCAAATACTGAGAACCTCAGTCATGCCATTACATCTTGAGCATGTCCATGTAAATAGCTCTGTCAAATCAGACTCATACACCTGCGCCGGTTAAAAGGTAGTACAATCAGATTATAAAGAAGCAAATCGTTTTAGGTGGAGACGTGGAGTAAACTCACCTAATATAAAACATCATTTAGACATTAGCACATTTGAAAATTGTCATATCTACATAGTTTGATACTTTGATGATGTCTAGAATCTAGATCCTTTACATCCTTAATTACTTAGTTTAACTGGTTGGTCATTTACTTACAGCAGCGTTATACCGGACCAATATCTGGGCAAGTGTATGATTGTAAACAGGCGACTGCTCATCATCCTTGAATTTGAATTCTGTACCATTAAAAGAAAAAAAAAATCAATACAAATGACGATTAACTCCAACTGCACACATCGTCACTCCTAAACATCAGAAAATATATATGACGCGCATCACTATCATAAATATGACGGCATTAAACTACTGTCAACAAATACCAACTGTACGACTGACATTGTAAGATTAAAACAAGTTCCGCCAACCAATCACCAGTTTGGTTGAAACAGACAACATTCCAACTCAAATCAATCATTATAAATGCTTTGGAGATAAATATCCCCATTAAAATTGATGCGCTTCCGTCTTCCTGAAGTCACTACTATAAATTTCAAATGACGCAACTTCAACCTAAATTACATTCGGGTACATCGGTATCAAACCTACGCTTTCATAAATTACTCTTACAAATCAAGTTACATTAAACTTCATGTTTATAAGTATCAAGCGCGGGATTCAAACTCAAGTCATGAATATCACCCATTGTAACATTTTTAGTTAAATTTTTTAGCCACACCCCCAAGATTTCCGGCCTTAACATAAATCCTTGTTCCGCCACTAATGTCTATGATAAAGCACCAAGTAAATAAAAACCTGTTGCTCTGAATGCTCTCTCGTAGGACGACTAAAACAGGTCAAATAGCCCCCCGTTTGAATAGATTCAGCTAAGCTCCATGCTACCCACTCTTTCTTGTGGGTGCATACAATTTGATCCGTTTTCAATTTAAACGAATATGGGTAAGAGTAAGACCCAACCATCATATTGGGTGAAAATAGCAGATTCGAGATTCTAGCATTTATAGTACATTGACAAGTCAATCTACTAAGACAACGTATTTTGATAGCATATTGGCCGCCATTTACTTAGCATGCTGCAATTTTCACCCGAAAACAATCAAACTGTCCTATAATTTCCTAATAAGCAAACCTGCAACTAAAATCATTTGCTAATTTAATTTGATAATCAAACTCGCCGCTAAAACCTCTTAATCGTATTTTATCCGCGTTTGGCAAACAGAGCTGAAATCTTAGAAAATTTACTGAATTAATACAGAAATTTGTTTATATGAATTAGTTAGTTTAAGTAAACCTATGTTACTCTGACATGCATTCGCCATTAAAGTCTTTAATTGATACACAAATAAAAGTGAAGTGTTGGAGTAACAAAGTGAGAAATTGAGATTACCTCGAGAATGAGAAACATTGAAGAAACATAAAATGAGTAAAAAGGTGGTTAAGCATCGACGTCGGTCCATAATCTGCATTTTTTTGATCAAGAACTAGGCCTAATTGGGTGGAAATTATAGGGTGAATCAGAAATTAGTGATTCTCACAGAATAATGGAAGCAGAGTTAAGAATTTGATGAAATTGAAAGTAAGGATGACTGACTCAGGAGTCAGGACTAAGGAGGTTTAAATTTGTACTCCACTGCACTACTTACTTCATTTGGGGGTTGCTTCTGCGGTTTAATCTTTTGATTTTGGATAAGGAGTCTAAATTAGGCTGGCAAAATTCAACAACTTTATTAGTGTGATACCGTGACCGTGGGGTAGGGATGTCAATTTCACCCGAACCCGTTCAAAATCCATCCACCCGAATAAAATTAATGGACGAAAATCCGAACTAAATGGATTTTAAGCGGATGACGGATGAATCGGGTGATGGATCGGGTCGGATTCGGGTGGAGATTTTTCACCCGTCACCCGATCCGTTCACCCGTTTATAGATTTAAAAAAAAATTATATGAATATATAAAAAAATAATTAATTTCACTCTATTTTTATACTCATTATCCATTTTTTTTCTTAGGGTTATTTTCCGTAATCACTTTGGCGGCCACCATTTTAGATTTTCTTTCCCCGTCTTAATTTCCGACCACCAAAAAATCCCAAAAAACTTTACGCATCTTATAATTTGCATATTTGTTATTGTATTTTAAAAAATATTTTTCATCCGCTAAGCACCCGATCCACCCGAATCACCCGCGGATGACGGATGGATTGGATCCGGGTGGTGGATTAATCGGGTGACGGATGGATCGGGTGGAGTATGCGGATCCGGGTGATGGATTCGGGTGAGGCTCCACCCGACCCGAAACCGACCCGTTGACATCCCTACCGTGGGGGGTATCACACTAGTATATGATGGAATGATCAAGAAAATTTTTAAAGGTAAGGACATCCCAGTTGCGCGACCAACAAAGAAGCATAATACAAAAACTAAATAACCTGAAAATTCAGACTATAAGGACTCAAGATGTTTCTTTTGTGGAAAGTCAAGTCATAAGAAGAAACAACGCAATAGGGTATCACGTTTGGCGTGTGAAAAAGGGTATGTTTCTATCTTTTGTCTGTTCCAAGGTCAATTTAACTTTGGTACCTAAACACTTGGTGGATAGACTCCGGTGCTACTACTACTCACATAAGTGTGTCCATGCAGGGTTGCCTGAGTTGCCAAAATCCGGTTGATGTTGAAAGATACATCTATGTAGGGCGATGACAAGGCAATTGAAGTTAAGGCTATAGGGACATTTAGGTTATTATTAAAGAGTGAAAATTATTTGAATTATGAAAAAGACTAAATTTATTGTTTCCAAAGGAACAAAGATAACCAAACTTGTCCAAAGCAGAAACTGGAACCAAATTCCGTGTAAAAGACAGAACAACAAAAGTCTCTTTCAAATCCAAATAATTTCCCGTCTTTAATAATAACTTAAATGTCCCTATAGTCTTAACTTCAACTGTCTTGCCATCGCCTACATAGATGTATCTTTCAACATCGATCGGATTTCGACAACTCAGGCAACCCTGCATGGACACACTTATGTGAGTAGTAGCACCAGAGTTTATCCACCAAGTGTGTTTAGGTACCGAAGTTAAACTGACCTCGGAACAGACAAAAGATAGAAACATACCCTTTTTCACATGCCAAGCGTGGTACCCTATGCATTGTTTTTTCTTATGACCTGAATTTCAATAAAAGAAGCATCCTGAGTCCTTATTTTCTGAATTTTCAAGTTCCTTAGTTTCCATATTCTGCTTCTTTGGTGGTCGCGCAACTGCAACGTCCTTACCCTTCTTTCTTTTCCTACCATCCTTAGAGGATGAAGCCAAATGAGCATTTTCTGCCTTTTCTTCCTTGATTGTCTCTTCCTCTTGAACACAATGAGAAATGAGTTCATTCAGAGTCCACCTCTCCTTTTGACAGTTATAAGTTAAACTGACTAAAACTTTTAGGAAGAGAGATAAGACTAAATGCACTAGTAAGTCCTCAGACAAATCCAACTTGAGTGTCTTTAGTTTTGAAAAAATATGAGACATTTCCATAATGTACTCCCTTATGTTCTCTGAACTTTTATACTTCATGGAAATAAGACTCGTTAACAGAGTACTTGTCTCAGCCTTTTCGTTTTTTGCAAAACGCTTTTCAAGTTCAACGAGGAACTTCTTGGCATTATCCTCTTCGGACATAGTGCCCCTGAATGATTCTGGAATTGCACGTTTCATGATCATTAGACTATGCGATTTGAGCGCTCCCATTTCTCCATGTCCCTCTTATTATCAGAGGAACTGGAGTCCGTAATCTCAGTGGAGCGCTATTCCCGAAGAGCAAGGTCCAAATCCATGCAACCCAGAACGATCGTAACGTTCTCCTTTCAATACTTAAAATTTGTTCCATCAAGCATTGGAATTGCATTGATGTTAGCAAATACCGTATTAGGAAAAGCATTCACTGTAAAGAACAAAAAATCATACAAACATGCCCACAATAAATTCCAAATTCAACTTTAAATAATCAGATTCAAGCAATGAAAAAAAATCTCATCATAACAACACACCTAGCACAACATTAATTTTCGTCTTTGGATTTAAAATTAACTTGTAAGTGGTCATCTTGGTGTAGTAATCAATTGAGTAATTTGCGAAACACTACCTAACATTTACCCCTATTTGCAAAGAACTACCTAACATTTTGTTTTGCGAAACACTACCTAAACTTTAATGAGTTTTGCGAAATACTACCAAGTGACGGTTTCTGTTAAACTTCCGTCATAGTGGGCCATGTTTGAAGATATTTTCCTCCATATTTTCCTTCCCTTTTTCCTTCCATTCCCCCCTCTTTCTTCTGTACTCGTGCATCCACAACACCGTTCAAGTATATATTAGTAATGAAGTATTATTGTAGTTGATGTCAAGTATTTGTAACCACTGGCCAAATTTTTGGATTACTTATGGAATATTACGTTTGTACTCAAGTTAGAGGAGTAAAATTTTATGCTAGACTTTTGTTGTTAGGAGTGTCCTAAATAGGTGACTTATTTTTTGTAATTGCTATGACAATGTATTCCAGGTCCCCTTTTAACTACAGAGTATTTGGTCAGAACAGAACCTCCGAGTCTCGGAGCTGATATCTTTGTTCTTATTTATGTTGTAACTAAGTCTTGGAGCTGCAGAAATTCTTAGGATGAGAGAAGAAACAAAGGAGGGTAGATTGAGAAAAGAGATATAATACTCCCTCTGATTCACAAAGATCTTCCCCTTTGATTAAAATATACCTCACATATATTAAACAAAGGGGAACATCTTTGTGAATCGGAGGGAGTATGTGAGAATGAAAAAAATGTATACAGAAGAAAGATGGGGAAAGGAGGGAAAAGGGAAGGAAAATATGGAGGAAAATATCTTCAAACATGGCTCACTATGACGAAAGTTTAACAGAAACCGTCACTTGGTAGTGTTTCGCAAAATTCATTAAAGTTTAGGTAGTGTTTCGCAAAAAAAAAACGTTAGGTAGTTCTTCGCAAATAGGGGTAAATGTTAGGTAGTGTTTTGCAAATTACTCTAATCAAATATTAACAATAAATTCCTATCAAATACTAAGACTTCCTTTGGGCTGACTTAATATTCACATGGAAACCTTGTAATCGTTACATATTTATTACCACACTCATGATTAAATTTCGGCCAAATAATAGTCTTCCTTTGGGCCGACCATTACTCGCATGAAAATTAATTACACACAAAAGTCTTGGTATTTTAAAACGTTTAATTTATACTCCGTACAAAAGATAGTTACTTTGGCAACTTATTGTTTCAATTAAACGGTCTAAAATACTAGACGCCTTATAAACTGAATAACCAATTATATGGATCTGAAAATTTAATATCCGAATTATTGTTCTTTAATCCTTATATAACTTTATCGACCGCATAATGATTTTATAATACTACATGTGAACATTGTAACTCATGTTTAAGACAATAGATTATGATAGACAGAAACATGCGGATAGCTCGCAAGGGTGTTGCTTAGTGGTTAAAACTTGTGGTCACCAAACCAAGGATCTCAGGTTCAAGCCCGTGCGACTTGTGGGCGTTGCATGGTTTGAGACTATGCCTTCTAGGTTTCGAGTCTGTCGCCCACGGGCGGTTTACCTAGTGTGCGTGGTTTGCAGGTTATGTGAGACTGTAGACACCCACATTTGGCCGCCAGGTGTCTATAGCAGTTTCCGACAAACACCCAATGATGATCGGACGCAAACGTGCTTTAATATACTCGAATATGGGCTCAAAATCGTTAGTATTTGGCTTGGGCTTTTTACGGAGTACAAATCTCACAAAACAGGCCTCAAATTCAGGCCCAGTGAGTCGTTTCCAATCAAATAAGACTAATTTGGGTCAAAACCGACACCAAGGGCAAAACCGTCTTTTAGCGACCGAGTCAAACCCCGGTCAAAGACATTTTCGAGGCATAAAAATCTGTCACGCAACTTTCGGAAATCCGATTTGAAGTCAAATACCACAGAAAACCAGCCATAAAGAAGAATTAAGCAACTAAACCTCTCCACTAGAGATAGAACTCGATCGAGTAGACCAACCCACTCGGTCGAGTAGGCTCGTATGACCCGCAGAAATGGGCACCAGATCAGGCACTCGATCGAGTGACATACACCACTCGATCGAGTGACCTCTTTTCCAGCTGAAACCAGATTCCTTTTTCTATCTAGAATCGGAGTCCTATTTCATCCAAGTCGCGGTGTTTTCTTCTCACCTAAGCAAAGCCTTTCCTATCCAAAGTCGGGTTCCTTTCCTAGCCAAATCCGGATACCCTCTCCTATAAATACACCCCTTTGCACACACAATACAACATCAACAACAACGACAACAACCTTACAACCATCAACATCCTAGGCGATACGATCCTATACTTTTTACCATCCCAATCTTTCCCCTAGAAATCCGATAGGAAACCCGAGATCAAAACTCGTCAAAGACCCGAGAGCAAAACTCGTTGTTGTGTGACAAATTTGGACCGTTTTTCCTCCCATTTAGACCTGTTTTTCCTCCGTTTTGCGAGATTAGAGTGCGATTATCGCCTTATTTTGAGTAATTCTCGCATTAGTGTCTCTCTTTTGCATTTTATGTGTTTTTGGTAGTTTTCTGTCTATTTCGATAGGACTTTCGACCGAAAACGTATCCGAGCTTCTATAAGCATAAAAGAGAGGGATACAGTCCAAAGAGCAAAGCACACAATTGAAAGTTCAAGTAATCCAATTGATCGACAAAGAAAGAGACTGGAAAAGAGACGGAAGATCACCGGGTGAAGTTTCACCCGATGAGTCACCACCGGGCGAAGTTTCGCCCGACGACATTTTTTCACCTCCCGAATATTTTCGTGGACACTCACCACCGGGCGAAATGACTGGGCGAAATTTCGCTCGATGGAGAAAAACACCAAAAATTGTGAAATGAGAAGAAAATCTCACCGGGTGAAATTTCACCCGGTGGTGTCAGCTCGTCAACCGCAGGGTGAAGTTTTGCCACATGAAGATGCAAAGGGTGAAGGTCTAACTTAAAGAAGAGGAATTGAATTATGGGCTTAAGATTGTGTGACCCATTAAAACCACTATATATACTAAACCTATGGTTTCATTTGAAGGTGTGCCTTAAGTGAGCCTCTTAGGAGTAGGAGTAGTGTAGAGGATTTCTAGTAGTAGTAGTGGTACTAAGCTCCTTAGTAAAAATCTCCATAAAAACTTAGTAGATCTTATTAGTATTAGATTAATTCTACTTAACAATTCTCAATCAAGCTTCCATCTTTAGTAGAAGATTTGTGTTTTTATGTTGAAGATTGAAGAATTTTGCGAGGATTGGTGACAAGTTCTTGTATTATTTCTTCCAAGATTCAATTTTTATGTTGATCTTCATCTTCCTCCTTTAGTTTTCTCCATAATTGGTAGTTTCTTTCCTCTCCCTTTCTCTATTAGTTAGTTTTGTTTTTAGTTCCTTGTTAATCCATTGTTTGTCTTGTCATTCTTTATGTCAGTGTAGTTTTCCATTGTTTGTTTGTTTTTCTCTCTCCTTTGTTAGTCTCTCCTTAGTTTGTGTGGTAGTTTATTTTCCTCCTTAGTGTTATTTGTTAGTATAGTTATTATGCATGCTTTAGTTAGTTTCTCCTTCATTAGTGTTTTGTTGTTATCCATTATGACTAGTGAGTAGATTTCTTGTTGGGGAATTTAGGGATAAGGATTTGAATTATTTGAATTGAGGGATGTTGGTGGGTTGTTTACTTGTTGATTTATCAAGTTTGAGGCTTTTGTGTCTTTGTTGACCTAGACTGCAGCTAGATTGACCTTCACTCGCTCTTATCAATATGGGAAAACTTGGGGTAGGAGTTACCTTAACTTGAGACTTACCCCTTTTCGCCGCGAAAGCGGGTTTTTAGGTGGGTTGGGTGAAGAAACCGAAAGGTGGCATTCTCCCTTTTCAACGTTGTGACTAAAACTTGATTCCGAGATTCTTAGACCCCAATTTCCAAATCCCGACTCTCCCCAACACCTTTCCCATTATTGTTCTAGCTTTAGTTGTGGAGCTCGCTAGCATTAGTTCAAATCCTCTCGTCCCAAAACCCCCATCTCAACCCCAATCGCAACTAAACCTTACACTTGACCAATATCGCTTAACCGCCTCCTTGTAGTTCGACCTCGACTTGCCGCTACCACATAGTAGTGACTTGGGACTAAAAATATTGTTTGCATGCGTGTCAGCGACAGCGCGCATCAAAATGGCGCCGTTGCCGGGCGATTAGTTAATTGATTAAGTCTTTGTTTTATTGTGTTTAGATAATTGTTTTTCTTTCCTCCTACCCTAGTACCATTAGGTGCCAGGAGGCTCATTGTTTGTTAAGTTTTTGCTAGGTATACTTTTGATTTAGGTTGCTTGATCCCCTTTTGGAGAACAAGTCACTTGGAAATATTGTGACCGGAGCAACAACTTGATATTGTGATCTTCCACCAATTTCTTCATTCCTCAACACCCCACCTTTGAACAACATCCAAGGATTCAAGTATGGCTACACTTGGGTCCCATTCTCAACCATCTATTGAAGAGATTTCTTCTCCCGTCTTCATCGGAGCCATCCCGGAGAGTTTTGAGCTTAAACCTTCCATTATCAATTTGATTCAACAACAAACTTTTCGAGGATTTCCGAATGAAGATGTGATAGAACATGTTTGTCTTTTCAAGGAAAGTCTTATTGGTGTCAAGCTTGAAGGTGTTACCGAGTGCCAACTACGTCGAATCCTTTTCCCACGCACCTTGCGTGATGGAGCAAGGAGATGGATTAAAAGTTTCCCCAACAATACTTTTTGCACTTGGGAGCATTTGTGCAACACCTTCCTCGAAAAATACTTCCTACCATCCAAGACCAACAAATTCAGAAGAGAAATTCAAACGTTTCAACAACAAGAAAATGAAAGCATAGGTGAAGCCTGGGACCGATTTCAAACATTGCAAAGGAAGTGTCCGCACCACGACGTTCCTAGTTGGCTTCTACCTCATATTTTCTTCAACTCGTTATTGGACAACGCCAAAGATAATGTCAATGCGGCGGCAAAAGGAGAGCCAACATCGTCAACCGAAAGGAGAGCCGATCTTGAAGCTAGAGTCGAGGAGTTGGTTAAGCAATTTGAAGTGTATGTTCCTAGAGCCAATTCTCCACCCAAGATTAGAACATCTCCAAAAAGATCAACTCCACTAAGAAGGGTGAGTTCACCAAGACGATCATCTACTTCACCACCCAAATTGTATCGCATTGAAATTCCATGTGATCATTGCGGGAGATATGACCATGACTCTGGTTTGTGTATGAGAAAGGAGAATGCTTATCAAGCCAACACCCAAGGAACCCACGAAAAGTCTCAAACGAATAATCCTAATTTGGGAACCGGATCTTATTCCATGCCAACTCAAGGATCATATCCTTTTCAAGATCGTGCAATTCCAAGAGACCCCAATCAAAGGGTTTATCCTAATTCATATGGTTTCCACTATCAACCGAGACCTCCTCATACAAATCAATTCAATCAAGGTTATTTTTATCCTCAAGGACCACCTCGACCTAGTTATGGTCCTTCTTTTGGAGCCTATCTTCCATATAATCAAGGTCCTCCAAGGCATTTTCAAGGTAACTCTCAACCTTTTTATGACATTCAACAAACAATCAATTTTCTATTGAAAGAAAATGCGTCAAATCGAGCTAGACTTGAAGCTTTAGAGGCACGTTCCGCCTCGCAAGCTCGATCTTCTCAAGAGCCGACCAATTCTTCCAATCAAGCATCCGTGAATGCCATTAAGGTAATGAGCAAAAAGGAACCGGTGAAACCCTTTGACCCACATACTCTTACATCTCATCCCTCAATCAATGAATCCGATAAGAAAGTGGTCAAGAATCTAACCGAAAGAACAAGAAGAGATCCATCCAAATATCTTGTAGGAGACCTTACCTACGTCATTGAACAAATTCCATTAGAGGACACGAACCTAGTCTCTAGGATTGAAGTACCACCCTTGAATGGCAAGCCAAAAATCCCACTCAATAACCAAGCTTTGGACATGACAACTGATGCGCGTCGAATTGTCGCCTATCCAACGCGGTCAAAAAATATTTATAAAATCCGAAATACTACTACTACGTAGTAGCGGCAAGTCGGGATCGATCCACAGGGACGGTCGAGGGGTAGTCGGTCAAGTCTATAGTCAAATCATGGATGGGATTGAGATGGGGGGGTTTTGGTCGAGAGAGGTTTAACTATCGCTAACGAGCTATTCTACGAAGGCTAGGGTCAATAAATAGGAAAGGTGTTGGGGAGAGTCGGGATTCGGAAATGGGGTCTAATGGTCTCGGGATCGAGTTTTTGTTACAACGTTAAAAAGGAAGGATGCCACCTTTCGGTTTCCCTCTCCCAACCTACCTAAACCCGCTTTCGCGACGAAAGGGTAAGTCTCAATTTAAGGTAATTTCTACCCCGAGTTTCCCCATATTGGTAGAAATGAGTCAAGGTCGGCCTAGTCGCGATTCTAAGTCAACAAAGACACAAAAACCTTAACATCGATAATTAACAAGTAAACAACCCACCAACATCCCTTGAATAAAATAATCCAAATCCTCCTCCCTAATTCCCCAACAAAGAAATCTACTCACAAATCATTATGGAAAACAACAAAGTATCTATTAAGGAGAAAATCACCATAACATGCATATTAAATAGATCTAATGAAGCTAACAACAACAATATAATCTAAACAAAACAATGATGAGAAAACAACATAAAAACTAAACTAGAGATTAAAGAGTGGAAGAGAATTATACCAACTATGTAGATCTATAAGAAATAAGGAGATATCATAGATAAAGATTGAATCTTTGATGAATAAAATGGAGAACTTGTCACTAATCCTCCAATAAACCCAACAAATCTTCAACTAAAACTTGAATAATCTTCTTACAAACTTGAAATCTAGATAATTGTTGATGGAAATTATGTAGATCTACTATTAATTACTATGTAAACTACTAGAATTTTGGAGGATTTCTACTAGAATACTAAAAAACTACTACTAATGGATGGTGTAATAGGATGGTGGAGTGGTGTAATGTCTTCCTTCCTTAGCACAATGGAGAGGTGACTTGGGCAATAAACTAGGGTAACATATATATAGTAATCTCTTAATGGGTATTTAACCTAAAGCCCATAATCTAATCCTTGCCCATTAGTGAGACTTTGTCCTTTGAGATGAAACTTTGCCCAATGAGTCTTCATAGGGTGAAGTTTTGCCCTGCGGTTGACGACATTAGCACCACCGGGTGAAATTTCACCCGGTGAGCTTTTCTTCTCGAATCGCCATTTTTGGCGCTTTTCTCCATCGGGCGAAATTTCACCTGGTGGGCGAAATTTGGCCTGGTCGTTTCGCCCGGTCATCTCATAGGGTGAAATTTTACCCTATGAACTTTTTTTCCAAAATGACAATCTGGGGAGGAACACCGTCGGGCGAAATTTTGCCCGGTCAAATTCTCATCGGGTGAAATTTCGCCTTGTGACTTCAGAGGGCCTTAACTCTCTCGTTTGATCTCCGATTGGGGCGTGTGATATGTCTTTGGAAAGCTAAGAAGATAAGCTTTCACCTCCAACTAAAATCGCTTCAATTAGAGGTCTAGAACTCTAGATATATTCATTTGAAGTTTGACCTTTCCGGTGAAGATGCACAATGGACTATACTTTTTCCTTTTTGCTCAAGGTTTCACCTCTTGGGTTTGGATTTTGGATTTTGGGTTGTGTGCTTTGCTTTTCGGACGATCTCCCTCTCTCTCTCTCATGCTCATAGGAGCTCGGACACGTTTTTGGTCGAAAATCCTATCAAAATGGACAGAAAACTACCAAAAACACGTAAAATGCAAAACAGAGACGCTAATGCGAGAATTACTCAAAATACGGCGATAATCGCACTTTATTCTCGCAAAACGAAGGAAAATGGGTCTAAATGGGAGGAAAAACGGTCCAAATTTGGCACACAACAATTCCCTCACACTAAACCGTTGCTCGTCCCCGAGCAAAGACCCAAAAAGAAAGTAGCTACTACTTACTAAGCTAGATTATGCCCGCTCCGTCCCTTCAACTCACATCGAAATACCTATGAGGTAAGGTACTCCCATGCAAGGCAAGTTGGGGCTTGCTCAAAATGGTGGATGTGACTAAACACACAAAAACACATAACACGAAAGAATAGACGCATCCAAAGCAAAAATAAAACACCGAATCCCTCATCGAGACGGCGGGGAAAGACACCGAAAACTTACTTTAGAACAATCATAAACATTCCAAGATAAATCACCCACGCAAATAAGGACCAAAGCCAAATAGTATGACAATTAAGCAATATAAATGTTGATAACTTAGCTAGGTCCTCCTAATCTTCTAAAGGGGTACTACGGGGCGTATAATGGAGTGGAAAAAGTGAACCATGGATTCGTTCGACACTGTAGGTAGTTGCAGTCCCGCTCTCTTCGGCTAAGCCAAGAGGGTCGTTCCAAACTCGAATTTTCTAAATTAGCCCAAACAAAAAGGTGGAGTGCTTACAATTATTGGGTGGATCGACTCATCACCCTTATCTTCCTACCTCGGGACTTGGTCCTCTAGTTGGCACTTCACGGCGATGAATCGATCAAAGGGTTTTTTTTTTCAAGGAGACGTTTTTGACGATACGAGTTTTCATTTGAAGCTCCTTTTCTTTCTCCTTTTTATTTTTATTTTTCATGTTTTTGTGCCCTTTTTCTCTTGCTTTGGTTTGCCCATTTTTTTGGCTTTTTGATGTGGTTCGAAACCAAGTTTTGAGGTTATTTTTGTGTAAACTTATTGTGGTGAGGTATGGGTGAAAGGATAAATAGGTACCCGGAAACGCGTCCATCCCCGGATAACCTACAAAAAATGGAGAATTTGGACTAAAGGTGCAATGGTCATTCGAGCAAGGTCATCTAGAAAACGGGATGCGGGAACCAAGGCCTAACTCCTCCATGGGTGGTCAAGGTGGTCAAATGCAAACCCGAAGTAAACCTCTAGTAGAAAAGGTGGACTCAAAGCTAAAGGATCAACAAATTCATTGCCTAAGAGTCATTCTACTAGACTAAGGTCCAAAATCTACGATGGGTTATCTACAATGGAATGTAAACTCTTGCAATAACTTTGTAATCGGGTTTTCGAAAACATTTAGCTCTAGACACATTATACAAAAGCAAAAGGAACACACGAAAAGGAAAAGGCAAAAAAAAGAAAACACGAGTAAAGTCATGCACTTCGTACTCCATCAACATTCATGCACAAAAATCAACCACAACACCCAAAATGCTCATCTCTTCGAGAGCCTCCCAATAGCAACAACCTAACTCCTCTACGAAAGTAAAGAAGAAAGCGAAAAGGAAGGAAGTTACCTAGCGGGTTGCTTCCATAACTCTTCAAATTGTGCTATCAAGGTGGTGGTTATCCTGTAAGAGTAGAGAACAGGACTATACAGGGGACACGAAAACATAACGAGAACGAGAAAAGAAAAAGGGAAAAAGAAAAGGAAAATAAAATAAAAAGAAAATGTTTTTGGTTTTTCGAAAATTTTCAATTCTTATGGTTTTTGGAAAGATTTTTGAAAAACAAAAGGATAGTAGATCCCTCCCCCACACTAAAACTGTGCACTGTCCTCAATGCACAAGTAGGGAAAAAGATCAAAAAGGATGGAAAAAGAAAAATAAGAAAAATCTTTTTGGATTTTTATAATTTTTCAAATGTTTTTGGAATTTTCGAAAAGTTTTGAAGAAAAAAAACAAACGAAAAGAAAATGATAAAAGGGTGGCGGGTTTAGGTGCAATCACATCACCTAAACCCTAGCCAAGTGACTAAGAAAATGAGAATAAAATAAAATAAAAGAAATTAAAAGAAAGGATGAAAAGTGGGCGTAGGTGTAGTCACATCACCTAGCCCGGATTAAGAAAAATTCGAGAAAATGGGAAAAATTTGGGTTTTCAAAAGGTCAATGGCGTAGTCACATCGCCTAATGACCGGGAGCAATACCAAGGCCGCTTTGGCCGCAACAATCGAACAATGGGACAGCTTGCAAAGTTATGTTAGAGATAAATCAATCACAATGACAATAGGATAAAAGGAATAAGAACGGAATCAACCAATGGACATGCAATTATAAATGATTAGAGACTCACCGACCCAACCCACACAAAAATACGCAACACACACACACACCACCGACTCCGGGAGAGGGTCTAGTTTGAGTGATTGTCCGACGCAAATGAAGCGCTAGGAGACCCATAGAAAAAGGGTATACCCTCGGAGGATGGCTCAGGAGAAAACTCCTCCGGACCGTCGCTAAGCGAGAGGGCAAAGTCGGATTCAATCTCACATAGGTCATAGATGGTACGACTTTTGGGCAACTCGTAGTGTGCATACTCCCAAACTCCCCTTCCTCCCGACTCAGTCTTGGTTAGTCGGAATTCACCGGGACCCAAGGGTAGGTCCCAATTGTGGTGAACAAGAATAGTGGTTCGGTTTGTGTTTGGAACTATTAAAGCTCTTCCACGGCTAATGTAGACGAGGCGCTGATGAGGTACATGAAAAATCCAAGTCAGAAAATAGGCCTCGTCAAGCCATATGGAATCGTCTAGTGGGGTGAGGTGGTCGGTCGAATAACCCAATTTGTTTGCAATTACAGTCACGAGACCTCCACAATCTAAGGAGGGGCGTTGGGTGACAATGATACGGTGAAAGTGCAACGCCACGTCAAGTGGTAGGTCTAAAGGGTTAGGTTACCCAACAAAGAGTCACAAATTAATTGCAAGACACACACATTAAGAGTATAAATATTATCGGCCGAGGGTAACAAGCAGTGGGAGAGCATCTCCCAAAAATAGCGAATTGCGGAGTTACGAATTTCGGAGGCAAAGGATAAATTAGCCTCGTAACCCCCTTTACAGCGTGATATGCGCTTCCAAAGATCTCTCCTAGATACACAGGCTTGTACGTTGCTCGAGGGTTCACTAAGTCCGGTACCCGAAGAGGGTAGGCCTAGCACTAGGCCGAACTCGGAAATAGTCAAACGATGGGGTTTGCCGAATAGTCTAAATTTGACCGCTCTTGGTGTGGTCGGATTGTCAATGGCGAAAGTTCCTAGGAACTCGCAAGTAAGGTCTTTATAGGTGAAGGCCGCGAGGCTAAGGAGCTCGCTAGTTCCAGTCCTCGACGATAACTCTTTAATATCGTCTACTATTCCTAGATTGGTCATTGTGTGGGGACAAGGCCACCTAGTGCTCTGAAAGATCTTTTCAGAGAAGGTCCGAGACAAAGAAGTATTAAGACAAGGTAAATTTATAGGCTTAGAGGACTTAGAAGATTTAGAAGATTTAGAAGGTGTAGAAGTCGAAGCCATACCTTGCTTACGCGCGGCTCGCCTTGCTCTTGTCTCCATAGTGATAACCTTGCAAGAATAATCCCCAAAAACTTGAGCTTCACCTCTTCGAAGAACCCAAATATAATCACCTAAGATGGGGATGAAATTATGAATGGAGGCTTAAATGTGGTTGGGGTGTATGGAAGGTGGTTTGATGTGTTTATGATGGGTGAAAATGTGGGATAAAAATGGTGATATAAATAAGGGTGGTTGAGGAGGGAAAGTGAAAGTTTTAAAGTGGGTGGTAAAATTTGGTGTAAAATTTTTTGGAGGAAAAGTTATGTGGGATATTTGGGAAGGAGAGAATTGATATTGTAGTGAGAAAATATGTTATAGGTGATTGACGTTCAAGCTCATGCCGTCGGGTGAAATTTCACCCGGTCAAGCACCACCGGGTGAAATTTCACCCGGCTGTATTCCGTCATGAAAATCGATTTTGCCAACTTTTTCCACCGGGTGAAACTTCACCCGGTGAAAATCTCACCGGGCGAAATTTCGCCCGGTGGTATCTTCATTAGTTCTGGCAGATCTGGCAGTTTTTCGTAGGGCAAAACTTCGCCCGGTCAAATCTCACCGGGCGAAATTTCGCCCGGCGGTCTTGTTTGCTTCCTTTTTCTGCCTTGTCATTCCATGGCTCTTCAATAATCACCTAAAATTTCAAATAACGACACGACTCACATTACATAATCAATTATCTCCCACAAACATGCTTGTGGTCTTCAAATTAAGCTCCATAACTTCTCCAAAAGCTTGATCTTCATCCAAATAATTGCTCCATGACGAAATCCAAGTTCATCCATTGTTCTCAAGCTAACAAAACTAACAAACACAAAGAAATATGATACATATATACAAGGTGGTTGTTGAGGATACCACCAAACCTACATCAAATTGAGAAGGGGTTAACCAATGCTCCCCAACGGGAGCTCACCAAGTTTCTCGGTAACAAAGGTCTCACGAACGTGACCGGCATGATAAATTTTTAAGCGTTGTCCATTAACCATAAACTTCCCGGTTTTCGGGCTTGAGATTTCAATTGATCCAAATGGTTGCACCTTGGTCACCTCGAATGGACCCGGCCATTTCGATTTCAACTTACCGAGAAAAGACTCATTCGAGTTTTCAAGTAAATAGCAATACAATGCTCTTAGAAGTAGATCAAACAATCTTGCATGAAACTCAAAGAAATGACAATATGAAGCATTGATGCACAAAGATAGCACATAAACATAAGAGGTCAAAGCAAATAATAGAGTATCCATCATGCCTCTATGTTCAAAAGACGCTTTCATATCATTGTTAAACTCCTTATGTGAGTGAGGAAGGAATATCAAAGAGGATAGAGGATATATGGTGTAAAAACCATTCAAATCTAGCTCAAGTGAGGCTTGTAAAGAGGTAAGGAGAGACATTTTATCAAGAAGGTGAGGGTAAAAGAAGTCATCCTTAGATAATGCCTCAATAGTGATCACATTATAGCTCTCCTCATCCTTTCCATTATCACTCAAAATCTCATACTCCTCAATAAGGTGGGTCTTAGGAGCTTCTCCACAATTCGCTCCATCATCAAACATCTCACCCTCTTCACTTCTAACTCCCTCTACCATGCACTTAAATAGAGGATTATGTATCAGAACCTCACATAGGCTCTCAAACGTATTGGTCATGCACTCAAATATAGGATTTTCAAAGGTATTGGTCATGGAAAGCTCAATAAGTTTATCACAAGTAGTGATAGGTATGCCCTCAAATTTACTCTCATCATCGACAAAGTGGGGGATGCAATCATTCTCAAGGGAAAGAACGGGGTTCTCAACCTTCATTAACACACAATCATCATCCCGCTTCATGTCAAGAACATCACAAGACATACTCACAATTTCCTCATTATAAGGCTCATCAACACCCTCAAATTCCTCAACAAGAGTCTCCTCAATAACCTCATCACCAACACATCTCCTACTCCCAAGATTATCGTCAAGTGTCACATTTAAAGGCTTGGAGCTCATATCATGTTGCATAGAAGAGGATTTAATTAGCTCAAGCACATCATCATTACAAGACATATTGACATCATCTAAATTCTTACATGACTCCATAAAATCATTATCAAGAGCATCATTATCAATCAAATGCAATGGAGAATCATGCACAATACATGTATTCAAAGGGAGAGGAGGAGCATGTTGGGATTGAACAATATGCACATCATCTTCTTCATCCTCTTCTTCTTCTTCATATATTATATCCAAATTAGAAAGGGGTGGAGGTGAAGAGGAAGTATTAAATTAATGTTTCAAATCATCACAAATGGCATAAGGAGAAGAATCATGCAAATTATTCACAAAAATTGAAGAAGAGTTAACAAGAGAGGATTGAACATTGCAAACAAGAGAGGAAGATTCAACTCTCGGTTCTCTCAAAGATGTCACTCTCCCATATCCCTCACGGGCATCGGTTCTAGCCACTTTCTCAAGCAATAATCTCGCCTCATCATCTCCTAATTCATAAAAGTTACCACCGGCCGAAGTATGAATCAAGTCTCTAACGTGTTCAAGCAAGTTGTCAAAGAATATTGTAGTGGTTAGCCAAACCGGAATCCCATGGCGTGGGCAATATGTCAATAAATCTCGAAATCTATCCCAAGCATCACTTAAACACTCAAACTCACCTTGTTCAAAGGTAAGGATCTCTCGTCTAAGTTTTTTGGTCTTGTGATATGGGAAGAAGTGGTTTAGAAAGGCTTGAACAAGATCATCCCAAGTACAAAATGTGTTAGAAGGATAAGAACGTAGCCATTTCTTGGCTTTACCTCCAAGGGTTAAAGGAAAAACTAAGAGTTTAAAGGTGTTAATTGGCAAACCATTCTTCCTCGCAACTAAACATTTTTAGTTGATTCACTTTTTCACTAGGCAATCCCCAAAACATATTTCTTTGAAGCATCGTGATAAATACTTGATTCACTTCAAATTTCGCTCTATCCTCATCTCTAATGGTAATAGGTGAGGTAACCATGTGGTCATAGAGTCTACTATGATCGTCTAAGGTCGTCATGAGAGACACAAAAGGGATTGATCAACGAATGAGATGAATGCAAGAGACAAGCAACATGAACACCAAGAAGCACACAAAAAGACTAACCTTTTTATTTTTTAAATTTTTTCGTTTTTTTTTAACCCAACACAATGACAAAAACTCAACTAACTGATCACCGTCCCCGGCAACGGCGCCATTTTGATGCGCGTCGAATTGTCGCCTATCCAACGCGGTCAAACAATATTTATAAACTTCGAAATACTACTACGTAGTAGCGGCAAGTCGGGATCGATCCACAAGGACGGTCGAGGGGTAGTCGGTCAAGTCTATAGTCAAATCGTGGATGGGATTGAGATGGGGGGTTTTGGTCGAGAGAGGTTTAACTATCGCTAACGAGCTATTCTACGAAGGCTAGGGTCAATAAATAGGAAAGGTGTTGGGGAGAGTCGGGATTCGGAAATGGGGTCTAATGGTCTCGGGATCGAGTTTTTGTTACAACGTTAAAAAGGAAGGATGCCACCTTTCGGTTTCCCTCTCCCAACCTACCTAAACCCGCTTTCGCGACGAAAGGGTAAGTCTCAACTTAAGGTAATTTCTAGCCCGAGTTTCCCCATATTGGTATAAATGAGTCAAGGTCGGCCTAGTCGCGATTCTAAGTCAACAAAGACACAAAAACCTTAACATCGATAATTAACAAGTAAACAACCCACCAACATCCCTTGAATAAAATAATCCAAATCCTCCTCCCTAATTCCCCAACAAAGAAATCTACTCACAAATCATTATGAAAAACAACAAAGTATCTATTAAGGAGAAAATCACCATAATATGCATATTAAATAGATCTAATGAAGCTAACAACAACAATATAATCTAAACAAAACAATGATGAGAAAACAACATAAAAACTAAACTAGAGATTAAAGAGTGGAAGAGAATTATAACAACTATGTAGATCTATAAGAAATAAGAAGATATCATAGATAAAGATTGAATCTTTGATGAATAAAATGGAGAACTTGTCACTAATCCTCCAATAAACCCAACAAATCTTCAACTAAAACTTGAATAATCTTCTTACAAACTTGAAATCTAGATAATTGTTGATGGAAATTATGTAGATCTACTATTAATTACTATGTAAACTACTAGAATTTTGGAGGATTTCTACTAGAATACTAAAAAACTACTACTAATGGATGGTGTAATAGGATGGTGGAGTGGTGTAATGTCTTCCCTCCTTAGCACAATGGAGAGGTGACTTGGGCAATAAACTAGGGTAACATATATATAGTAATCTCTTAATGGGTATTTAACCTAAAGCCCATAATCTAATCCTTGCCCATTAGTGAGACTTTGTCCTTTGAGATGAAACTTTGCCCAATGAGTCTTCATAGGGTGAAGTTTTGCCCTGCGGTTGACGACATTAGCACCACCGGGTGAAATTTCACCCGGTGAGCTTTTCTTCTCGAATCGCCATTTTTGGCGCTTTTCTCCATCGGGCGAAATTTTGCCTGGTCGTTTCGCCCGGTCATCTCATAGGGTGAAATTTCACCCTATGAACTTTTTTTCCAAAATGGCAATCTGGGGAGGAACACCGTCGAGCGAAATTTTGCCCGGTCAAATTCTCATTGGGTGAAATTTCGCCCTGTGACTTCAGAGGGCCTTAACTCTCTCATTTGATCTCCGATTGGGGCGTGTGATATGTCTTTGGAAAGCTAAGAAGATAAGTTTTTACCTCCAACTGAAATCGCTTCGATCGGAGGTCTAGAACTCTAGATATATTCATTTGAAGTTCGACCTCTCCGGTGAAGATGCACAATGGACTATACTTTTTCCTTTTTGCTCAAGGTTTCACCTCTTGGGTTTGGATTTTGGATTTTGGGTTGTGTGCTTTGCTTTTCGGATGATCTCCCTCTCTCTCTCATGCTCATAGGAGCTCGGACACGTTTTTGGTCGAAAATCCTATCAAAATAGACAGAAAACTACCAAAAACACGTAAAATGCAAAACAGAGACGCTAATGCGAGAATTACTCAAAATACGGCGATAATCGCACTTTATTCTCGCAAAACGAAGGAAAATGGGTCTAAATGGGAGGAAAAACGGTCCAAATTCGGCACACAACAATAACCTTCACCGATCTTATCGAGAACATTGATACAAACCCTTCCATGGCTACCCCATCTGAATATATTCGAGACATTATTTTGAAACCCATCGAAAGGGAAAGAGCTCCCGTTTCCCCAAGAACTACCCCAAAAGTTACAATTCTCATCAAGTTAGGTGATCCGGGTAGCTTTGCTATACCTTGTTCCATAGACCATGTCTTGATAGACCGAGCCTTTTTTGACCTTGGCGCCGACATTAGCCTAATGCCCCTAGCCTAATGCCCCTAGCCATTACTCGTACCATTTGTATCAAGGACTTGGACTACTTCCCAATTAATGTGCAAATGGCCGGTGGAACTACAAAGGAACCTTATGGACTAGCCCGCAACCTCATGGTCAGCGTGAGAAATCTATATATCCCCACCGATTTTGTTATTCTCGACATGCCTATGGAGGAGTGGAATCCTATTCTCTTAGGACGGCCTTTCCTAGCTACCAGTGGAGTGATTATTGATGTGAAGCAGGGGCGACTATCTTTCAATGTTGCTAACGATACGGTTCAATTTCTGCTTCCTGCGTTCCTCCCCAAAAATTCTTCTAGCGTGGAGTTTTGGAATCAAATGGTGGAATTTCCATCCAATGAAGAACCCTCTACCGAAGATCTTGACTATGATAACGAAGAAGACGACGATGCCCTATTTATACTCGGTTCTACCTCCGAAGAAGATATTCCCGAAGAATTTGCAATGCTTCCCGAGGTAACATGACTTATGGGCTTGCTGGAGTTTAGAAAAGAGCTCAAGATCGGTAACATTGAATTTGAAGTTAATGACCAAGACCCTCCGGGTTGCTTTTCAAGCAACCCCGACTAAGCTCAACAATTCAATTCGGTTTGGTGGTGTCCATAATAACCACCTTGTAAATATTTGTATATTCTTATCTCTTTTTATTTTCTTTGGACGATAGCTTTTGGATTTTTATTTTGGAGCTTGTTGTGGTATCTGCAGGAATTGTGAAGATTTCTTTTGGAGTTTTTTGGGTCGCGCTATGAACAATTGTGAGAGTTTTTCTCCGTGTAGCTAATACATGGATCGAGAAGATTGGTTTTGTCGAAGAGCTAAGGTTGGTTTGGGCCAAGTCGAAGAGAATTTTCATAGCAAAGTCCTATTTTGAAGTGGATTATTTTACCGGGTGAAACTTCACCCAATGACAACTTTGCTCGAATTAAAGGAATTGACGAAAAATCCGCCGGGTTAAATTTCACCCGGTGGAATCTTACCGGGCAAAATTTTGCCCTACGGTAAAAAAAAATTGTGACTTGGTATTTGACAGAAATTTCACCCGGTGAAATCTCATCGGGCAAAATTTCGCCCGGTGATGAAACCGCGCGCAAATGGCGAGAATCGGTCCGAAGACCGTCGGGTGAAATTTCGCCCGATGGTGACCATCGGGCGAAATATCACCCCGCGGCACCTATACCCAGCCAAGCCCCCCTTACCCATCTTCATAATCAGCTTTTCCCCCCTTTCTCTCTCTCTCTCTCTCCTCAATCAAACCCCAAAATTCACCACCTTAAACCACCTCTAATCCTTCCATTTCGTCACCAAATTTCAATCCAATTACATATTCCTCATCCCTATCACATTCCTATCATCTTCTTGGAGTTTGTTTTGAAAAATCGTTCCAATTTCGACAAACCCCAAACCGAGACCGTCATCACTATAATCGTCAAATTCAAGCAATATGGATGATGAGAGTAAAGCAAATGGCAAGGAAAAGGATATCCTCAATGCTTAATCGTAATTCGGGTTCAACGTCATCCTCAAGATCCGAGGAGCCGGCCGAGGTTCGGGACGAATCTGTCCCGATGCCCGTTCAAACGCAAGGCTCCGTCCCGCGTGAACAACCTATTCCGCTAGAGGTACGTTACCCTAAAGTCCGTCGTAATTTCCGTCACTCGGAGTCTGGTATCTATTTCGCTAAAAAAGCCCACCATGATAAGTGTAAGAAATTTTGGGTCTGTCGTCTCGAGCCAACTCAGGGCGGCTCGAGATGTACTTGTGCGTATGGGTATTGAAACGCAGGTACAAGCAATGTGCCGAAGTCTTGGTCTGATTAAATTTTATTCCTCTGAGGAGGAAACTTTTCAAAAGTTGACGTGTGAGTTTTTCACAACTTTTGAGCTGAGTGGTGATGATAATACCACTGTCACTTTTCAGTTGCGAAAAACTCTATACGTCCTCAATTTGAGGGATTTTGGTGCATTTCTTGGTTTACCTTCTTCTGTTCTTGGAAGGCCTAGGGCAGGGCAGACTTGGGATGACAAATTTGTCCGTGACCGATTTTGGTCTAAATTAAAGTTGCCTGTCAAAGGACTTTCAAGGGAGGAAAGATGCGTTCTTTCTCTATTCGAAACCCCATCCTTCGGTATTTGGCACGTATCATAGCCAATTCATTCTTGTCAAGCTATGATACGCACTACAATTGTAGTGCTACAGTTGTACAGTTGTTAGAGGATGCGGTTTTGAATAGAGGCCCGTCGATCGATATGTCCGAGGCCTTAGCTACTCACTTCGCCCAGGTTGCGAAAGGCAGCCGCAAGAAAATTTCTTGTGGCGGTGTTGTAACGATGCTAGCTACATCCTTAGGCATTGATTTTAGCGATTTGACACCAGTTAACGGGGCAAGAATTTTTATAGATGAGGTTTATTGCCCTTTCCTTGTTTGGCCCCAGAAAGGGGATTATGACAGTTTGTTCTTGTATAAGATTACTAAGCTGAGAGCCATTGCAATGTCTAACCCCGAATGGGTTAGGCTAGATATTGAGGAGAACTTCGCCATGCCGAAGAGGTCCGGGGAGTACGTTCGGGGTCACACCCGTGGTAAGTTTTATCAGACTGGATACCCCGAGGGACCTTTAGATTATGGCGACGATGACATAGAGGTTGTAGACGTATCAGAGGAGGAACCGGAGGTTGAAACCCCCGGGATGAGAGTTATAGAACATTACCATCATCATCGCACGGACCCTCTTCCTCCCACCAGACCAAACCTCAGTAGGGATGACAACGGACCGGATCCGGACCGGATCCGTGTGGATCCAGATCCAGATCCGCACCTCCATCACTGGATCCAGATCCGGTCCAGATCCGGCGGATCTCAAATGTCCAGATCCAGATCCAGATCCGTCGGATCTGGACCTGATCTGGGTATATCCACGGATCCGATTTTCGACTTAATTAAAATTTCAAATTCTTCCAATTTTTTGATTAACGAGTGTTGTGAACCTATTAAATTTTCATAATTTTACAAATTTATCAGGTTTACCTAACACCCGATTATCCAGTAACTAAAAACATGTCCATAAAGTTTTAGCAACAAGATTTGTTCAATCCCAAATAAAGATCTGAACGTACTTCTTTCGCCTAGTACCAAGATTCAGTACGTAGTAAATGGGTGTATGTTGTCAGTCATGCACTAAGTTTACGAGGTGATTTCTTACTGTTTGTGGTTGAGTATGAACACCCAAATTTACTCCAAATCCCCTGTTATTTTCCTATTTATTCTTCTCTAGATTAAAAAAAACCCAGAAAAACCCATATTCTACTTTCTCAATCAAACTCACTCCATCATCATCATCATCATTTATGAGCAAAGGTAAGAGGAGGAAAAAAATAACAATGGTGGAAAGGACGACATTAATGAAACACAAAAGTACAACACAAAGTATGGGTGGAGGCAGGTAGCGGGTGAAAAAGAAGCAGGCGAGTTTTAAATCTGGGTGAGGCAGGCGAGTCTCAAGTGATGAACTGATGATTGATGATTTTGATGAAGATGAATCGGCAGGGGTGCTAGGTTAGATTTTAGGGATGAGAGGAGAGTATGAGTGGTTTGAATTAGAGGTTGGAGTAGATGGGTTTTTTTGCTTTATTTCAATTACACGGCCCAACAGTTTCACAATAATATTTATCATTTTTTTAAAAACGGGTTTGCGGATCGGATCCGGATCTGTATAATAAGATCCAGATCCATATCCGTTTAAAAATAACGGATCCGGATCCGCTCCATATCCGACGGATCTCAAATTTTGGAATCCATATCTGATCCGTGCGGACCGGATCTTGCGGATCTGGACCGGATCCAGGATCAGTTGCCATCCCTAAACCTCAAACCTCGCAATTTTTCACCCCCAACTTCTCAGACTTCGAACCACACAGACACTCCACGTTCACCCAGTCTACCCCAGGTTTTCAGGAGGACGTTAACATGAGTCCTCCACGACATTCTTTGTTCTTTGGATCAGAGGACTTTTATAACCAATGGGGGAAGTTTATGACCGAACACATCAGACTTGGGAGTAGGGGTGTTCACCGGTCCAAAATCGGAACGGACCGGCTTGACCCGCGGACCGGCAACCCAAAAAATCCAAACCCGTGGACCGGACCGGTTACAAAGAAACCCGGACCGGACCGACAAAATACACTAAATTTGATTAATTTTTTAAGCGTAGACGGACCGGACCGGACCGCGGACCGGCAACCAAGTTTTTGGAGACCCGCGGACCGGACCGGTATGTAGCCGGTCCGGACCGGACCGGACCGTACGGTCCGGGTCGATCGGGTTTGCCGGTCTGGGTCACTTTTTGAACACCCCTACTTGGGAGAACTCGACCACTTCACTGAACTTGGCCCAGGACGCCAACAATGTGGCCCGGGATGCGCGAGATACTGCGCATAGCTCATATACGTACTCTAGGGAAGGTTTTGAGTACGCCCGGAATAGCTTTGAGATGGCTAGGGACGCTTCTAGGGATGCCCAAGCAGCGAGCTTGGCGGCGGAGGAAAACCAGAGGATGCTGCAACAGCAGCAACACTATTTTGATCGATTTTTCGGTATTGCCTCCGCCAGGGTCTTACTACCCACCACCTCGTCCCCCGGGTCCTATGTGAGTGGTTGAGTGTCGTCAGTGTTAGTGTGGGGGTGTTAGATGTCGGTTGTCAGTCGTCGGTAGTCGTTTCTCCTTGTCTCAGTAATCTCTGTCAGTCCTTGCTGCGCCAATTTTTGGCATTTGGTATTTATGGTTGTTGGTTATTTTGTGGTGATAATTTTGTTGGTTTGGTGAGTTGTCAGCCCCTCAGTGACTACTTGGGTCGTTACACACGTGAGGTTTATTGCAGGTACCTTAGAGAGGAAGGACCTGATTGTATGCTCCCGGTCTTCGATGAATTGATCGCACCAAGACCATTTGAAAAATCCAAACTTTTCTTTTTCTTTTGATTTTCCCGATTTGTGCGGAATCCGGGCGAGCATCCTACTTCTACTCCAGCCAAGCACGTGAAGCTCCCATTCCCAGGTCGCCAACGCAACAGCAAGATCGACGGCCAATTCAGTAAGTTTATGGACGTTGTGAAGAATCTCCAGGTAACCGTTCCGTTTACTGAGCTAATTACCCAAGTACCTGCATATGCTAAATTTATGAAAGACATACTTACTAGGAAACGTTCCTTTAATGAGGTTGAGACGATAGCTTTTACGGGGGAGTGTAGTGCACTCCTTCAAAATAAATCACCTCCAAAACTTAAGGATCCTGGTAGTTTCTCTATCCCATGCACTATAGGTACCCATATTGTCGATAATGCGTTATGTGATCTTGGGGCTAGTGTTAGTGTCATGCCCTATTCCATCTGTGAGAAGCTAGATATGGGGGGGTTGAAGTGTACCACTATCACACTGCAAATGGCCGATCAATCGGTCCGGAGACCTTTAGGTGTCTTCGAAGACGTTCCGGTTAAGGTAGGGAAGTTCTTTTTTCCTGTTGACTTTGTTGTCTTAGATATCGCCGAGGATACACACATCCCTATTATTCTAGGTCGTCTATTCCTTCACACTGTGGGCGCGATTATTGATGTCAAAATGGTAGTTTGACACTTGAGGTCGGGGAAGATAAAGTCACATTTAATCTAAATAAAACTTTAAAAGCCCCTATAACTGATGAGTCATGCTATTGTCTAGACACCTTTGATTCAGTCGATGACATTATTGAGTCCACTTTACTCGGATCCTTGACAAAGGATCCCTTGGAGTTACTAATGTGTGAATCGAGTTATACAGGTGATGGAGGAATTGGAAAGCTGAGGTAGATGAGATAGAAGCACTTTTATATGCAGGAGATCCGAAGGAAGCTGAGACGGTCGAACCCGTCAACCTTGATTTGTCATATTCTTGCTCGATTGAGGTACAGAAACCTGAACTTAAACCGTTACCCACGAATCTCATGTATGCTTTTCTCGATGAGGGTGAGCTAAACCCGGTTATAGTAAGTAATTCTTTGACTGAATCTCAGTTGACTGATTTATTAACTGTATTGAGGAAACATAAGAAGGCATTGGGGTATAGTTTAAGTGACTTAAAAGGTATTTCTCCCGACTTTTGCATGCATCGCATTCATCTTGAAGACGGTTATAGACCGTCTATCCAGGGTCAGCGTCGACTGAACCCGAATATGCAAGAAGTTGTTAAAACAGAAGTTATGAAACTTCTAGATGCCGGTATTATATATGCTATATCCGACTCTAAGTGGGTCAGTTCGGTTCAGGTGGTGCCTAAGAAAGGAGGCACCACGGTAATAAAAAAACGATAGGAATGAACTAATTCCTACTCGAATTGTTACAGGATGGCGCATGTGCATTGATTATAGGAAATTGAATGTCGCCACTAAGAAAGACCATTACCCACTTCCATTTATTGATCAAATATTAGAAAGATTAGCTCGTCATAAGTATTTTTGTTATCTAGATGGCTACTCTGATTTTTTTCAGATCCCCATTCATCCCGAGGACCAAGAAAAAACCACATTTACTTGTCCTTATGGCACCTTCGCATATCGTAGGATGCCTTTTGGATTATGTAACGCCCCAGCCACTTTTAAAAGATGCATGATTAGTATCTTTTCTAATTACATTGAATCAATTATGGAAGTATTTATGGACGATTTCAGTGTGTATGGTTCTGACTTTGATTCTTGTTTGCTGAATTTGTCTAAAGTTTTAGGTCGCTGTGAGGAAGTTGACTTGGTACTTAATTGGGAAAAATGTCACTTTATGGTCAACGAGGGAGTGGTGCTTGGTCATTTAGTTTCTGATAAAGGCATTCAAGTAGACCGGGCTAAAATTCAAGTGATAGAGCAATTGCCTCCTCCTACTAATGTTAAGGGGGTTAGAAGTTTCCTTGGTCATGCGGGATTTTATCGCCGCTTTATCAAGGACTTCTCAAAAATTGCTAAACCACTTACCCAACTCCTTCTTAAAGATGCTCCTTTTTGCTTTACTGATGCTTGTCGTGAATCTTTCGACAGGATTAAGGAGGCATTAATCTCAGCACCCATTATTCGATCGCCGGATTGGAATCTACCTTTCGAGATTATGTGTGATGTAAGCGACTATGCCGTAGGAGCAGTTTTGGGTCAGAGAAAAGATAAAGTTTTACATGCTATTTACTATGCTAGTAAGACTTTAGATGAAGCTCAGGTCAATTACGCGACGACAGAAAAAGAGTTATTAGCCATCATATATGCCCTCGATAAATTCCGAACTTATCTCATAGGTTCTAAGGTGATTGTTTATACCGACCATGCCGCATTAAAATATCTCTTAGCAAAGAAGGAAGCAAAGCCCAGATTAATTCGTTGGATCCTACTACTCCAAGAATTTGATCTAGAGATTTGGGATAAGAAGGGAGCCGAGAATGTTGTAGCTGATCATCTATCATGGCTTAGATTCGATGAAGACGGATTAGTCCTCCCGATTGATGATTCTTTTCCCGACGATTCCTTACTTGCGATCACCCTTGCCGAGTTAACTACCAACGAGCCATGGTATGCTGATTTTGCTAACTTTTTGGTTGGTGGCTATTTCCCTCCTAATTGTACTTATCAACAAAAGAAGAAATTCTTATCCGATGTGAGGAGGTATTATTGGGATGATCCTTACCTATTTCGAGAATGCGCGGATGGAATTTTTCAAAAGTGCGTACCCGATTGGGAAGTTAGAGGTGTCTTGGAAGGATGTCATTCTTCTCCTTATGGTGGTCATCATGGTCCGTCTCGCACCGTTGCTAAGGTATTACAATCCGGATTTTATTGGCCGACTTTATTCAAAGATGCACAAAAATTTATCCTTGCTTGTGATGCGTGCCAACGATCCGGAAATATTTCTAGACGACATGAGATGCCACAAATCGGTATATTAGAGGTCGAGATTTTCGACGTATGGGGAATCGATTATCAAGGTCCGTTTCCTTCTTCTTTTTGTAACCGGTATATTCTAGTTGCAGTGGATTATGTATCTAAATGGGTCGAGGCGGTAGCTTGTCCTACAAACGATGCTAAGGTAGTTATAAATCTCTTTAAGAAAATAATTTTTCCTAGGTTCGGGGTTCCTCGGGCTATTATTAGTGATGGAGGTTCACACTTCCACGAGAAGAGATTAGACACTTTGCTACGCAAATATGGTGTTATGCAACGTACCGGCTTGGCTTATCATCCTCAAACAAGCGGTCAAGTGGAAGTATCTAATCGAGAAATTAAATCAATTCTCGAAAAGGTGGTTTCTAGATCGAGAAACGATTGGAGTACCAAGCTAGACGTATGCATTATGGGCCTATCGCACCGCATATAAGATACCCATCGGTACATCTCCCTATCGATTAGTCTATGGTAAGGCATGTCATCTTCCCGTCGAGTTAGAATACAAAGCTTTTTGGGTAGTAAAAGAGCTTAATTTTGACCCGACTCTGAGTGGGGAGAAGCGGTTGCTCCAATTGAATGAATTGGACGAATTTCGTCTAAGTGCTTATGAAAGTTCCCGAGTCTATAAGGAGCGCACGAAGAAGTGGCACGATAAACGTATTCTTCCGAAGCAATTTAAGGAGGGTGACAAAGTTTTGCTACATAATTCTCGTCTTCGCATATTCCCGGGTAAGTTAAGATCTAGATGGTCCGGTCCCTACACCGTTACCAATGTCAGAAAATCAGGAGCAATCGAAGTGCAGAATGAATCGGGAGAAGTCTTTATGGCTAATGGACACCGATTAAAGTTATATCATGAAGATGCAGTTGTAGGTAATATCGACGTGATTTACTTACAATCCCCTTCCTCTTGAGGTAATTTTGGTCGAGCGGGACCGTAAAAACCAGCGCTTCTCGGGAGGCAACCCGTGCGTATAACTTCTGTAATTTCCCTTTTATGTTGTGTGTTAGATTTTTTTTATTTTATTCTTATTTTTTGAGTGAAAGTAAGGGAGGGTACTGATATTCGTTGTGAGAAGACTACGCAGGTACGACAGGCGAACCGCTCGGTACAGAGAAAAACCGAGCGGTACGAAGATGTACCGAGCGGTACAAAAACGAACCGGTCGGTACGCTTTCAAACCGAGCGGTTCGATTTTGAACCGATCAGTTCACGCAACGGGCTTCTTTTTCCGGATTACTTATACATCTCTACCCCTCCACCCATCCCTCATTCCCTCATTTCACTCTCTCTCACTAAACCCTTCCCACCCCTCTCTACAACAAAACCCCCATAAAACTCCTCCACCATATTAAATCTCCTTTCCCCCTTGCCTTCACCCATACTTCTACCACTCCTCTTCATCTTCAACAATGGTTTTCGGAAGGAAAAGGCAGAACGTCACACGTAGGTCAGATTCTCCACCGGAATCATCACATGCAATAGAATCATCGGAAGCACCATCATCACCACCAGAATTCCCACCGGTCACTGGGTATGAACAAATTATTTTTGAGTCGGAAAGACAGCGCGAACTCTTCCTGGTCATGGCTTCCAAACCGGTAACCCCTACCCGATTTCTTAGTCATGCTTTATTACGTCGCTGTGGTATCAATGAGTCTATGGAGCAGTTTTTTTATGGTACTGGTATGGGTGGTCTATTTAATATGAATTTACCCACTTATAAAGACTTAACCTTAGAATTCTTTAGCAGTTTTCAGTATAATGAATCTACTGCTACGATGTCATTTAGGATGATGAATCAGACTCACACCATCCCCCTCAGACTGTTTAGGGATACTTTTGGTTTGGATTCTGGTGATATTTTGAGTGCCCCTGATTGTTTTAGCCATCAGCAGCTTTGGTATTCTATTACGGGTCAAGCTCTACCAGCTCGAGTTAAGCGTGTCCCGTGTCAGGCCATTCAACATCCTATAATTCGAATTTGGCAAAGATTTGTTTCTGGGTCGATTTTTGGTCGTCATGAACATGGAGCTGTGACCAAAACGGAAATTGAATTGTTCGGGATGACTCTTAATGTCCAATCCCAACCTTTATTTGATCTTGATATTTCTTCTCTTATCATGAAACATTTTGGTTTAATTGTTACTAAAGTAGGACGCTTAAAGTCGATTAATGGTGGGGGATTGGTGACTCATCTTGCCCGGACTTTATTACGAGGAACTTTTGATGAAAATAACCGGGTGCCTATTTCTATGGAAACTGTGTATACTACTAGTGATTTTCCTGCAGGTTGGTTTTCCGTGAATGCTGATAATAAATATTTGTGGCACTTTGCTTCGGGTCAATCCCGTCTTCTTCATGATCCTTCTTTACCAGAGCTATGGCAGAACCCACCGGTCGATGACGATATCCCACCGCCTGCCGCACCTAGTTACTTACTTACCGTTACCCCCAGAGCTGCTCCACAGGGTAACCGAGGTCGCACCACTTTTGAACAAGGTGAAGGTTCGGGTTCTCGTCAGACTCCTCAGTTTCAGGCACCTCGTCCGCGGCCTCCTTCTCCGCCCTTTCAGAGGCCATTTGTCCCACCTACAGGTACTTTCTATCCGCCTCCGCCGGGTTATACGGAGATGCTCCATTTGATGAGGTCGATGTATGTCGACCAACAGCGAGCCTATTATCCACATCTCCGACAGCTACAGCAGCAGGGTCAGCTACAGCCGACTGATCACTTACCCTCCTGGTTCGGTCCTGACGGTTCGTTTCAAGGACCTACCGGTCCACCTCCTCTTGGTTAGTCCAACTTCGAGGTGCAGTATGACTATGATCGCGGTGTCAGCTACTATGGACACGACGATGTATATTCCTGCCATGATGCTTCCTTACATGGAGGTAATACTTTTGCTGATGAGACTCGGCATGGTGGGCGAGAATTCGTGGACCTTGTGTCTAGTCCGGAGGCAGCTGATGATGATTATGACATTGATGGGTATGGGTCTGATTCTTAGTCCCGGTTAGTTGCTGGTTTGGGGGACTTATCTGCTGTACATATTTTGTCGGTACCTTCTCTTACTCTTTTTGTCCCTCTCCATTCTTTATTATACTTTTTTTTCCTAACTCTTATATATTGGTTCACAATGGGGACATTGTGTGATTTGGTTTGGGGAGATGTTTTGTGTGTTTATTTTATTTTTATCTTAAAAATAACTTTTTTATTTATTTATTTTTTCATTTTTTGTGTGATTTTGTGTGTTTTAGTATAGAGTCGTGTCGGCGATGATAACATTGCGTTTGTCGCATGCTTTTCCCTAGTTTTTTGCTCTTTCTTGTGAATGACACTTATTTCCCGTTATTTGAGTTTAGTATTTCTTTGATCTTGTCACCGATTATGTTTTGAATGCCAAATGAGTAAATCGACCTGTTGTCGAGTAAGCTACTTATATTGTGAAACTTAGAGCCTTAAACTGATGACATCCATGATCAGTTTCTTATAGGTTGAGAGTAGTACTCCTTATGAGACATGTAACATCAAATTGCATAAGCATGACATTCGTCTCTTAAATACCTGTATGCATTCGGTTTGTGATTATGACATATGTAAAAGAGGCACTCCCTTTCTTTTATCTAATTCCCATGAACTTCACATAGCCATAATTTGACCTGTTTTGACCCGTTTATTAACTACCTGCCATATTTGCCTACCCTAGTCAAGCTAGTTTGGTTAATCAGAGGGAATTATTTTTTCGGGTGAAATTTGGTACCATATCATATTGTTTGGAGAAGGGAATTAAAAAAAATGAATTGAAAGAAAAATCAATGAAAGAAAAGAAAAGGAAAGGCGATAGTTGAAAAGAAAAAAAAAGTGAAACGAGAAAAGGAATGTGTTTTTGCTATGAGAAAAGAAATTAATTTCTATATTTTCGTAGTTGTTGGTACAAAGTCAGTTATGAAAAGTTGAAAATAAGGTGCTTGGTACTACTTGTAATTCCTTTGATTGAAGTTGGTTAAGAATGTAATGAGTTTAGTTTGGTTACGATTGGACTAGCTTGGCTTTTACCTCCACATATCCAAATCATTTTGCCCCTTCTTACCCGATTACCCTCACTTTATCCATATGTAAGTCCTCGGCATGTGTTTTGGTCCGATTGAATGTATATGTACGGTTGGTAGAGATTGATATCATGTTAGATTGCATGCATGTTCTTATAAGTTGCAGTTAGGTGAGTGTTTTGTCTTTCCGATTTTACATAAACTCACAATATTGCCCTTATTTGAGTGCTGAGTGTAAACCGCGAGAAATCTCGACATAGATGGTTATGCAAGATTAAAAGTTTGGCATTTGAATATTAATTGGGACTTGGTTTTTTGGAATTCTTATATTCTTCATCTTTTGCTTAAGAATTTGTTTCTTTAGCTTTGGTGTCATTTGCTTGCATGAGTATTAGATTTGGGATGGTGCGTGTTGACAAAGTTTGCTCTGAGCCATTTTATGTTGTCCAATGTGGGTTTGCTTGGGGACAAGCAAAGGTTCGGTTTGGGGGAATTTGATGAACGCAGTTCATATGCATATTTATTCCCATTTTGTCCTCCGCTTTTCCTGATTTTGCATGTCTTAGGAATAATTTTGATAGCTTTTTCCGTAGTTTGTTATGCCGGGTATATGGTTTATGTTTTGACAGGAAACATAGCAAAAGACGGAGTAAAGAACTACAAATGAAGAAAACAAGAAAGAACAAGGCAGCAAGACGGACAACGAAGGCCGAACCGGTCGGTTTGATCATGTACCGAGCGGTTTGATTTCGAACCGGTCGGTTTGTTTTCGTACCGCTCGGTTCGTTTGTGTACCGAGCGGTTCGCGATTCGTCCAAGTGACTTTCCTAAATCTTATGAAATCCGTACTCTACCTTAATTAGAATCCTACGGGATTATTTTATTAAATTATATTCTATTTTCTAATTAGACCTTTTGTAATAAGTATAAATACCCTTCTTAAGGCTAGGTTCAAAGGCACCTTTTATTCATTCAGAAACTTTAGTTTTAGTTTTAGCATCGGAACTCTGCAAGCTTGTAGCGGTACTTTTAGCTTTTAATTATTATTCAATCTTTCAGTTCTTCATAATCGGTATTTTTCCTTTTTCCCTTATTTTCATATTGATCTCAATCATGCTTAATTATTTTGTTGTTTCATCCTTCACCATGAGTAGCTAATTTATTCTTCTAGGGTTGAAGGGGATCTATGTTAATTGAATTGGGGATGTTAGTTTAATTATTTATTCGATTGATCATTCATATGTTATTGCCTTACTACTTGTCTTGTATTATTGTTTGATTAGTTTTAGACGTTGAACTAGTTGAATGTTTAGGAACCCAAACCTAAGATCGAAAGCTTGGTAAGGGTAGGCTTACAAGTAAGTGGGTAGGATAATCTGTTAAGTTGCGAGAGCCCGTCAGAATCTATCCTAAGGTTGACATAAGATTCGAGAGGTCGTGTCTTTGCCCTAAATAACTTTGATTGATTGATTAAATGATTAATTAACTTTACCCAATTTAATTGCATAGTGAACCGTAAGACCCTAGATCTCTTTTAATATTGTTAGAACCCTTAATTTACATTACTGCAATAGTTTAGAAAACAAACCCAAACAAATCGGAATTTAAATAGTTTAGAATCAATTATAGGTAATTAGCAATATTCATCCATCTCTCTGTGGTTCGACCCTTACTTGCTGCTAGCTATTTGTTAGTTGTTAGTTAGGTTTATTTTGATATAGGTGATCCGACTTTAGCCTTATCATGGAATTAGACGGACCTTGGTAAATTTTCAATGTTTTTATTGTTTGATTGTCATCCTATTAGGATTTTGTCCATGTCAATCTGTGTTACTAACTTGGTAGTGTTCTCGCTTGTCTTAAGCTCAAATTGGTGCTTTCTCCGCCGTTTCGATGAGAGACTCGGCGATTTATTTTCTCTTTGGTTGCGGCTATCTTTTTGTGCGTCTTTCTTGTTTTATATGTTTGTGTGTGCGTTAGTCGCAACCCCAGTTTTGAGCAAGACCCAACTTGATTGCCTTGCATGGAGGTACTCTACCTCATGGGTATCTCGATGTGAGTTGAAGGGACGGAGCGAGCCCGTTAATTGCCCCGTATCGGCTTAGCATAATCTAGCTCAGTAGTAGTAGCTAATTTCTTTTTGGGTCTTTGCTCGAGGACGAGCAACGGTTTAGTGGGGAGGAATTGTTGTGTGTCAAATTTAGACCGTTTTTCCTCCCATTTAGACATGTTTTTCCTCCGTTTTGCGAGATTAGAGTGCAATTATCGCCTTATTTTGAGTAATTCTCGCATTAGTGTCTCTCTTTTGCATTTTACGTGTTTTTGGTAGTTTTCTGTCTATTTTGATAGGACTTTCGACCGAAAATGTATCCGAGCTTCTATGAGCATAAAAGAGAGGAATACAATCCAAAGAGCAAAGCACACAATTGAAAGTTCAAGTAATCCAATTAATCGACAAAGAAAGAGACCGGAAAATAGGCGAAAGATCACCGGGTGAAGTTTCACCTGATGAGTCACCACCGGGCGAAGTTTTGCCCGACGACATTTTTCCACCTCCCGAAGATTTTCGTGGACACTCACCAGCGGGCGAAATGACTGGGCGAAATTTTGCCCGATGGAGAAAAGCGCCAAAAATCGTGAAATGAGAAGAAAATCTCATCGGGTGAAATTTCACCCGGTGGTGTCAGCTCGTCAACCGCAGGGTGAAGTTTTGCCCCATGAAGATGCAAAGGGTAAAGGTCTAGCTTAAAGAAGAGGAATTGGATTATGGGCTTAAGATTGTGTGACCCATTAAAACCACTATATATACTAAACCTATGGTTTCATTTGAAGGTGTGCCTTAAGTGAGCCTCTTAGGAGTAGGATGAGTGTAGAGGATTTCTAGTAGTAGTAGTGGTAGTAAGCTCCTTAGTAAAAATCTCCATAAAAACTTAGTAGATCTTATTAGTATTAGATTAATTCTACTCAACAATTCTCAATCAAGCTTCCATCTTTAGTAGAAGATTTGTGTTTTTATGTTGAAGATTGAAGAATTTTGCGAGGATTGGTGACAAGTTCTTGTATTATTTCTTCCAAGATTCAATTTTTATGTTGATCTTCATCTTCCTCCTTTAGTTTTCTCCATAATTGGTAGTTTCTTTCCTCTCCCTTTCTCTATTAGTTAGTTTTGTTTTTAGTTCCTTGTTAATCCATTGTTTGTCTTGTCATTCTTTATGTTAGTGTAGTTTTCCATTGTTTGTTTGTTTTTCTCTCTCCTTTGTTAGTCTCTCCTTAGTTTGTGTGGTAGTTTATTTTCCTCCTTAGTGTTATTTGTTAGTATAGTTATTATGCATGCTTTAGTTAGTTTCTCCTTCATTAGTGTTTTGTTGTTATCCATTATGACTAGTGAGTAGATTTCTTGTTGGGAAATTTAGGGATAAGGATTTGAATTATTTGAATTGAGGGATGTTGGTGGGTTGTTTACTTGTTGATTTATCAAGTTTGAGGCTTTTGTGTCTTTGTTGACCTAGACTGCAGCTAGATTGACCTTGACTCGCTCTTATTAATATGGAGAAACTTGGGGTAGGAGTTACCTTAACTTGAGACTTACTCCTTTTTGCTGCGAAAGCGGGTTTTTAGGTGGGTTGGGTGAAGAAACCGAAAGGTGGCATTCTCCCTTTTCAACGTTTTGACTAAAACTCAATTCCAAGATTCTTAGACCCCAATATCCGAATCCCGACTCTCCCCAACATCTTTCCCATTATTGTTTCTAGCTTTAGTTGTGGAGCTCGCTAGCATTAGTTCAACTCCTTTCGTCCCAAAACCCCCATCTCAATCCCAATCGCAACTAAACCTTAGACTTGACCAATATCGCTTAACCGCCTCCTTGTGGTTCGACCTCGACTTGCCGCTACTACATAGTAGTGACTTGGGACTAAAAATATTGTTTGCATGCGTGTCAGCGACAGCGCGCATCACTCGTCAAATTCCCTCCCTAACCATACACACCATAACTCACCTATATACATCTTAACGCTCACGCGCCTAGGCCGCTACTACGAGTCCGTTTCCGAGATAATTAAGCATGTAGGTTGAGGGTGTCACAAATCTCGTTTTCTCCTCTCTTTTTTTCTCTTCCTTTTCTTCCGTCTTTCTCGTCTCCTTCACGTTTTGTTATTATTTTTTTATTTTTATTTTTTCTCGTTTCTAATATCGATATTATCGTACTATTTTCTAAAAGCATTATTTCCTAGGATACGATATCGACTCTATAGTAGAATATCGGATCTAAAGGATCAATCAATAAACCGTATTAAGCACGATCCCGCTGACGCCGAAATAATGGTCACACGGTCCGAAAAGACTAATACGACATTATAACGCAGAGGGAAACATCTCGTCTTAGTTCGATTTACAAACATCTTTTTACAAAATCCACTCTAAATATTAGATATTGATTTTATAATCAAGTATCGAATATGACGAGTATCGAAAATTAAGTCGAGTATAAACACTAGTACAAAAGGCACTTGTGGCTTCGGTTAAAAAGGGCATATGGTTTCGCTTATATCGACGTAGTAAATCAAGGCGTAGCATTAAGTCGATGGGTTGTGGCTTCGGTTATGAGGCGAAACAAAAACCATTATGGCAACGGTTATTTATATGAACCGAAGCCATAACTGTTATATAAATCCACGGTTGTCAAATTGAACCGTAGCAAAAAGTGAGTAATGACTTCGGTTGTTATGTTGAACCGTAGCCAATAGTGAGTAACGACATCGGTTTAGTGTAACAACCGAAGCCAAAAGTGGAGAAAATGCTACAGTTAATATTGAACAACCGAAGCCAGATCTCAATTAAAAATTTTAAAAAAAATATTCCAACATTTTTTTTGTAACATGCACATATATAATATTAAATAACCAACAAAAATATTTTGTATTGTATTCAAATTTACACAATCATAATCACACTTGGCTAGTCGTGGATAACTAAAGACAATCTAGAAATTTAAGTTATATAAATCCACCGCTATATCTTTTATCATTTGACATCTTGTCGCATACTCCACCGGCATTTATCTTGATCACTTGTGACTTGTCTACAACAAAAGATAAAAAAATCATTTCGTCAAACATTTTTCTAAATAACCACAAAACTTGTGACAATTTTATTGGCATACCTATCCATTTAGTTAAGAGGACTAAATGGATATTTCGACGATTACTTGAGTGTTGGTCAAAACCTGACGATTATAGACATAAGTATGCATTTAATCAGAAACAATAAGTCAAGCTACGAGTCACACTCATTCGCCATATATCTAATAAATCCACGAATACAAGGGAACTAATACTCCATGAGATAAAACGTACCAATAACAACAACAACAACAAAGCCTTTACGATATAAGCTAAGTTAACAAGATGGAATTATTGTACCACACTAACAATACACATTTAATAACCAAGCAGCAATAAAGGTTAACACTAGTGAATATTACAGATAAAATGACACGCACATTCAATGCTTGATGGTCCAAACACATGTTGACTCGAGGACCTGGAGGCAGATCCTGAAATCAGGGATAAAATTGATTATTTCAAGTCTTTTTTGAGGATCATGAAGGTTAATTTTTCGAGGATCATGAAGGTTAATTTTTCGAGGATCATGAAAGTTAATTAACCAGTAACAAAGTGTTTCAGAGAACTAATCAATTTAGATAGTTTTAATAAACCACATACTCAGGAGCATTATGTCTGCCCATACATCCTTTTCTTACTAAAGAGAAGTAGTGTCAACAACATGACAATTTTTTTTTAGTAAAAACTAAATAAGCAGAAACTACTAACAGATAAAGTGAAATTCCAGTAGTTACAAACCTTAATATATCTATCTATCTCGATGTGTCGTGATTTGACATTATTTAGAGCACCTGTCGTATCCGCTCAGATAAGTTAACAAGAAAACAACCGAATAGAAAATTATCATGTACAAATTCAGCATTTGATGTACGGCTGGAAAGTAATTATTTGGCAACTAGCATTTACTAGTTATAAAGGTAATTAACGAATTCTTAATTTTATCAGATCATTGTTAAGGAAATTTCAAGATATACACACGATGATTTATCTATAGCACAATCAATAGAAGCATTTATAAACAGATAGCCCAATTATTTTTGCGAACATGTTAAAGACGAGCTGTGGTCAAAAAACCATTAGTACTTCATGCGTAAATCAGATATAGCCAAATTAAACCCGATCCTAAAGAAACCTTATTAAATAATTGAATGGTTGTTGCTAGGATTTAAATAACAACTTAATCAAACAAACAAATATATATACACACACACACACACACACACTACTCAATTTCGAAGACCCCGAACTATTCTTACCCCCTCAGCAACCCGATAATAAAGACTTGAAACATACATGAGTCCGAAACAACCTGGCCTCAAGTAGATTATATCTGATATATCCCGACATTGAGGGAAGTGGCAACTGACTGCATCTATTTATTACATCAAATAAAAAGTTATAAATAGTTCTCTTCCTAGGTCCCTAATTTAGCAGCTTTCATTGACAAACATAAGAATCGCAACAATGGAAGCTATGTTTTTGGGGCTCGGTCAGAAGTATTTGACATGACATGGGTAATGGGTGTGTGTATCCAAGTGACGGACTTGACTATTTTTATGAAAATTAGGCATATATTTATATAAAATGAAGAGTTCGGGTGTACCCATGTCCGAGTGTCAAGCGTTGGACACAGGTACGCAAGGTAAATTAGAAGAGTCAGATTAATATAGAATGGAAGAGATTTTTTGTACTCCCTCCGTTCCAATGAATTGTTTGCCTTTCCTTTTGGCACCAAAGTTAAGGGAACCAATGAAGAAGTGACATGTAGAGCAAAATCATGAGAATGATCAAATTGCATATAAAAAACATTTCTAAAATAGAAAGGCAAACAATTCATTGAAACGCCCCAATATGAAATAGGCAAACAATTCATTGAGACGGAGGGAGTAACTATTTATACCTCTATCTGCATTCCTTCCGATCCAGCTATGTCTGCCAAACAATTGATAGCGACCAGGACCCGTGAGAGAAGTTGAGAAGGCAAATCTGGTAGACATTTCAAAATATTTGTTAATGAGCCTAGACAATAAGTCAATCCAATAATTGGACAACCAATTATTAAATAAACTTAAATCATTATATGTCACAGAACCATAAAAAAAATTCTTAGAGAGGATAAAAGAGGAGCGTCATAAGAAACAACCTTAGGTGTGCAACAACAGGTCCTAGTTCCTATGAGTCATTTTGTAAAATGTTGGCATCGACACACTTTAGAATTCCAGCACATATGGGAAAAAAATGATATTAGGTTAAAAGTCAAATCAATAACTTGTAAAATTGTTGCAAAATCCCAAAATAATGCTTCCGATGTACTTTTGATATCATCTATTTTACCTAAAAGAACTTGGAAACAATGCTTGAGTTGAGCTATTCATATTCAGGCAAAGAGTACTTTTATATACTGCATTAAGCAATACTCGTACCAATATTTTTTTGGGTATGATAACATTATAATCATGACTATAAACTGAGTAGAGCATAGGTACCACGAGACAATGGTGAATCGGCTACCCAACCTTCTCGACAATATGTAGCCTAAGCTGCAATATTAGGTCTTGTTCATATGAATTGAATTCCCCGATAATTATCAACTGAGAGAACCTCACATGGTCCGCGACCACATCTTTACCGCCTGGAACACTACCTTGAACTGGTCACAGATGATTGTATCACACCTTGGGTACGCCTTTTCGGTCGCGTCGTCAGAGTCCGAGACGCCTTGGCACGCCACAAGCAGGGTTGACTGTACTCGTGCATTGGGGCACCTCGAAAAATACTTCAAACCACTAACAAATCAAATTTCTATCCAAAATCATAATCGACACTAAACAAACCCTAACACAAGTAAACAATCCTAAAATAAAATTGAATTATAATAAATAAAAAAACCAAAATCAGTCATTAACTACTAGGTTATAGGGAGCGAACCCTAAAAATTAAACATTAATGGGAATTGACAGCCACAACCAATTCATTGACGATAAATAATCACCTGCTTGTTCATTGACAGCCACGTTAAGGTGGACGCTGAAGTTATTTGACGAGCGCAGATCAAGCTTAGAAGGAAAGGAGGTCGCTGGTCTAGCTGTTATATGTAGGCCGATGGTCGAGATTGTCGAGCTATCAATGACGAGTGAGGGCGATGCAGGTAGTTTAGGGGATCCGAAGGATCGACTGATTTCAAGGGTAAGTCGGCGAGAAGTGAATTGAAGGGCCAATTATGTTTGAAGAGAATTGTGGAGGGTAAAATTCGTGGGTCTTGTTACAGAACTCTTGTAGACGGTTGTAGTTTAGGAATTGAGGAGGATTAAGTTCGTGAGAAATGAGGTGTTTAATGAGTATGGTCTATGGGTTTCGAATGTTATTTAAGGATTTTTTTATACGATTAGGAAATTATTCTATAAATCAAGTTACTTATATTAGGATCTAGTTTTAAGAATTTTAGGCACTACGTATATCGTCATTAATGAGTAGTATAATAAAAATTGACACTTTTTCTATAGACAATTAATTTTATTTATGTTAACAAAAAAAATTACGGTTTCTTAATTACAATTGCTACCATTTAGAATCACTTCTGGCTACGGTTAAAAACTCAACCGAAGCCTTTTATATTTGGCTACGGTTTGTTGATTAAAACCGTTGCCCTTTATAACCACTTTTGGCTACGGTTTATAAGCTCAACCGAAGCATTTTATATTTGGCTACGGTTTTTTCTATACAACCGTAACCATTTATAAATCCTATTCCTATAGGATCTTGTGGTTACGGTTATTATATGCAACCATAACCTTATCCACAAGCCAAATGTGTTTTTTGTACTAGTGAAATTGTATCATATTTTTACACGACTTAGCAAAATTACCGATTTTCAAAATTAAAAGCAAATCAAGAAAGCAACATTTTTCAAAGCGGACAGCAGTCCGTACAGGGGGCACTCGACCGAGTGCCTAGCCCACTCGGTCGAGTGGCACCCAAAAAAGCGAACAGGAAGTCCGTAGCGAGACCACTCGACCGAGTGGTCCCCTTTACACAAAGAACGCGGGTTTTACACATCGCATAAGCATCATCAAATATTTTCAACGACTTCAGTCGTCACGTGCTAAAGTCAATCACGTGATTTACTCCTTTCAAAACCATACATCATACCTTTCATTTATTTATGCTCCGTTATTATCGCGATTGTGGCAAATCGTAATTTGTTGTATTGTATTTCCGGGTGGTATACCGCTCGTATGTTGTAATTTGCTTTTACGCTTTTATCTCGTTGTTTGTTTTATTGTACTAAAACGAACCTCACATGCTAAAACAACTTTGACCTAATTCAAAGATGCATTAAACGACATAGATCAAACATATTTCACATGTTTAGTCAAAACACTGTTTGCATATCATTCAACCGTCAAACTAACACGCGTACACAAAAATTGAACGATATCTAAGTAGAGGCCGCTAAGTGCGGGCGGGGTTGGGTGTTCTTTGTGAACTTCCCAACATGTACCCTCACCCCTTACTCAGAACCGTGGTTTATGGATGTCTGAAACCGTTGGCACAGGAGAGTCATTCAATACACGATTTTCGATAATGTCAGAATCAGTATCGTAATGCAAAGGGACGAACCCCATAAACTCTGAAATCCGAATGGGCCGTACTTTGTGCACGGCCCACCAAGATATGGAGTGGGTTCGAACGGGCCCGAACTCCCACAAAGTTCGGTGGCGACTCCATTTAGATTTAAATTTCGATTTGAGATCCATCTCACATAAGATTCATTCGCCGCCCCAAATCCGCGCGTGGCCGCGTCGGGGTGGACCTATGTTATGTCCACAGAGACGAACAAAAGAATCAATCACGACATATATAACTTCATCAAAATTGTAATCATTACCGTCTAATTGTTGTTGATGCGAAAAAACCGAAAGCGAACCACGAATCAAACCAAATAAATCTGACCCAAAAATTTTAATATGAAGGCGGCTCTGACACCACTTGTTAGATTTAATCCGACTAAATACTGAAAACTTCATACTAAATTAATTGATATACCGAATAGCAGAAGCGTACCTGACTCCATTGGAGAAGAAAGGTGGAACGAGAGTAGGTTAGAGTGTGCTGTCAGGACTATAACGCTGACTATATATAGGGAGGGTATGAAAACCCTAGTCACCTATATTAGCCGCTTAGTAGATATGCTCATCATGTATCACTTAAAGCCCCAATGAGTCTCTACACTATTATAGTATCCGGCCCATACTTTATAAGACGTAAACAGGCTCGTGTTATTATTATTATGACGGATCACATATTTGGGCTCAACTTAAGTGACAACTAATAAATACGGTAGGTCCAAATAATATTGTCAACGTATATTGTATTAGACCCATAATTCTTACCGAATCTTTATCAATTATTTTTACTCTGATATTAGTCCTTTCTTGTGTTAATATCTTCCCATAATTCATTCAAAGAACTTATTAGAGATGCTTGGTACTTCGCCATTAGTCCTGGATGACAACTATCATTGTTTCAAAAGATTGCCTTGGCACATCATGGCGAACCGTCGATGGACTTACCATAAATCGCTTTCGGCGGTGCCTCCATTAAGCCTCATCATGCAACGTTGGGTAACCGACGATATTTTCTTAGACGACTTTGTCTCACTGTTTCGATATTGATGTTTTAAGATTGTGTGACCATACTAACTCTCCCTACCTCGTATTGGGTCTCAATTGTATCGATTTTCACAATTCACAATAAAACGATATGATAACAATTAATGAAAGGACGAAAATTGGATATGCAACTGTTCTTAATTGATTAAAGAAGATAGGTTGCTTGAGTAGAACTATAGTGAATTGATATCACCTAGGTTCTAAGAAGCTGAACATACATCAGAGTTAATCATAAAAATTTGCCTAACATACTAGAGATACTGAATGGCCCTTAAATAGGCTACTAGAGCTACAAATGACAAAATATCCAGTTGTCCTCTTTGATCAGGTGCCTCCCTTTTTTATAGTGATGTCATTGCTTGTGATGTCATGTTCTTTTCTTTGATCCTTTGCAGCAGCAGACTTAACATTGACATTTGCAGCATTAACAACAGTAGCAGTAGCATTCAGTAGTGCAGTAGTTGCAGTAGCATTCCTCCTATCATTTCCCGCCTCTTCAGATGATCCTTGACCCTAAGGATCAAAAGTTGGATATAACTTAAGAAGATCAAAAAGAAATTCCCATGTCGCATCTTCTATTGGAGCATTAGACCATTTGACCAGTACTTTAGTACTCTGTGTCCTTCCCCTTTTTACTGACCTTCTTGCCATAATTAGTTCTGGGTATTTAGGGCAAGGTTGTTCCTCAGGAAACTCTGTAGGCTGTGGAGGTAACTCATGGCATTTTTTGAGTAGTGACACATGAAATGTGGGATGCATCTTGGCTGTAGATGGTAATGCTAGCTTGTAAGCGACTGGACCGACCCTCTTCATCACCTGATAGGGGCCATAATATTTTCTTGATAGCTCCTGGTTGTGTCTTCTTGCAAGAGACTGTTGTCTATATGGTTGTAACTTGAGATAGACATAGTCTCCAACTTCAAAGCTTCTTTCACTTCTTCCCTTATCTGCTTGTTGTTTCATTCTGTTCTTAGCCCTTGCAAGATGTAGCTTGATCCTATCCGTCGCCTCCTCCTTAGCTTGTAGTGTCCTGTCAACCGCCTCAACCTTGCTATCGCCGGGAAAGTAGGGTAGATGAATTGGTGATGGCTGTCCATATACCACCTCATAAGGGGTTGCTTTGAGTGAACTGTGATAGGTGGTATTGTACCAAAATTCAGCGGATGGAAGCCATTTGCACCAATCAGAGGGTGTTTCATGACAGAAGCACCTGAGATAAGTCTCCAAGCACCTATTCAAAACCTCAGTCTGTCCATCACTCTGGGGTGGTATGCAGATGACATGTTAAGTGCAACTCCATGAATGTCAAACAATTCTTGCCAGAATGTACCGAGGAATATGGAATTTCTGTCGAATACTATGCTTGCTGGCATGTCATGTAATTTATAGACGTTATCAAAATAAGCCTGAGCTACTTCTGTTGCGGAATAAGGATGTTTCAGAGCTACAAAGTGAGCAGCTTTGCTTAGGCGATCCACGATCACCATGATGGAATCCCTATTCATGGACGTAGGTAATCCATTGATAAAGTTCATACTTATTTCTTCCCAAACAGCTGAAGGTGTGGAAAGGGGCTGCAATTTTCCGGGAGAGGCTGCTGTATCATACTTACATTGTTGGCAGATAAAACATTTCTTAATGAATTCTTTAATGTGTTCTCTCATACTCTTCCAATAGAATTTCTGCTTGATTCTTTGATAAGTGGGTTCTACCCCAGAGTGACCAGATTGTAAGGTGTTGTGCAACATTGAGATAATTTGCTGTTGTAGATCATTGACATTTCCCACTACTAATTTACCTTTCCACTTTAATTGACTGCCTGACCAGCTGTAGTTTTTATGGGACAAGGGGTCTAAGGTGAGATCCTGTATAATTTTGATTAAGGATACATCTCCTTCCCATCCCTCTTGAAGTTTAGCATACAAATCAGTACTTACGGTGCTAATATAGAGGTAGTACAACTCAGAGCTTTGAATTCTAGAGAGGGCATCAACTGCTATATTCTCTTTACCCTTCTTGTATATTATTTCGAAGTCATATCCCAGCAGCCTAGTCAACCATTTTTGTTGTAAAGGTGTATTCACTCTTTGTTCGAGCAAATACTTTAGGCTTTGATGACCAGTCCTCACAATAAAGTGCTTAGTGACCAAATATGGGCCCCATTTGCTTATAGCATGAAGAAGAGCAAGCAACTCCCTTTCGTATACCGATAAAGCTTGATGTCTGGGAGATAAGGCCTTACTAATGAAGGCAATAGGATGACCCTCTTGCATAAGTACTGCTCCTATACCTCCACCAGAAGCGGCAGTCTCAATTATAAATGGTTTGTTGAGATTAGGCAAGGCAAGGACTGGGGCTGTTGTCATGGCTTTTTTAAGTTGTTCAAAGGCCCCCTGAGCTTCAGTGCCCCATTCAAAGGCATTCTTGTTTAGTAGACTTGTGAGTGGCTTACTAAGGAGGCCATAGCCCTGTATAAACCGCCTGTAGTAACCTGTCAGACCCAGAAATCCCCTAAGTTGCTTGATGTTTTTAGGAATAGGCCAATTGGCTACTGCAATTACTTTAGAAGGTTCAGTGGCTACACCTTTTATGGAGATGATATGCCCCAAATACTCTAGTTTAGTAGCCCCAAATGAGCATTTGGAAGGCTTGGCATATAACTTATTATCCCTCATTAACTGCAGCACTTGTTGTATGTGAAATAGATGAGCATTCCACTAAGGGCTATAGATTAATATGTCATCAAAGAACACCAAGACATACTTCATGAGTTAGGGTTGAAAAAACTGATTCATAAGGCTCTGGAATGTGGATGGAGCATTAGTGAGCCCAAATGGCATTACCAAATATTCGTAGTGTCCATTATGGGTTCTAAATGATGTCTTGTACACATCATTAGGCTCCATTCTTATCTGGTGGAAACCAGCCCTTAGATTGATTTTAGTGAAGAATTTCGACCCTTGTAGTTCATCCAATAATTCCTATATTAAAGGAATAAGGAACTTATCTTTAATGGTCTGTTTATTCAACTCTCTATAGTCCCCTCATAAACTCCGTGTGTCGTCCTTCTTCTTAACCAGAACCACAAGGGATGCATATGGGCTAGTATTGTGCTGAATGACCCCATGTTGCAGCATCTCTTGTGTCATATTCTCGATAGCATCCTTTTGTAACATTGGGTACCTATAAGGCCTTTTGTTTACTGGTTCTGCATTATTTTTTAGATTGATCTGGTGGTTGTGACCATTTCTGAAAGGAGGGAGATCTGTGGGTTCAGCAAATATATCCTCAAAATCTTCCAATATTTGTTGCACTTCATCTGGCACCACCTCTTCTTTGGAGATTTGTATAGCGAAAAATTCGACTTGAGGATCGGGTATAGGGTGTAGCATGACTATTTGTGCTCCTTCCTCCAAGGTTTTCTCCATATGTTTCAGTGTTTTGACCTGGGTTATAGGGGTCCGAGTTCCCTTCAGTACATGATGTTTCCCTTCAAAATTAAACTTCAAATTAAACATTTTGAAGTCCCAAGTAATTGGCCCTAAAGTTTCTAGCCATTGTATGCCAATCACAGCGTCACAACTGCCCAATGAAAGTGCATAAAAGTCAGCTGTAAAATCTGTGTTTCTAATCCTCCAAGTTAGCTGCTTTAGGATCTGAGAGCATGATAATTTTCCCCCGTTGGCCACTGAGATATGAAAAGGGGTTATAGGCTCCATTTTCAATCCCAATCTGCCAACCACTCCAACATCTATGAAATTGTGTGAACTTCCACTGTCAATAAAAATACTGAGAGTTTTCCTTCCCACTTGCCCTGAAATTCTCATGGTTTGACAGTGTTGCTGTCCAGCGAGGGCATAAGCAGAGATAAGGGCGACTTCTGCCAGCTCTTGCTTATCTTTTAGCTCCTCTCCCTCTTGTTTTTCTTCCTCCATTTCCTCATGTTCTATAAGAAACAATTGCCTCTTTCTGTTTTTACATATGTGAGCAGGAGTGTATTTCTCATCACAATAAAATCACAATCCTTTGGCTCTCTTTTCTTGTATTTCAGAAACAACAAATCTATAGCTTGAGGGTGGTGTTGTAAATGGTCTTAATTTTTGTGGGATAAAAATTGGGCTATTTTTCTGTTGAGATGTTGAAAATTTAGAATGGATGGTGAGGAAAAAGTATATTTGTATGAGTTTTTGTAGTAAGTTGAAGGGCTGTCTCCTGAAGTTTTGCCAAACCATAGGCATCTGAGATATTTTATGGTTTAAGCATTTTCACCATGACTGCAATCTTATCATCTAGACCATTGAGAAAACAGCTAAGAGCATATGTTGGTAGAAGGTTCAGTTTGCTAATGAGTGCATCAAACCTGTCATGGTAGTCCTGAAATGATTGTGTTTGTTTTAGATCTAAAAGATCAGCCATAGGATCCTCATGACTATTGCCAAACCTAGCACTCACGGCTAACTTATACTCTTCCCACCCCAAAGGTAAAGTAGAGGTCCTGTTCTTAACGTAGGCTTGATGCCAATCTAAGGCCTTGGCCTCTAAATGCATAGAGATATAAGTTACTTTCTTAACATCATCAATCTCAGTCACAGAAAAAAATTGTTCACATTTAAACAGCCAACTCTTTATCTCTTCACCATTAAATACAGGAAACTTAATAGTGGGAGATCTAACAAGATTATTAGAAGGATTTAAAACATTGTTACCACCACCACCACCTTGATTTGCCAGGGCAGCCAAACTTGCAGTAATAGTTTCCATCTGGATTTTGAGCTGCTCCATCTCTGCTCTAATCTCTTCATTGGCCATATTGCGTCTAGCACTCCTAGGTTTAGTGACTCTCTTGGGTTGGCGAGTACTAGAGATGTAAAAAAAGGGGTTGTATAGTCGGTTATTTTCTCTAATGATGAGCGATTTGAGCCACAGGTCGTGAGAACAGTGAGCTCCGATACCAAATTGATAACAATTAATGAAAAGGATGAAAATTGGATATGTAACTGTTCTTAATTGATTAAAGAAGATAGGTTGCTTGGGTAGAACTGTAGTGAATTGATATCACCTAGGTTCTAAGAAGCTGAACATACATCAGAGTTAATCATAAAAATTCGCCTAAGATACTAGAGATACTGAATGGCCCTTAAATAGGCTACTAGAGCTACAAAAGACAAAAGATCCAGCTGTCCTCTTTGATCAGGTGCCTCCCTTTTTTATAGTGATGTCATTGCTTGTGATGTCATGTTCTTTTGTTTTATCCTTTGCAGCAGCAGACTTAGCATTGACATTTGCAGCATTAACAACAGTAGCAGTAGCATTTAGTAGTGCAGTTGCAGTAGCATTCCTCCTATCACGATACTAGCCGCTTTGTACCCAATCCTAAAAGCCTAGTACTATTATTAAGATGTTAAGATGTTTGAGGTGCGAGTCCCTATAATTTGGGGTTGCATGGTGTGGTAATGCTCCACGAAGATCAAGATTTGAGTAGTATCGGTGTTCACAATCCACAATAGTACGATATTAACCTCATTGTGTGAAATCAATACCATATTATTACGGTATCTTGTATCACTCATGAATTTACTATTGAGCTTCTATTAAAAAAAACCTCGTACTATTATAGTTGTCGGACGTTTATAAAGAGGCTATTCCATCTTTACATCATGAGTTCCAAAAACGATAATTCTTTTTCAAATTATTTTATTGTGAGAGTTTCAATTGGACAACCGTCGATATTTTCGAGACTTGACTTGAAGTATAAAATCAATCCACGACTCCAAAATGACCCGGCCCACTATTACAAACTGCGCGGCAGATGTAACGAGGTTTAAGCCACATTTGCGAGACGAGACGAGACGAGACGAGACTCGCTAGTTGCTTTTGCTACTAAAAAAGAGAGGAAGAAAGAAAACAACAGAGACACAACAATGGCGAAACCCTCGAAACACGAGTCACCTTCCGACGACGCCTACGACTCATCGGAAGAAGAGCAGGCCACCAATCAAATCGACGAAGAAGATGAAGATGAGCTCGAAGCCGTCGCTCGCTCTGCTGATTCTGACGAGGATAACAACGACGATGACCTTGCCGCTGCCGCCATTGATGACGATGACGAGGAGGACGAGGAGGTTTTCCTCACGCCTTTAACTCAGCTCTTCTTGTACTTGATTATTGATGTATTCTAGGGATTTCTGTGCTGCTTCACCTAGATCCGTTGCATGAAAGTATCCGTTCCTTTCGTCTGACCTAGGGTTTTGTCGCACGATATCTCATTTGAGGCCGTCTTAAGGTAACGTGGTCTCCATTTCGTGTGGTGAGGTTTGTTGAAGACGGTCTTGAAATTAGGGATTCATGAAGAGTAGTTTACGAATTTGTAAGGAAATGATGAAAATCATAAGGTAGAAATCTAATTTGAGACTGTCTTAAGGTTAATGCGGTCTCCATTTCGTGTGATAAAGTAGTTGAAAACGGTCTTGGAATTAGGGATTCACAAAAAGTTGTTTGCGATTTTGTAAGGAAATGATGAAAATCATAAGGTAGTACGGAAATCTAATTCTAGACCGTCTTAAAGGTTATCACTGTCTCCTTTTTGTGGATAGTAAGCTGAAGACGGTCTTGAAATTAGGGATTCATGCAGAGTTGTTGGCGATATTGTTAGGAGCAGATAAAAATTATGAGGTAGTACTCCGTATTCATCATGAGTCGTCCGGAAATAATAATGCCTCATCCCGGCCATAGACTGAGAAAATGTGCTTGTTGTGCATGTTAGAGCTCTTGTTTTACGCGGTTTGCACGACTTGCATTAGAATATTAGTGTACTATATTGGTGGTAACTATAGTAGCGATATGTAACTGTTGGTAATTCGGAGGCTGAGAAGCTTGAATTAGTGGAGGGCAAAATTATTTAGTGTGATTGTATTTTGCATTGCATATTTGCATGGAATAATGGATATATCAGGTAGCTAAACTTGAAAAGCCATCAGGATCCAGGAAGAATGTCATAGGGAAATTTATTCATTTTATTGAGCTTAGTATCTTGACGGTGCTACCTTAAATGTATTTGAGGAATCCACACTTAGCTAGGTAAGAGGAGTCGCTTATACTCAGCCTGCCTAGAAACTCCTGAGAAGATAAGATGCACAAACGATTGGGTTGTAATATTCGATGTGCAAACAATTTATGGGGCTACTTTATTTGATTATATTTCTGAAAACTGAGAATTAGGGAGCATTTAGCTCCGTTGGAAATGAAAGGACATTGTTGTAACTCATTATATAAAGCTTGATGTCATTTCACAAATTAAAGTTAAGATTTTTGAAGTTGTCTAGTAGTGTGAAAATATCTTGACGATTTTCTGTGGTTTGAAATGACTTATTTAGAAACTTCATGTTAAGGTAGTGAATAAAATTGCACTACTCCCTCCGTTTCATTGAAAGATTCCACCTAAAAAGGGACACATTTTTTAAGGATAATAATAAAATATTCAAAAGTAGAGAGGGTGTAAAGTAGGTGGGCCACCTAGGTAAGAGGGAAAAAGTTATACCAAAAAAGAAAGTGGAAGCTATCAAAGAAATTTACAAAAAAGGAAAAGTGGAAGCTTTCAGTGAAACGGAGGGAGTATTTCATAAGAATGTCATGGTGGGAGTTTGCATGTGTTGCTGTATTAAGGGAGCTACAATATAAAAGTTAATTTTTTTTGTTTTTTGGCTGTGGTTTAATGATTAAACTTTAGTCTTGATCAGCATTTTGTTAATCATAAATTCTTGATCAGTTTTAGCAGTTTCTTTGTATAGACTTGTGGTTTTATGATTGATATTTTGGTAGGATGATAACAATGGCAACGAAATTTCAAAACGAGAAAAGGCACGGTTGAAAGAATTGCAAAACCGAAAGAAACAGAAGATTCAAGATATATTGGACCAGCAAAATGCTGCTATTGATGCTGACATGGTGTGTTTCATGTCCAAATCTCTCTCTGTATATATATTTATTTGTTGAATATATCTGTATATTATTTATGTGTCAATAATTTGCTGAACATTTTCATCAGAATAACAAGGGAAAGGGACGTTTGAAGTACCTTCTGCAGCAAACTGAAATTTTTGCTCATTTTGCGAAGGGGGAACATTCTGAAACCCAGAAAAAGGTCAAGGGAAGGTATTTATGCTTAAATAATGCCATCTAGTATTGATAATTTTTGTCAATGTATGTATTATTGTGTCAAGATATGAGTTTTTTGTGCTATAAGCTTGAATTGAGGTTTTGCTTTTAAAATTTTAACAATGACTTGACATATATAACCCATATCTCAGTAAATTTGTAGCTGTAAAGTTCACCACTCAGTCTCATCGTAATGTTCATGATTCCACTCATATATTTTTGGATACATGAATGTTTGGGAAATTTTCAACGCGATGACGCTCTGATAATGCCCACTTTTTTAAATTTTTTGTTATTGCTTTGATTGGTTTTTGTAGTTAGTCAATTAAATTCGTGTTTGGAATGTGAAGTTGTCTAAGAAGTAGTTCGGAGGTAATACAAGTGCGGACATTGTAGGAGGGAACTGACATGCATTTTGTGAGCCTAATGGGATAGGAATGCTTCATATATTAAGCGTTAAAAGTTATCTGTATGAATGTTCAGGGGCCGACATGCATCAAAGGTGACAGAAGCAGAAGAAGACGAGGAGTATATCAAAGAAGAAGAATCTGGGATTGCTGGTACCAGGCTACTAACACAGCCTTCTTGTAAGATCATGGCTCCCTTCTGCATATGCTTTATCTTAAGACTTTGCCATGACCTTTATTTCAGCCTTGGGAATGTTTCTTTTGACATGCTATCTTCCTTCCATGTATGCGTGGCATTGTGGCTACCTTAGATTCATTAGACACTCGTGTTACTCTTATTCAGTTATAATAAGTGCATTTTGCTCAAAAACATGCACCTGGTGGGAATGTTAGATTTAGATTTAGATTTTTATTGTTGCCCATTGTTATTTAATTGCAAGTCTGTTATGCTCAAACATAAGACACTCGTGTTACCCTCTTAAGCATTTTTTTATTTTGAAGCAGCTGTGCTTTTGAACTTTAATAGAGGGCAACTAGTTGAGGATATAAACAGCTGATAGTTTTTTACACTGAGATTCAAATTATGTCAGATTCCGGCACCCCTTCCCACGAAATTTGATTCATATTGCAGTGGTAGTCAAAAAGCACTGGAAATCTTGGATGAATAAGAAATATAGTACAACTAGTATCTCTATTCATTGGTTGCAACATGAGTCATAGTTGATGTTGCCATCCGACTTACTCATACGAGTGTATGTGCAAATGTCAGGCTTGACTTTTTGTAAATTTTACAGAATACAAATGTCGGCTTAAAAATGTAGTGTTCAAAGGTTATACCCACATCTGAATGTTGGGTTGGACTGGGTGTGGGAGGTAATATGAAGAGTCAGGGTAACATAAGTTCTCCAGTTCAGTATAAATGGGCCAATAGACGGAGGTTTCTGCTTTGACTACTGAAATATGTTGGCATGTGGAAGGCTATCGCAGTCTTATACGGCTAATTCTACTCTTGATCTTGTTGACAGCTCCTGTCTTTTATTCAAGCCATGTTCATGTCTAATTTTTTCTCGTTGTTTACAGGCATCCAAGGAAAGATGAGAGATTATCAGCTTGCTGGTTTGAACTGGCTTATACGGCTATATGAAAATGGTATTAATGGAATTTTGGCAGATGAAATGGTGCGTATTCCGTGTATCCTCCTGTACCATCAAGACAACGGTTGCTTTTGTACTTTGTGTAACAATAAAATGGGCTTGGTCTTTATGATAGATTTGCTATGTAACTGATTGTTTTGTACTTCTCTTTATCTTTTGCTCTTTATTAATCCAGGGACTTGGTAAAACATTGCAAACCATTTCCTTGTTGGGTTATCTGCACGAGTTCAGAGGAATCAATGGGCCTCATATGGTGGTTGCTCCGAAATCAACCCTTGGCAATTGGATGAATGAAATAAAGCGTTTTTGTCCAGTAATCCGTGCAGTGAAATTCTTAGGAAATCCAGAGGAGAGGGTGAGTGACTTTGCACCATTGAGATTAACGAATTTGGCTATATTCTTTGAGGGTCTTTTGTCCTGCCTATGTATTTCTTATCTCAGCTAACTCTTTTCCTACGTGTAAAGACTTCTTTATCATCACTAAGTTTGCTGTACATGCAGAGACATATACGTGAGGATTTATTAGTTGCTGGGAAGTTTGATGTTTGTGTTACAAGCTTTGAAATGGCTATCAAAGAGAAGACAGCTTTGCGACGATTTAGCTGGCGGTATATTATCATTGATGAAGCACATCGAATCAAAAATGAAAATTCTCTGCTTTCAAAGACAATGAGACTATACAACACCAATTTCCGTTTATTAATCACCGGAACTCCACTTCAGGTAAAGTTATTTCGCATGAAGTTATTGATTTACTTGCTTTGTTATTGAATGCAATGCTCATGTTATTTCATTCTGAAATGCAGAACAACCTTCATGAATTGTGGGCGCTTCTGAATTTCTTGCTGCCAGAGATTTTTAGCTCTGCAGATACTTTTGACGAGTGGTTTCAGATATCTGCAGACAATGACCAACAAGAAGTTGTTCAACAACTGCATAAGGTATGCAAATGCTTTCAAGTACCAATAGTATGTTGCATTTTTACCTGCCACTCTTTTACTAAAGTCACTCAACATGTCTATTTTTCTGTCATAGGTCCTTCGACCTTTTCTCCTTAGGAGACTAAAATCAGATGTCGAGAAAGGTTTACCTCCGAAAAAAGAAACTATACTTAAAGTGGGAATGTCTCAAATGCAAAAACAATACTACAAAGCGTTATTGCAGAAAGATCTTGAAGTTGTTAATGCTGGAGGAGAGCGTAAGCGGCTTCTAAATATAGCTATGCAGTTGCGCAAATGCTGTAATCATCCATATCTTTTCCAAGGTGCTGAACCCGGTCCACCGTACACCACGGGAGATCATCTGGTCACCAATGCTGGTAAATATCTGTGATCATCACGGTGTATGGGATTTCTTTTCCAATCACTCATGAGGAATTTATCAGACTAGTCACTCTGCAGGAAAAATGGTGTTACTTGACAAGTTGCTTCCAAAGCTTAAAGAACGTGGCTCTAGGGTTCTAATCTTTTCACAGGTTAGTTCTTTTGGAGGTTTTCCGTTGTAAGCAACATGGGCTGTTTTTATACTGAAAGGTTTGCAACCAAGGTCATTAGTTCTATCACTCATTGACTTTATCACGATCTTAGTTGACATGGACTTTTTAGTGTACATGACACTATGACGCCACTAGCTTAGCAGTTTTGGCGCATTGAAATCTTGTGTCTGATTGTAAGTGGGATTCCTATAGTTAACATTGTTATCTTGTTTAAAAAACAGATGACAAGGCTTCTGGACATCCTTGAGGATTATCTTCTGTTTCGTGGTCACCATTACTGCCGGATTGACGGCAACACTGGTGGAGAAGATCGTGATAGCTCAATTGAAGCTTATAATCGCCCAGGAAGTGAGAAATTTGTCTTTTTACTTTCTACTAGGGCTGGAGGCCTTGGAATTAATCTTGCTACTGCCGATATTGTCATTCTTTATGACAGTGACTGGTAAGGATCTTCCCTTTTCTAGATCATGCTTATTGCTGGTTAGAAATGCTGGATTTGTTGATCATGTTTATTGTTAGTCTTTAGATTATCTTTTTTTTTTTTGTAGGACATGCTTATTGCTAAATTTTTAAATTCTGTTTTCCTGCAATTCAATAGTATGTCAATTTCATTTTCCTGTGATGTATTATTTTTGTACACCTGGTCGTGTCAGGAATCCACAAGTCGATTTGCAAGCGCAAGATAGAGCTCATCGTATTGGTCAAAAAAAGGAAGTTCAAGTATTTCGTTTCTGCACAGAGGTTTGTTCTTTATATTTATGTTTACTTATGTATCTTGTGATATATCATCAGTCCTCACTAATCATCAAGATAACCTTTCTTAATATAATTGTGAACAGTATACTATTGAGGAAAAAGTGATTGAAAGAGCTTATAAAAAACTTGCACTTGATGCTTTGGTTATTCAACAAGGACGGTTGGCTGAGCAAAAAAGTAAGACTGCATATTGCGAACAGTATACTACTCCGTATCTAATAATGATGAAAATTGTGTTCTTGCATAGTGATCTGCTAACAAGTACTTTTGTGTTCTGTTCAGCTGTTAACAAAGACGAGCTTCTTCAGATGGTGAGATTTGGTGCTGAAATGGTATTTAGCTCTGGGGATAGCACAATTACAGAAGAAGATATAGATCGAATTATTGCGAAGGGAGAAGAGGCCACTGCCGAACTGGATGCAAAAATGAAAAAATTCACGGAGGATGCTATCGAATTTAAGATGGATGATAGTATGTAGTTTTTTTCTTCTTACAGCTAACAGCCTAAACTTCAGCTTTTTCTCTTGTAATAATTTCTCCATCTTGCATTTGACCTATAATTTCTCAATACATGCATATGAATATATGATAAATATTCTCCCAGACCAAAGGCCCATATTTTGGAAATACTTCTTAAAAAAAAGAGTGGCACTGCGACATTTTGATGTGAAGAGGGAGTAAAATCTATCAAAATTTACTTTAATCAAACAACTATTCTTGGGTTGGACTTTTTTAGAGCATCACATGTGTGCATATTGTCAGAGAATTTCGGTCAAGGTTGACATTGTTTCACCACAAAGTCAACTGGGGAGAAAAGAAATAGGATGAAGGAGTATTTCGACAAAACTGATATGTATACTGTTTTTGTGTTTTTTCAGCTGCTGATCTATATGACTTTGATGATGAGAAGGTATCAACCAAAACACCTCTTATTTGTACTAAATCACTTGGTTCAAGTGTGTAAATCTTACTATTGATTTCTTCTTTCCATTTTGTTTTGTTGAAGGATGAGAACAAAGTAGATTTTAAGAAGCTAGCAAGTGATAACTGGATTGAACCACCTAAACGGGAGCGGAAGCGCAAGTAAGTACATCTTTTATCTAGCTACCTGTAAAGGCTGTACTTATTAACCGTCTTCAATTTTCGTGCTGACACTTTTTTTTGCCTGACCAGTTATTCTGAATCGGAATATTTTAAGCAAACGATGCGTCAAAGTGGTCCTGCCAGGCCCAAGGAGCCCCGTATACCTCGCATGCCTCAACTGTTAGTACTGTTCTGAGCTGTTCATAATAAATTCGACTCTATTGTAGACTTAGGGATTATTATCACATTAACTTGTGTCGTCTCTTTTTTTAGGCATGACTTCCAATTTTTCAATACGCAAAGGCTTAGCGAGATATATGAGAAGGAAGTACGCCACCTGATGGTTGGTATCAGTGTTTTTGCCCATTTTATTTAAATCTCAAATATGAAATGCCAACTAACTGGGTACTCCTTTTATTGTTGTTCAGCAAACTCAACAAAAGAAGGATCAGTTGAAAGACTCGATTGAAGTGGATGAGCCAGATGGTATACGTCCTACAGTAATTAATTTTGGAAATAATTGAAAATTTGAATAATTCTATATCTGTTTGACTAGTCAGCTAATAAATTTTCAAATATCCAGAAATGACTGATGCCCCATTGACGTCTGAAGAACAAGACGAAAAAGATCGTTTACTGGAGGAGGCAAGTCCTGAATCCATTTATGAAAAGATATAAGAGGGCATTGTTATGTAATTTTTGAAGTTCTAATAATCTATGCAACGTTTAATTTTCTGTAATTAAACCAGGGTTTTTCAAGTTGGACAAAGAGAGATTTCAACACCTTTATCAGGGCTTGTGAGAAGTTTGGTAGGAATGATATAAAAGGCATTGCTGACGAGATGGATGGAAAATCCTTTGAGGAAGTCGAAAGATATGCTAAAGTTTTCAAGGAGAGATACATGGAATTGAATGGTAAGTGGAGTGGTCCATTTTAGCTTCTAGTCATCACTGCCCCATTCCCCACCCTTCCCTAGTACTATTGTATATTTGTATCCAAATTCCAAACAAACCCTCAAAAAATTTAACTCCGTTATGAGTTACGACTGATTGGGAGAGTATAATAGTTGCATGTTCCATCTGAGCTAGTGTTTGCGTGTTTTAATACATTGTATTGTGTAGTACTCCCTCCATATCCCAATTTTTATTGTCTCCATTGACTAAAGTTTCGATATAAGAAAAAAGTAGTGAAATACCATTCATACCTTTTGACTGATAAATTAAATCACGAAGTAAATGTATATGGAGAATAGGAAGGGGGCTTATTTAAATAGGGGTAATATAAGACGTTCACTATATATACTTACTATATTTGGAATGGGGACAATCAATTTGGGGTGTACAAATAAGGAAAAAAGGACAATAAAATTGGGGTGTAGGGAGTATTTTGTTGTGCGGATTCCTTGAACGTTGCATTGTCAACAGACTATGATAGGATCATCAAGAATATTGAAAGAGGCGAAGCTAGAATCTCTCGAAAAGATGAGATTATGAAGGCTATTGGAAAGAAGCTGGATCGATACAAGAATCCGTGGTTGGAGCTTAAGATCCAGTATGGTCAGAACAAAGGCAAGCTGTATAATGAAGAATGTGACCGCTTCATGGTAAATCTGTTCACTATTTTTGTAGATATTTATCAATAGTTTGTGCTCCCATGGGAAAAAAAAAAGTTTTTTAGAGAGTATGGAGTAACAACCGTTGTTTGAAAACATGGATAGATTTGTATGGTTCACAAGCTTGGATATGGGAATTGGGATGAGTTGAAGGCTGCTTTCCGGACTTCGCCTTTATTTCGTTTTGATTGGTTTGTTAAGTCACGAACTACCCAAGAACTTGCAAGGAGGTGTGATACACTTATTCGTCTGGTTGAGAGGGAGAATCAGGAGTATGATGAGCGCGAGAGGCAAGCACGCAAAGAGAAGAAGCTTGCTACTAAGGTTTGTGAGAAGTCTTACTTTTCTTCTTTCTTCTCTGCTTTTGTTTCCCTACAAAATCTATCAACAGTTTTCTCGATCTTCACCGTATCTCCCTCCATTGCTTCATCTATATCATTTCTTATTTTGTGCCCTTTTGTCTCTGGCTGTTAAATGAATTCAACTGTGACCAATATTTTCCCATAATATAATTTATTTTTTACGAATATTAACAATGATATCATGAAACTACTCCGTATTTGGAGAAACTAATGTGAAATAGGGACAATAAACTTGGAGTGGAGGTAGTACCAACTTAGAGTGGTTTTAAATTACTGAAACCGGCGTCCTCTTCTCCTTGCAGAATGCTACTCCCTCAAAACGTGGTACACCTCGTCAGCAAGCTGAAAGCCCTACTTCCCTAAAGAAAAGGAAGCAACAAGATGATTATGCCACTGCTTCCGTATGTTTTTTCACCTCCCACTTTAAGATGCTATGTATCCATTTTTCAGATTATATTCACAAAAATTCAGTATGGAGCAATCAATGACTATACTAAATTCTGCATCTGTTGTTTTCTGCAGGGTAAGAGGAGGAAGTAATCAGTGTATTTTTCAGAATACGGAGTACATTTTTTTGCAGTAATTTTTTTTTTTGTCGCCCTGGGGTATTAGTAAGTTCACCAACACTCTTCAGTCTTCCCTTGGGATATCTCCCCCGGCTTTAACCTTTGATTTTAAGTCAGGGCGAGGAAGAGCTAGTCGGAATGAGATTGTATAGTTAGTTTATAACAACCGAGGAACCATCCTGTGCACTACTCATAATGAGAACACATTAGAGAACCATTGCATGTATTGGGTGCAAGAGCTGATGTCGAGAGTCAAGACTCAAGACATGATTTATAATCTAAACAATGAGTTCTAGCTTTCTTGTTGTTAGTGTTGATACTGGATACCATGTCTCGATTTTTGTATCATGATGTTGACACAGTTGACGATATACATGGGAGTAAGTTGTGCACAGCTGGTCTCTGTGGGTTAGGTGAATACTACACTAACAACCCTTGTGCCGCGCTTTTATCTGTGTTACAGAAACAGTTTTCTCGGGCTATGAAGTACTCTGTATAAACCAAACTGATCTAAGCGATGTAGGATGTAGGGCCTAGTACAAGACTTATAGTCGAAAAAAAGTACAGGGTGTAGTACAACTGTACAAGACTAGTAGAGAAATTATAGGGCGTAGTGCAAGACTAGTCGAAGAAAGTATAAGGCGTAGTACAATACTGTTACCACTTACCATCATACAAAATAAACCACGGGGAAGATTAGCCTTCTTCATCACCTATACGGAATGGAATTACTGAGCATGATCGCAAAGCCCCACATGAGCGGCCTGAGATCACACGCACACACATGGCTATTATAGTTTTCTCAGGTTGCACTTGCCGACCTCTCTCTGTGACCCAATACACATCGTTGTAACTTTTAAGTCATGCCGGTCTGTCTTCGTAATTGCAATCTAAAATCAAGAAATACCAGCCATTCTTGTGGAACAATATCATGAAAGCAGCAAAAATGGTGCAGAAGAGAATTGTTGTTCAAACAAACATTTCACAGCTTGAGATGTTACATCATCAAAAGTTTACCCTAACCCAATTGAATATTTGAAGAGAGTCGCTCAAGAGCTTATTTTGAACGGTGGATCTCTCTTGCAACGGGTCATATAGCATACCATGGTCATAGATAAGACAAATATTTTTACCAACTCCAAAACACTTTTTTGTTTGTCTTTTCTATAACACTTGACCTGTTAGAAACGTATGACAGTTACGTCCATCACAAACAAGAATTTGTGATATTCGAGAAGTAAGAAGATTGCAAAGACAGTGAATAATAAGACTGGACTCAAGTCATGAATTCATACAAAAGATTCAACTGTACCAAATACAAGGAAACCCAACCCTGCTTTTAAAATCTCCATGCATGTGCAGCAGCAACAATATAACATGACTTACATAATCAGCAGACCTCTTCCTAATGTGTCCCCCCTTCCCTCCCTCTACCCTGTACTCTCTAAAAACACCCTAATTACATAAAAACACCCAAACACTCTGGGTTGCCCCCACCCTCACCCTCACCCTCACCCTCAACCTCTCGACTCCTTACCTGACTCGACGCTTCCAACTGTCTCACCGTTTTCATACCATCTATCATACATACTCCAACGACACATGAGTGGATCGAAACAAGAATAACAACATAGTACGTACATGTTTTCGACATCTCTTATTCCCATAGGAAACTTGAAAACCAAGGCAGTTATTTTGTTACCCTTTTCATCGGGTCCCATTGGAATGGACCCGTCAACTCGGTCTACTCGTGCGAGCTGTCGTAACTACCCATTGCATTTGCCTGTTTTTTCTCCCTCCAATTCTCACCCCAAACCTTAGCCTCGGCCACGGCCCGTTCCCTATCTACATCTCGGTTCCTCGGTGTTCTCGCAGCACTAGCAGGGCTACCCCTCTGTGACTCCATCCTTTCAAACTCATCCAACCCCCATCTCCTTCCCGACCCACCACCCTCGGTTTCATTCCTGCCTATCTCAGCACCGCTGCTAAGCTCACGCATGTGACTCCTCTTTCTTAAGTCGGGAGAGTTCCTTTGCGTGGACGATGAACTGAGACGGGTCCCACGTCTGTCAGGGCTATCAAGACTGTCGCTACCGTGGCTCCTTCGCTCGTCTCGGCTCCTCTGGTTATTGGAGGGTGCGTTTGGATCGTAGGTTTGTGATGCCAAATATGTAAGGGCGGTGACTACGTCCCCGATGAGAGGCCTCGTCGCTGCTTGTTCTTGTAGACACATGGCTGCAACCGCAAGTGCTTGGTAAAGACCTCGCATTGGATAACGGCCTTGAAGCAGCGGGTCCACCATTTTGGAAAACTTCCTCCGATCTTTAAAAAGTGGGCGTGCCTGAAAAATGATGCAAAGCAATGTCACTCGGCGAGGTAAAACTTACAGAGCCACTTGAAATGTCATCACAGGAAAAAAAAATACGGAGGAAAACAGCTCTGGTAGAACTTACCCAAGCAACGAGATTATGCTCTCCAGGTGCACGAGTATTATCTATTGCTTTACGTCCCGTAATGAGCTCAAGAAAGACGACCCCAAAACTGTAGACGTCGGACTTCAAAGTGAGTTGGCCTGTCATCGCGTATTCAGGAGCACAATAGCCATACGTGCCCATCACCCGTGTGGAGACATGGGTTTTGTCACCAACAGGGCCTAATTTTGCTAGACCAAAATCTGATAACTTTGGATGAAATCCTTCATCCAGAAGGATATTGGATGACTTCAAATCTCGATATATAACTGGAGGGTTTGCCTTATCGTGCAAATACTCCAACCCCTTGGCCGCACCTGCTGCAATCTTCATCCTTGTGTTCCAGTCCAAAGCTTCTTTTCCCGGTGGAATATCTGAAAAACAAGGATTAAAAAATAATGACATACTTATGGCTTTCCAGGAGATCTCCCATCCTAGTATAACCCTCGCTCAAACACGCTTAAGTGCGTAACTCTAATGGGATTTGGTGCATTAGTGCTCGGGATTCTATCCCCTCCCATCCTTCACTTGTATCCAACCAAAGTATTAGGCTTTACTTTTCATAGCTCTGTGAATCAATCGTCTTTATCTTGACAAAGGTTTCCAAAGCTTAGAGATTCGTTCATGTATTCGTATCTTAATCACACAATTTTCTGTATTCGACAGCTTGATGTAAATATTATGCACTGAGACCCCAATGTCTTAAAGTTTCCACTAAGATTACAGAGAAAATTAATCTATATCACATAAGAAACACGTTCACTAAAGAAAGAGGGAAACGAGACACAACACAAACTTATTCCTTTTACCATTAATATACCCAAATACACTGACAAATATTCATCATGTTCGAGAACCCTGCTCTAACATTCTAACAATCATGATAAAGTGAGGGTGAGGGAGCTTTTCTATCACTACCAAAAACATTTCGATCATAAAAATTAAGTTACCAGCATCTTTTAGCAAAATCAACAGAACTAATGTGATCCTATTAAAGGAGACAACTATAAATATCGTAACTTCGGTATCTAATTTGTTATAGCCTTATTCCCAAAAACCATGGTTGAACCTGGACAAAGAAACCACGTCACAATCGAGGTATAAAGAGTTTGAAATTTAATAGCACCACGTTTGAGGCGGGTGATTTGGTATTCTGGTGATATTGGCTCACATAGGTTGCTGCAAGGACCAATTCCGCAACACAGATTGAAACGGAGAATCAATACAAAACTATCACGTCACACAAACAATAAAAATACTGCACTATAAAAGCAAGCACTATTAATAGACACATCGATTTAGGAAAAGAAAGGCGTAACTGACCATGCAAGTGATCCTCCAAAGAACCCAGTGGCATAAATTCGTATACAAGAAGGCGTTGATCACCATCAGCACAGTAGCCAATCAAATTGACCAAGTTTTGGTGGTGCAATAGACTAAGCATGAGAACTTCAACCAAAAATTCTCTATTTCCTTGAAGCCCATTGCGGTCGAGCTGTTTTACAGCAACCACCTGTCATTGATAAGACGTTTAACTGATTACGAACACTTGAAAGGTACAACAACCCAACCCTGGTATACCATGCCGCACTATGACCACACACATTTTAGATTACATCAAGCACAGAAAGGCCATCAATAACTAAGTTTTAAGTTTAAGTAAACAGCAGAGTCGCAGAAATGAAACACTATAAAACAATGGAATAATTTGAAAGATAAGTAGTACCTGTCCGGTGCTCTCCAACCGTCCCTTATAAACACGGCCAAACCCTCCTTCACCCAACAAACTCTCTGGTCTGAAGTTCTTTGTGGCGGTGGCAAGCTCCCGGAAGGTAAACGTTTGTGCAGCAATATGAGCAGTTGATCCATCTTTTGACACGGGCGGTTCCTTCTTTAGGTCAGAACCATTATAAGACCTTGATTTGTCTGCATATCATAGAAGAAGATATCAAAGGGAGCAAAATCAAGGAAAACGGACAAGTATGCAGTACACTTAAAACAACAAAGTAAAAACAGTTCGCTGATCCATATTTATCGATTCACCAAGTACCATGATACTCTGTACGGAGTATCATTTATCTAAAAATACAGAAATTGTAATACACTTTGACTTCGTCTCATAAAAGGGCTACTATTTGCCAGGGCCATTAAATGAACTTACGAGACCCGATTCTAAATTTCAACTTGACACCACAAAGTGTCAAACAATAAGAAAATGAAATTCGACTCTACTGCAAAGTTCTGTTATTTCTTGGCTCGCAATATATAAGGCCTTAGTTATGAGAACCTGTTGAACTTGCTAATCAACGAACCTCCTATTTGCCTAGAGACCAATGTTCATTGATATAATATAACACAATTTCATAGAGAGAGTTTCGAAATTGAAGGTGATCAAACTATACCATCACTAGGACAATAAAAAAGGTGCCAAACTAGGTGACACTTATACATGAGTGTACATTTCACCGAAACTCAAAGACAAGTCACTAACACAGTTTTACAACACAATTAATCACTTATCCCTCAGTCAGCACCCACATTAGACATTACCTAGACAACGAAAAACAAGCCGTTGGTCTCTCTTAGGACGGATATATCCGTCTTAAGACTAAGATGGGTCAAATAACATCCCACCTGGCTAGACACAACAATTGTTTTTGCTAGTACCTAGGAGCTTGCGGTTGTCTTATCCCTTGTATTTGGCCCATTATAAATTTGTGACGAATATTCTCCATCGCAAACGAGAATTTGTGGAAGAACAAGACTATGAATACAACTTATGGCAATATTTTAAGCAGAATTTGGAACTTTCTCAAGCAAAATGTTCAATCTTGATACATTACAACAGATCTTCAAAAAGAATTTGTACAGGCCAATTCAAGTACTGCATTCTAAAAACTAAAACAAAATAATCAAAAAAAAACCCACCAACAACAAATATCCTGCATTATTACAATAATAAAGAGGAATAGATCAAAGCAAAGAATAGTTCAATACCATAATCCAATCACATAAAAGAAAAACTTCAAAAACCTCCCAAAATTCAGCATACAATACAATTCGCACCAAACCAATTAACCTATTAAAAACCCAGAACAATTTTAAAAAAAAGCCTAAATTTCAAAATCAAACTAAAAAAAAACAATCAAATTGCAACATCCATTTATTCATAAATTAATTTCAACCTGAATTAACTTTGTTCAATTGATGATGATGATGATTCTGCATAATTGAAGTATCTTTAGAACCCTCTTTCTGAACAACTTCGTTTTCACCATTGTTACTACCTTGGTTGGATGATAAACACCCACCCATCTTCTTCAAATCTGGACCAAACCCAACTCTCAAAATTCAATCTTTTTTCGATTTTTCAAAGAAAAATCATAACTTTACCACAACCCAGATGCTAATTTCACCAACTCAATTCAGTTGACTGCTGTTTTTTTTCTTCTTTGAAGTGAAGGTGAACGAACTAACAGAGAGCGTAATCTAAAGGGAGGGATGGAGGGGTCTATGCGTGTCGGCGATCCATGGAAGGTAATAAAAGGGGGAAGAAGAAGAAGAGGGAGGAGAAGGGGAAGGAGAAGGAGGAGGAGCAGGTGTGTGAATGTGAAGCTAATCAACTAATCGAACAAAATCGGTGGCAATTTAGAGATTATAGACTAGTTTTGAACAACAAGGGTATGTAATTATACTCCAATTACTTTCCTAATTAGTGTGAAATTATTAATTTCAATTTCAAAAATTGATTTTGGAAATTCAGAATGTAATTTCTAAAATTTGAGTGGATGAAATATAATCTTCGTCTTTTTAGGTTGTATCTACGATATTTTAATGAAACACATCTGACAAACTTGACCTTACTTGACTCGCCTAATGTCCAGCTCGTTTGAACATGAAATTAGGTTACGACTTATTTTGAATGCAACTCGACTGAACCAAAAAGAGTGTATTGACCCGACTTACACCAAATCCGACATGGCTAATCGAATTTAACGAGTAGAAACCCTCTACCCAGATTTGCAAGTATTAGAGATCATTTCCTTAACCACTTGTTCAAGAGACGACACCGTTTATATCAACAAACTTTGTTCAATTTTATGATCGAGTATCTATTTTTTCGTTCTTAATATTTATTTTTGTTAGAGTAGTATATTTATTTTAGGAAAAAATTTTAAACACCCACAAATGATATGAAGTACTTTGCAAACTTCTTCATTTTCCTTATTTATTTTTTTTGGCTAACAATCTCTTGTATATTTTGGGTGGGTCTTCTGAGAGACGGTCTCTCATTAACTTTACTAAGAGACCAAGTACAAATGGAAGTAACAGTGGTACGAAACCTAATAGAAGTAGGTACGATTAACAGAAAAAGAGTATACAAATATAAATAGGGTACGCTTGTTATAAAAACAGGTACAAAACAAAGTTGTCATTTAAGGGTACGAATATGACATAGAGTAGTACTGAAGAGTCGTCTCTCAATAAGTTATTGAGAGACCGTCTCTCCCAAGAATTTGTGATTTTGTTAATGTTTACAAGTCAAATTTCTCAAGTAAATTACGTAAACTCGAAGATGTAATTAGTTATTTTTGAAGTTAACCCCTAAGTGTCGATCTCCCAAGTTCAACCTTTTTTTTTTTCGAAATTACTTTTTCCTAACGACACTTTACTCGACCTAACAAATTTTCTTAAAATTTTTCAGCCCTTTATACAACCTCTCCAATTAATCTTTCTAATTACATTTAATCTCTATCAAAAAAATTCTGATCAACCAATCTAACTCTTGTGGATTCAACTATGGATAATAATTCTTCAATCAATGATGAAGTAATATTTTTTAAGTTTGAACTTAGCTTTTTCAAAAATTTATTGTAAAGTTCATCAATTAGGGTTTCCGATTGATTTCTTGGGATTAATCTTTCTAATTACCTTTAATCTCTACCAAAAAAATTCCGATCAATCAGACTTTTGAATTCAATTATGTATTTGATCTTAGTTCTCCAATTAATGATGAAGTAATATTGCTTTAAATTTTACATTAGTTTTTTAATGAATTTATTATAACGTTTATCAATTAAGGTTTTTCTCGATGATTGACGTTTAGGGATTCCTTTTATAAAGCAAGGATTGTATGAATTGTTGTTATATTAAATTCTGAAATGATGTACACTATTTATAAGAAGTTTGTACAGCTAATTTAGGAGAGAAGCTATGCTAATTGATTTAGAAAATAATCTATTGCTATAATTACAAGATGTAATTGCTTGATTGCAGGGATTGATATCACAGAATATATGTTGCTATTCTTGAGTTGTTGATGTAATATTTGCTGCTTGTGTAGTATTGGATATATTGTTAATACGCCCCCTCAAGTTGGACGTTCTGGCGAAAAGTCCAAGCTTGTCTCGTAATGAATGATCTTGATGCTTGTGAAGCGACTTGGTAAGAATGTCTGCTATTTGATCTTTGCTTGCAACATGAGAGAGACGAATGCGACCTTCCTGAAGTTGTTGTTTGACAAAATGGAAAGAGATGACCATGTGCTTCATCCTTGAGTGGAAGACGGGGTTTCTAGCGTAGAGCGTGGCTGAGATATTGTCACAGAAGATGGCAGGTGGTTTGGTGACAGTGATACGAAGCTCAGAAAGAAGGTTACGAAGCCATAGTGTCTCAGTGGTGACCGAGGCGACGACACGAAACTCAGCTTCAGTGGTGGATAGAGCAACGCCTGTTTGTTTCTTAGAGGACCATGATACGGGGTTCCGACCAAGATAAACAATGTAGCCTATGGTGGAGAGGTAGTTGTCTTTATCACCTTCATAGTCGGCATCACAAAACGCGTGAAGACCGAGAGGATTGGTTTTATGAAGCTGAATACCATGGTGTTGGGTTCCTTGAAGGTAGCGAAGTAGTCGTTTCAGTGCAGTCCAGTGAGTGACAGTGGGATGGTGAAGGAACTGAGCAATTCTATTAACAGTGAAAACGATGTCAGGTCTAGTGAGAGATAGATATTGTAGACTCCCAACTATAGCGCGGTAAGTGGTTTGATCGTGAATGGGTTTGTTGTCTTCGCGTAAAAGGGAAGGTGAGGTGGCCATTGGAGTGGTGTTTGGCTTGGCATCGGCCATGTTGTGTTTCGTAAGAAGATCATTTATATACTTGGATTGGTTTAGGTGGAGACCAAGATCATTCGGCGTTACTTCAATGCCAAGAAAGTATGATAATGGTCTGAGGTCTTTAAGAGAAAATCGATGTGATAGGTTAGTAATAAATGTTTGTATTTGAGATAAATCGGGTCCTGTAATGACTATATCATCAACATAAATGAGCATGTAAATATATGTCGTATTGCGTTGGAAAATAAATAAGGAGGGATCAGATATTGATTGAGAAAAACCGATGGTTGTTAAATGTGACTTGAGTTCGGTGTACCAAGCCCGAGGGGTCTGTTTCAGACCATAAATTGTCTTTTGTAATTTACAGACGAAGTCAGGTTTGGTTTGATCAACAAATCCAGGTGGTTGTGTCATGAATACGGTGTCCGTCAGAGTACCTTGTAGAAATGCATTATTGACATCCAGTTGATGGAGAGGCCAATTTTTGGCTACAACGAGGGAAAGAACTAAGCGAACGGTGGTAGGTTTGACAATGGGACTAAACGTCTCTATATAGTCAATTCTCGAGCGTTGGGTGAAGCCTTTTGCAACAAGACGTGCTTTGTGTTGCTTAAGTGTGCCATCGGGATTAAATTTGTTCCTATAAACCCATTTGCAGCCAACAATATTTTGAGCGGAAGAGCGTGGAACTAAGGTCCAAGTGTGGTTGCGTGCAAGGGCATCGTATTCATCTTGCATCGCTTGACGCCAATGAGGGAGAACAAGGGCTTGTTTGATGGTGTTAGAAAGAGTCGTGATCAAGGTTGTGAGATTAGCAGTCTTCGTATACTGTGAGTTTGGTTTCCGGATGTTGTTGTCAAGTCTGGTGGTGACTGTTGTTGCCAGAGGAGGGACTGTTTTTGGGTGGGAATTAGTTAAGACAGCGGTGGGAGTCGTACTATCAGAGGAAGTGGAGGTGGTTATTGTTGAGATAGTGTTGGTATCAACAGAGGGAGAGCGTTGGGTATAGACTATATGGATAGGTGGTTTGGACCACGATGGCTGAGTAGGAGTGGATGATGGGCTGGGTTGGGGCATAGTGGGAGGACGCGGGATAATAGGTAAATGGAGTGTGGTCCAGTCATCAAGAGACGGGGAGGGCAGGTTATCGACTTTAGTTTTAGCAAACGGGTAGATATCGTCATAGAATTTAACATGGCGGGAGGTGTATATGCGATGAGTTTTCGGGTCAAGACAATGAAAGGCGCTCTGAGTGTTGGAGTAGCCAATGAAGACAAAAGGTGTTGAGCGATTTTCTAATTTATGTTTAGTATAGGGCCGTAGCCAGGGATAGCATAGGCAACCGAAGTTATGAAGGTTGGTATAGCCAGGTTGTTTATTATGAATAATAGAGTATGATGGGGAGTTGCCTTGTAGAGATTGAGTGAGTAGACGATTGATAAGATAGGTTGCAGTACTAAAGACAAATGACCAATATTTAGTAGGAAGGTGCGCGTGGTTTAGAAGAGCTAGGCCCGTTTCAACGATGTGACGGTGTCTCCTTTTGGCATAACCATTATGTTTGGGAGTATGCGGAGGAGAGGTGGAATGAGAAATACCGTTGTCAAGTAAGGTCGGGTTTAATTTAATATACTCTCCTCCATTATCGGAGAAAAAAATGTTTTATCGGTTTGTTGAAGTGTTTTTCAACTAGGGCCCTAAATTGGAGAAATAACTTGGTTGTGTCGGATTTTTGCTTTAATGGGTACATCCATATGTATTTGCTATAATGATCGACGAATACGACATAATATTTGTAGTGATCAAAAGATAAAACCGGACTTGTCCAGGGGTCGGAAAAAATTAAGTCTAGTGGTGATTGGGTTCGAATGGAAGAAGTAGAGAACGGCAGTTTTTTTGCTTTTTGCGATATTGCACGATTCACAATGCGAGTAATTGGAAATATTAAATGGTACACTTTTATTAATTAATTGGATTACATCATAGTTTGGGTGGCCTAACTTATGATGTTATGATAACGATGCGGGTCCCTTGATAGAAGCATAGACTTTTGGGTTTGAAGGGCACCACTCGTAAACTCCTTCTTTAACTCGGCCCGTGAGGAGGGTTTGTCCCATTGCTATCGCCTTAACAATAAAGCAGTCATGTGAGAAAGTAACAAAAGCCTTATTATCTTGACACAACTTAGAAATAGATAAAATATTCATTGATATTCTGGGAACATGAAGCACATCTTTAAACGTCAGTGAATGCAAAGTAAAGGTACCTGTATTGGCGATTGGCAGGGCAGAGCCGTCCCCGATTAGGAGGTCATCAAGGCCGGAGTATGGAGAGTGAAAAGCAAGGGTATCTAGGTCATAGGTGACATGATGACTTGCCCCGCTATCTAGGAGGAAATTTGGGTTTGGAGCCACGGAGCTTGTTGTCGCGGTGTGGGCCTGCGGTGGATTTTGGTGGTGGCGGTTGTTGGGTGGGGCAGGAAAGATTATATTTGGAAACAATTTTCGAAATATTGAGTAGTGAGCGATGGCGTGGCCCGTTTCGCGGCACCATTGGCACCTTTCTTTGAACGGACGCGGGTTGAATTGGGTGGTTGGTTGAGCAGTGTTGATGGCGGTGGTGGTTTGGTTGTAGCCTGAGTTGGAAGATCAGTTGTGGGAGCGATTTTGATTGGCGTGCCGATAGGCAGGGTCAGCAGTTGGGGTGAAGTGATTGGTTGTTGGCTGGTGTTGGAGAAGCATCTCGTGTTGGAGTAGCTTCTCGTGTAGAGCCTCGAAACTGATGGGTGTGTCGCGGTTTCGAACTTGGTCAATGACAGATTTATAGAGTTCATAGTCAAGGCCATTAAGAACTCGTGAAATCACGTCTTCGGGATCAAGGATTTTGTCCATAAGAGCCAGTTGATCCACGCATGCTTTTATCGAGTGAATGTACTCGGTAATGGATTGATTTGTGTTTTTAGAAATTGAGTCAAATTTGATTTTGATTTGTTGTATATGTATGCGTATGGGTTTGCATAGGTTTGTGCCAAGATATCCCAGGCTTCTTTAGCGGTTTTGGCCCGGACTATCAAGGTTTGAAGGGCAGAGGTGAGGGTGCCCATGAGGGCACCTAGGACGAGACCGTCTTGTTTTAGCCGAGACATGTAGGCTAGGGTTGGGACCTCCTGCTTGTTGGCGTCAACTGTGGTGGCAGCAGGGGTAGGTTCTGCACCATGTAGTAATCCAAAGAGGCTCAACCCTAAAAGTATATGGGTAAGTTGGAACCTCCAGGATGTATAGTTGAGGGGTGTCAATTTTATAACGTGAATGAGGTTCGGGGCCGTGAGTGGTTTGGCCGCGTCATGGGGGTTAGGGATATTGGTTTCGTTGGTGTTGTTAGTCATGGCGGAAGTCTGGTTGCTGATGTGGTGTTTGCTGCGCTTAAATTGATGGCGTTTGGGACGAAGGAAGTTGGATCGATCTAGACGCTCTGATACCATATAAAGCAAGGATTGTATGAATTGTTGTTATATTAAATTTTGAAATGATGTACACTATTTATAAGAAGTTTGTACAGCTAATTTAGGAGAGGAGCTATGCTAATTGATTTAGAAAATAATCTATTGCTATAATTACAAGATGTAATTGCTTGATTGCAGGGATTGATATCACAGAATATATGTTGCTATTTTTGAGTTGTTGATGTAATATTTGCTGCTTGTGTAGTATTGGATATATTGTTAATACTTTTAAGGATTTATGGATCGAGTTGTTTCTATAAGATTGATTGATTAATCGATCGATTAAAGAAGTATTTAAGGACGGTATTTTATTGCAAATGTCAAAGGTAAGTTTTTTGGAAATTAAGAAAATGTTGATGTTCAATTTTTTTTAGAGAAAACAATCAAACTATCATCTTTTTAGAATGAGGGAGGAAATGACACATGATAAATTGGTAAAATGTCGTTATGATTGAGTAAAAGCTCGTTAGGAAAAAACACGACTTTTTTTTCATTTGAGTGAAATCGATATTTTTGAAGTTAAATTGATTTTTTTTATTAATTTAAATATTGTAATTAGTAATTAAAGAATTATTTTGTGAATCGATGTTTTTTTTAAAGCAAAATAGATATTCTTAGGGTGAAATCAATACAGTATTTTTTATTAGTTTGTAATGATTAATTAACCTTTTTAATAGTGAAATTGATTATATTTAGAGTGAAATCAATGTTTTTTAGAGTAAAATCGACAATTTGTAATGATTAATAGCTTAACATTTTAGCCAAATTGATTATATTTCAAGGGAAATCGTCATGTTATTAGGAATGAAATCAACATTGTTTTTTGTTATAAATTTGAAGATGCAATTAGTTTTTAACGATGAAGTCACAATGATTTTTTGATTTGAGGAAAATAGATTATATTGACATTTTGGGTAGTTCAACACAATCCCGATGAGCTAAGTAAAAACCCCGACGACAAGAAGCGGAAGTGTGCTCATATTTTGGAAGAGGGTGTTACGAGTAAAATTGCAGGCTAATTGTGGAGTTTTTTTTTTCATTTATAATTTAGCACACATGAAAGTGTACAAGTTTATGTAATTTACTTAAGAAAGTTGATTTGTAAGCATTAAACAAAAATAATCAATATATAAGGAAGTGTTGCACAAATAAATAAATAAAGTAGTTTGCAAAAAAAGGAATGCTAAACAAATTGTTTATTATTTTATCATTTACTAATGTTATAAGTTAGGGATCGTTTAAGATGAAGTTACCGGGAACTGTATTTCATGGGAATTACAAAAATATTGTTTGATTGCAACGTGGGGAATGACTTCAAATTCTACCCACCAAGGGGATGAGTAACTTCTTCATTGTGGAAGGAAGTGACAATTCTCCGGAAGTGGCAATTCTCGGGGAGTGGACAACTAACAACATCCCAATTGACCACATAACTTTGTGTATTTGTGAAATTAAACCCCTCAACTTTCAATTGAATAATTGGGTCACAACTTTCAATTGGAGTAATTGTTTGCAAAAAAACGCACATAAAATGTTTTAATATGTAATACATACGGTATGATTTTAGTATGTTACATGTACATGTGTTGGTATAGTTGGGTATATACTCGTAATGATATTTTGGTGAGATTTTGTACTGGGTAAGATTGCACCATACGTGAAACTTACGGGATCAAATTACTCCAATCAAAAGTTATGGCGATTAATTTCACAATTGCCTAAAATTATGGGTCAATCAGCACTTCCCCGCCGGTTTCCAACTCTTTCTAAACAACCTTTCTTATCTTCACTTCACTAATCACTCGTGTCTTCACCGTTTTTAAGAAAGATTTTTCAGCTTCTCTTAATTATTCAGTACTCGTATAATAACTAGGCATTAACAAATCGGATTCACGACATGGAACCCTACATTATTTAAAGTAAAATACGGAGTACATTTTACGTAATTCATTATTGTTATAACTTATAACTTGGCCTCATAAGGATGTATACGTTGGGTCCTCAATTCATCTTATCGAACAAGAAACAACAAGACGTGACTCAAGTTGTTAGAACTTTCTACTCTAGTCGAGAGGTCTCAACTAGGTGTTTGATAATTACTCTCAACATAGTATGTTCATTTGGAAAAAAAAAAAAAAAACTAATAAAACAAGAAATTCTATATTAAAAAAGAATTATCCAAGAGATAGTGAGCAATGCTGCAAAAATTTCACGCCTTCAAGCATAACCTTAACACAGGATTCCAATTGCGGAATCGACAAAATTGATCTTGCTGCTGCTATCATCGACAGTACTGATTTCAGCGATGCTGTTATCGACACTCTCTCAAAAACAAAACTTGCTCTTTTACCAGTATCACAATTCACCACCTCAAGTGATATCACTTAGGTTTGTTACACTATCTATATACAGTAATTCCTAGTGCATTCCTCACCAGAATGTTATGTAAAGTTCTCCCAATGAGCAGGGAACAAAACTCGGTGATTCGTGCACCGCCACCAAAATTAACACCCAAACTTGGAGGCTTATTGCATCAAGTATCCCAGAGTCAGACAGATGAGTGCCACCATACATAAATACAACAGAGGAAAGCCTATATGCACTGTCTTCCCACTAAGTCTTCTCTTAATCAATGCCTGCAGAAGTAACAGGTGTTGTTAATCAACAATCTGTCGACGAATCAACTTGTAATATTCTCCACTGCCTAAATAACCGTCGTTTTATTTTGATGAAGTGAGAGAAAGTACTGGCATGGTAAACCAACTTATTATGGGAATGCGGAAAATGGAGAGACTACTTATTGAAATTAAGTAGTATTTTGATATACTCTTAATTTGTTCATTAGTCCCAGCCAATTGTTGATCGAACTATGGAATGAGCCATCACTCAAACATTACTCTGGATGAAAGACAAAAGCTAAGGCACAATGCTGTAACGAGAACACTTACAACTTCTCGTTTAACCATCTCCTTCTCTCGCAGGGCTTTAATCCTCTCCTCTGTTAGCTTCATAGCAGTTTGCTCAGCCTGCAACAGAAGTACATTATGTCCTAAGCTCAATGAAATGACCTCGGTTAGCTTTAATGGCTCAACAATTAGGAAATGAAACAAAACTACTAATGGCTCAGCAGCTTAAAATCACTTAAAAGTTAAAACAGTATCTAAGGTTAAGGAAATGACCTCGGATAGCTTTAATTCCATAACATCTAGTTTTGACTTGTACTCATCCAACTCTTTTAATAGCGACTCTTCCATCTCCCTTTTAAGGACTGTTCTCTCCTCCACATTTTTCATTTCAATGGAATCAATGGTTTCAAGCTCCCGTTTACGCTCAGGCAAAACTGTGTCTGAATCCTTCATTGTTCTCATCTCCTCCATAGGTTTCGTATTTTTGGCCTCCTCTTCTGGTTCTGGCGCTATCTAGGATAGTTAACAAAAGTGCTTTTAACAATAAGTTAGTTCTGAGAACAAGAAGAAAAAAAGGGAAAAAAGAGAGAGGGGTGGGGGGACAGGTGCGGCCTATAGGAGTAATAAATAGCAGGTCCAGCAGTTGGTATTATCCTTGTCCAGTCAAAATTGCAGCGATAACTGGTAAAGTGGTAAGTATTTTTTTTAAAAAAGTTTCTTTTACCTTCAGGGATGGGGGAAGATGTTCAACTCCAGGGAGGACATTATCATTTTGGGATGTATCAACCGATGAACCTTGATGTGCAGCTCCATTAACATGTACAAGCACTGGGGGCATAAGGATCACTCTCATCTTCTTCTCCACCATTTGTCTACCAGAGTCTTTAGCAAACTGCAAGATAAATGTGTAAGAAATCTGTTCTAAAATTTTATTGAATAGGTCTACTGAGAGACAGTCTCTCATCAAATTTATTGAGAGACCACAGTAACACAGTTTATGAGTTGACTGATTTTCCAATATCCAGTCCTTAGAGTAACATCCTTTATTGGAGTAAAATGAGTTAGAATAACACACATTATGCGTTAGAGTAACATACTTGTTGTAAAAACAGGTACAAAACAAAATTGTTATTTAGGGGTACATCTAATAATAAAATAGGTAAGAATAAGACATAAAGTGGTACTGAGAAATGGTCTCTCAATAAGTTATTGAGAGACCGTCTCTTCCTAGATAACCATTTGAGGATAATTAACTTGCCAGATCAGATGTAAGGTCTTCTTCTACAGTTTCACTTGAAACAACAGTGCTTTGAACCAAGAACTTATCTTTGCATTGCAAGTCAAGCGGACCGGCACGTTGTACCTGCATAGTAACTGCATCCAACAACATAAATTTAGTCTCAACAGATTTTAGTGTAGGATAACATGACCAATTGAACAGAATCATAGGAACCAAATGGCAGGAAAAAGGAAGAAAAGAATGACAGAACGATAGGAACGAGAAAACTAAAAGGAAACAAAAAAATTGTAGAACCATTGAAAATGCTTTGTGACTACACTCCGAAGTTTACATTACCTGTGGAGCCAACAACTTGTTTTTACGCGCTAGAATATATTGAGATTAAGGGGGATAACGATACGACATTTGCATCTTTTATCATGAAATATAGACAGTCCATGAAATTTTTAGTGTAGTTCCATTTCAGGTCATACTATTGGAAGGTATTGAAATAAAGAAAATAGCTCTAAGTTGTTTGTGTTTCTTTTATCATGCGATGGAACTTTCAATGCAATTTGGGAGCCTTTAAGCAACTTCAGTAACATTGTTGTTCCTAACACTCACTCCTAAAGATGTGTAACCTTACATGCTTCAGACAAGCTAGTTGGGTCAGTTAGGAAATACCAGAGCCTGAAAGTCTACTAGCATTACAGTGCATGGTTACTGATGGATAGCTGAATATGGCTATTACTTTGAAAGCGGAATCAGTAGTGCAAATTTAGCAGTGTTCACTGACCACAGGATAGAATCAGGGACGATAAATCTATCAATGGACTAAACCCAACCAGCAGAAATATTAGTCTGACAGGAATTGCAGTATCTAAGCGTACACACATAAATCTTACAGTACTAATCTAGCATATGAAATGCGCCACAAGATGAAGATAACGAAGAACAACCTGTGAAATCACATTCTCCATTTGGTTTGATGATGCCAACATTGGGTCGTACACAGTATTTCTTAGGAGATGTAGTTTTCACCTGTCAGAACACCATTTATAACAACGGTGAAAACCATTTCCAAAAAAACCTGCAATGATTTCTTTCCAAATCCAAATGCATTTTATAATTGCATCAGAGGTCAAAATTTTTCAGAAGTGAACAAAAGAAAAAGTTGCTTCCATGAATTAGAATTCCTATGTTTTTCCCTAAGCAACAAACGACCACTAAATCTTGAAAAATATGGATATTCAGTATAGGAAAGAGATAGATGGTATGTCAGTTGAACCATAAAAAATTGCCAGAACAATTAAAAAAATAAACCAATCAGAATCGATTCCAGCGTTGTACCGAAGTTTCCCTAGAACACTACCCAGGATAAACATTCCTACTTAAATATAGATTACTGTAAGTAAATCAGACTCGTAGAGCTATTCATCAAAGATTATCATATTTGAAAGAGAGAGGATTTTGCTACCTTAAAAGCAACAAACTGATCTGTTTTGTTTATTAGTTGAATTGAGCAAGAGCTTTGTTTCTTCGCTTCAACTGGATAAGAATACAATGCACGTTAATCAAACATTGAAAATCAAAGTATAGAACCTCAAGACTCAGGGGCCTTCCTTGTTCAAAGATTGATCGACGGTGAAAGCCATATTTCTTTAATACTCGAACAAATGCTTGAGTAGCTCTTTGTGTAGAAAATCAAAACATTGTCTTCAAAGTGAACAAAATCAGTGAAAAAGCACAACAAAATGATCCTCTGTTTGCTGTCAGTCGCAGCTTTAATAGTGTGGAACATAAACTAGACGAATACCAAGACATATGGAGGAAGAAAAGAAATGCCCTAACAAAGTACTCCATAACAGACACGCACACAAACATATACACAAGTGATGAACTGAAGTCTGGAAAATCAAGCGTACCAGTAAAACGAAGTTCGCAGGGCACAATCTCTAGTAACTCGGAACTCATTGATACCCAATAGCAAAATCCCTATCATGCAAACCTTGATTCAATCGAGGCAAACAAGAATAAACAAATACGAGTACTGCAAAATTACAAACAAGACAAATAGATCTATCATTTTGCTACAGACAACGAAATTACTCTCACAGTCTCACGTTCCAAGAATATGGTTACCTTTGATTAATATATATCTCACATAAATAATAAAAAAGATAAACAAATAATGGCGACAAAGGGAAACATGTACCCCATATCATAACATCATCACCCAGTGTCCGAACTAATGGGAGCTAGCAGGCCCGTCAAATCAATTTATGATGCCCTGTTCTATAAACCAAAATGAGGCCCCCAACGATTTCGAATACTTGGTCGTAAACTTGTAAACATTATAAATTGAATATAAAATATGTTAATTAGGGGGTTATAAATCATAAATGAAAAATTATAGTAATAACATATTCCAAATTTTTGGATTGTGTACTCTTTGTGTCCATGCTAAACCTATCAAAGTATATATATTGGGTCATTTTTTCTTTGGGTCCCTGTTCTTAAAACGGTTTGAACATGCTGTTAGACGGCCCTGGGAGCTAGCAGGGGCGCCCCCTCGGCAATTACGGGAAAAAAATCAACTTTTTCATGATTTACCTTATTACTTCACTAGCTCACAATCACACCTAAAAAATTCAAAAACCACTAACTACAACTTCAGGCTCCGCCATTGTCTATCACCAAATCAATCCTAATAAAACGACACTAAAATGGTACTCCCTCCATTCCGATAATTTTATACTCCCTTCCATTTACTAGAATCCTACCATTTGATTAAAATATACCTCACATATATTCAATCTTTGGTAGGTTTCCAGTGAATGGGAGGTAGTACATTTGTTGAATAGACGTGCATTCCAATCAATCCTATACATTTGATTAAAAATATATATAACCTCATATATATTCAACAAATGTATAGAAAGTTAGAGACGATTGGAATGAGGGGAGTAATTTATATCCAACTGCTACTCATATTCAAAATGTCGGATCAATTAGTACTTTATACCAACAAATAGGATGTACACCTGATTGGATTATAACGAGTCAAGTATTTACTCGTATTTACCTGTTTTAACAATACGACGAGCAAAGTAGACTAACTGGTACTGTTATAAGCACGTCAATCGTATCATATCATATCGTACCGTATCAAATCATATCAAATCATATTGAACGACAATCAAATGCATAATGGGAGTCAAGGCCTAAAAAAAATGATGAATTGACATGACTAGAAATTGTCAACCCTAATTGCAGCAATAAAAACGATCATCAAATTGAAATGAAAATCAATGTTGAAGACTTATAATGAGAATGAGAAGTAGTAACAATCAGGAAACTACGAATTGAAAGTGTGGCAGACGAAGGATAGAAGCGAAACTTACGGAAATCGAGGAAGGGCGATTGAATCAAAGCAACGGTAATTCGCAGAGGATTGGAAGTGGAACGAGAAGACGAGAAATGGTGAAATGTAGGAGACGGAGAAGGGGATGACGATGACGTTGATGATGGTGATCATGGAGGTGCAGTCATTGCACCGTCCAATGTATGCGCTACTCTTCTTAAACCGTTATTCTATCTCCAAACGGATATAGGAGTATTCATTTGGGGGGATATTCTACCTTGTATTTTTTTTTTCTCATTTTCTACGGCGTACCCGTCATTTGAGTCAAAATAAATTTAATAATATAGATTTCGAAAACGATATTATTATCCTTGAATTCATTGTTTTTACAATATCGGCAATTTGTTTTTTTTTTCTTTTGCAATTTTGAAACTTTTACCAAGAGTTATGCTCAGTCAAACGTTTTTAACCGAATAAACTTTGACCGACCATAAATATTTGTCTCGAGTTCTATAAGAGATCTTCGGTTTGAAATTAAAATCGCCACTTTTGGAAATCATAGCTAAAAGTTATCGTAAGTCAAGAATATATATATCGACAAAAATGAGAGGTACGACATAGAATATGAAGAAACACAGAGGTACCATGTACAATATCTTTATTCATTTAAATAACTTAATGATCAGAACTAGTTTTAATAACAAGCTATGATGTTTCCTCAAGGGTTTCTTGGGAGGGGAGTGTTCCCTGGGGTTCCTAGGTTGGCCACTGACGGTTTGTCAGTTTTTTCATAAAAATCTGAGCCAAATCTTTCATTGTTTCAGTATTTCTGTCAATCTGTGTGTTCCTTGCTTTCTGCTTTTTTGGTGACTAGTCTACTATTTCATTGAGAATTTGATCGAGTTTCTGTCTCCTTTTCGGTTTCATATGGCACATACCAACCAATTTCCTCGTTTCAACCTCAATGAGAAGGAATTGGTTGAGACACCCACAGGTATTAAGGAAGGGCATGAAGTGGAGTTGGAATGGCGCACTGGTGAGGATGAGGCCGGGGAGGGAGAGAGAAAACATTGTATTGTGGTTCGGTTATGGACTGAAAGGCATATAAATCTGAAAGCGGTTATCGATACGATGACTGGAATTTGGAGTAGTAGGGCTGCTGTGATGAGGGAGGCTGTCGAAGCAGAAGAAGATCTTTACATTCCAATTTGAGGATGATTTGGACAAGGCTCGAGTACTTAGAGAACAGCCATGGCACTTCAAAAGGCACCTCTTCGTCATGGCTGATCTTGATGGTGACGCAATCCCAACTGAGGTACTTCTTTACTATTCTCCTATTTGGGCTAGAACCTATGATATCCCGATTATGGGTAGGGGTAATATGGAGAATATTGTGAGTATTGGCAACACTCTAGGGTCTTTTGTTGAGATGGATAAGTCAGTTCACCCAGCTATTAATCGATCTATGCGCTTAAAAGTTGTGATTGATATTCGGAAGGCACTTACTGACTCAATTACACTTAAGCAGGAGGGGAGTAAGAGCTGGAAGGCAAGGGTGGCTTATGAAAGTCTTCCTCTATTCTGTTACATATGCGGACACTTTGGCCATGGGGAAAAAGATTGTAAAGAGAGGAGGGGTCCGGTAGGGGAAAACCGTCGATATGGGGATTGGCTAAGGGCGTCCCCCTGGAGAGTTGCTCGTTCTTCGTAAGGGGAGAACTCGGGGCCAAAGGCTACATGTTCTCGTAAATTATTCGAGGATGAGGATGACTCTTTTAGGGCGGAGGAAAGAGAACTCAGCAAGATGCTCGACATGCTACGTGGAGTTTCCTTGAGTGATGAGATAATGCTCCGGGAACCTGTTGTTGAAAGGGATCGTGGGGGGCAAAATGTAGATGTGATTCCTGGTGTGGTGGAACAATCCTCGTCTGTGTCAGCAGGACCGAGTACAAAGGTCGCTGCTAGTGCAGTAGGTCCGTGGGTGTGCGCAAAGAGAAACCTTTTATAAAGTTGTGAGGAATGCCAAAAGGATTGTGGGGGTTGGTCAAGGTCAATCCGGGGATGCAGGTGAAGGTGGGTTGGGGAAAAAGAGGAGTAGAGACGTGGAGGGAGACCACGAGATCAACCTTGGTTCTGGGCATAAACGTAGGAGTGAGAAGGTGTATAATGACATGGTCCTGGACTTCAACCAGAAAGTAGCAGAGACTGTTGTTGAGTAGCTCCGCGAAGGACAATAAAAATATTAAGCTGGAATTGTCGGGGGTTGGACAATCCCCTGACGGTTAATACCCTCCAGGATTGGTGCTGGAGGGAGGGCCCGGACATAGTTTTCATGATGGAAACGATGGTGAAGGCGAGTGAGCTGGAGAAAGTTACAAATAAGTGTGGTTTTATTAAGGGTCTTTGTGTTAGCAGTATAAGGAGGTCTGGTGGTCTTGGTATGTGGTGGCGGAATGTAGAGACAAAACTCTTGACCTACGACAACCATCACATTTGCGTCAAGGTTAGGGGACGGAAATATATGAGCAATTGGAGAGCAATAGGTGTTTACGGCTGGCCTGGGTCGAATGAAAAGTTAAAGACTTAAGAACCTGCTGCGACAACTATGTGCTGGTCCGACTACTCCGAGAGTGACACTAGGTGATTTTAATGAAATATTTAACTCTAATGAAAAGGATTGGGGGGGGGGCAGTTAGGGGTGATCGTGAAATGAATGCCTTCCAAGATGCTCTTCTTGAGTGTAGCCTACATGATCTAGGTTTTAGTGGGAACTTATATATACACTTGGCAAAAGGAAAGAGTGGTAGGGCGTATCGTGCGTGAGCGACTTGATTGAGCTGTTGCGAATATTGAATGGAGTAATATCTTCCCTGCGAACTGGGTGTATCATTTGCCAATTACGCCTCGAACCATGCACCGATTGTTCTTACTATTGAGGAACAAGGCAGGTGGGGAGGTCGAAGAAATAGGTTTCGTTTCGAGGCTCTTTGGCTGTCTGATCTGGGCTGTCGGGAAGTAGTGAAGGCTGCTTGGAGTGATAGAGGAGGAGGCCAGATTGATGAAAGAGTCGGCAGATGTGCTCTGGACTTAGTAAGCTGGGCTAAGTTGACTTTCGGTGACATTATAAACAAGATTAGGGTGAAAGAGGCAGAATTGAAGGGCTGACAGAAACAAGATCCGTCGGCGGACCTGCTAAGTCACTGTAAGAGCCTTGTCGCGGAACTTGACTCATTACGTCGTCAACAAGAAATCTATTGGTATACCCGTGCTAGAAAAATCGAGTTTCATGATGGAGATAAAAATACCAATTATATCCATCACAAAGCCAGTCAGAGAAGAAGACAAAATACTATTTGGGGACTTGAAGATGATGATGGGGCGTGACATTCTAGGGATGAAGATATTACTAATATTGCAACATCCTATTTTGGATCCCTTTTTCAAACTCAGGGAGTACAGGGGGTAGGTGAGGTCCTGGAGGGAGTTGAGAAAAGGTTACAAGAGACATTAATGAGTCACTCTTGAAGACTATTACGGATGAAGAGATTCGAAAGGCATTATTCAATATGCATCCAAATAAAGCTCCTGGGTCGGATGGTATGCACGCACTCTTCTTCCAAAAGCACTAGTATATTGTGGGTCCGGATCGGATATTTGTGCCTTTATCTGATCTTAGTGGACCGAAGGGAGAGATCACGGAACGATTAATGAGACTTCAGTGGTCCTTATTCCAAAAGTGTCCGAGCCACGGAATATGACGGAATTTAGACCTATTAGCCTGTGTAATGTAATTTATAAGATTATTTCTAAACTTTGGCGAATAGGCTAAAACTGTTTATGAATTCATTGATTTCGGAGGAACAAAGTGCTTTTATGTGTGATCGTCTCATAACGGACAATGCCCTCATTGCCTTTGAGGTCTTCCATTACATGAAACGGGGTGGAGAAGGAAAGGATGAGAATATTGCACTTAAGCTCGATATGAGTAAGGCGTACGATAGGGTGGAATAAGAGTTCTTGGAAGCAACAATGACGACAATGGGTTTTGCAGAGGGTTGGGTCCGTAAGGTGATGACGTGTGATCACTCTGGTCTCACATTCCTTTGTGATTAATAGGTCGCTTACTGTTGTGTGCTAAATTTAGACCATTTTTCCTCCCATTTAGACCCGTTTTTCCCTCATTTTGCGAGATTAGAGTGCCCTATTTTGAGTATTTCTTGCATTAGCGTCCTTCTTGTGCGTTTTACGTGTTTTTGGTAGTATTTCTATCAATTTTGATAGGTTTTGGCACCAAAAGTATGATCGAGCTTCCACGAGCACAAGAGAGGGGAATGTCGTCCGAAAAACAGAGCACACAACTTAAAGTTCAAAGCCATCCAATCATACGACGAAGAATGAGACAAGAAAAGAGGCCAGAAAATGACCGGGTGAAATTTCACCCGATGAAAAACCACCGGGCAAAATTTTGCCCGACGATAAATTTGCCTCCCCGAAGATTTTATGAGAGCTTACCCACCGGGCGAAACTTCGCCCACCGGGCGAAACTTCGCCCACCGGGCGAAACTTCGCCCGATGGTAAAGGTGTCCAATATTGCAAAACCGGAAGAAAACCATCGGGTGAAATTTTACCCAGCGGTATTGATCCATGTACGACGGGGCGAAGTTCCACCTCGTGAAGATTAAATGGTGATTGTCTCACTAATGGAGCAAAAAGTTGGATTTGGGCTTTAGGTTAAGAGATCCATTAAGAGTTTACTATATATATGTATACCATAGTTTGTTGCCTAAGCTACCACATTACAATTCCATTAGGCCTCCATTAGTATACTACCATCCATTAGTAGATCCTTTTAGTAGTTTAGTAATTCTCTATAATTCTAGTAGTTTACATAGTAATTTAGTAGTAGATCTTCATAGTTTTCATCAGTGTCCTTTCTTTAGATCTTATTTTCAAGTTTGTAGAAGATTATTTCAAGTTTTTATTTGAAGATTTGTGAAGATTAATAAGGGATTAGTGACAAATCCTCTATTCTCTTCATCAAAGATTCAACCTTTATTTGTGCAATTTTCTTCTTTATTGTTGATCTTCATAGTTGGTATATTTCTCTTCTACTCTCTAATCTCTAGTTTAGATTTAATTATTGTTCTTCAATGTTGTTCCTTTTGTTGTTCTTTCATTATTGTCTTATTTTGATCATCTTTATTTATGTTGTTTTAGATTGTTTCATGTTTAATTTTGTTGATTGTTATTTTGATCATCTTAGTGTTGTTAGTTTCTCTAGATCTAGTTTATGCTGTTCTAGATTATTTCCTAGTTTATTTTGTTGATTGTATTTTCTTCCGTAGTTTTGTGGTTAAATTGTTAGATCGTAATTTCCTTGTTGTTTTGTTGTTATTTTCTTTAGATTTAGTTAATATGCATGTTTTAGTTGTTTTCTCCTTTGTTAATGTTTTGTTGTTTTCCATTATGAGTAGTGAGTAGTGTAAGCATTATGAGTCTGATACAATATATGTGGACAACATTATTTGGACCTATTGTATTTATTAGCTATCATTAAAGTTGAGCCCAAATACGTGATCCGTCATAATACAAATGATACGGGCTTATTTACGTCTTATAAAGTATGGGTCAGATATTATAATAGTGTAGAGACCCATTAGGGCTTTATGGGATATATGATGGACTTATCCACTAAAGGCGGCTAATATAGGTGTGGACATGACATAGGTCCACCCCGACGCGGCGAAGCGCGGGTTTTGGGGAGGCGATAGAATTTCCATATGAGATGGATCGAATTGAATTTTTAAATCGAAGTAGGAGTCGCCACCGAATTTTATGGTTATTCGGAACCATTCGAACCCACTCTATGTCGTAGTGGGCCATACTTAAAGCCTGGCCCATTTCCGATGTCAGAGTTTATTGGGTTCGTCCCTTAGCATATCGATACCGATGCCGACTGGGCGGTTAATCGTATATTAAATGACTCTCGTTGCCAATGGTTTCGGACATCCGGAAACCACGGTTCTGAGTAAGGGGTGAGGGTACGTGTTGGGAAGTTCAGCGAGAACACCCAACCCCGCCCGCACTTAGCGGCCTTTACTAAGATATCGTTCGTTTTTGGTGTACACGCGTTAGTTCGACGATGAAATGATATGCAGAGATTATTTTCCTAAGACATGTGAGGAAAAATAAATAATGGGTTGCTAAGTCGTTTAATGCATGTTAAACTAATAACGTCAAAGTTATTTTAGCATGTGAAGTTCGTTTTAGTGTAATAAAACGATAAAAAGAAAATATGAGAATTTGCTACAAACACGAGAAAACGAGTTAGTAACGATTGAATAATAATAATTGAAATCGAGAAAATAAGAAATTAGTCGAAATCTGAAAAATATTGTTTAAAACGTTGTTTTGTATAAAAAACGATGTTCGAGAAAAAAGAAAAAAAAAAGGGTCTCGGCCGAGAGCCGCGCGACTCGCCCGGGATCAATGCGGGTCGCGTGGAGGCCTGGAATCGACAATGTTTTTCGGAAATTTTTTGATTAAATTGCGTACGAATATCGCATAATTCGTACTCGACTTAATATTCTCGATATTCGTTATATTCGATAGTTGATTATCAAATATTTAGAATAGTTTTAGAAAAGATGTAAATTTAGAAATCGTTTCGTAAAATAATAAAAATAAACGAACGAAAACTAAAAAAAATGGAATCGGGTCAGACTCGGGCGCGAGTCGCCTGGACCGGGCGCGACTCGCACGCGAGTCTGTCCGTTTTTTATTTTTTTTGTCGAAAATCGTTATAAATCGCGTACAAATATAGATTAATTTATACCCGGTTTATATTTTCGATATTCGTCGTATTCGATATTCGATTATAAAATCGATATCGAATATTCGGAATGACTTTAGAAAAGGTTTTGAAAAAGTTTGTTTTGAACGAAAGATAAAAAAAGAACTTTGGACGAAAAGTTGAAAAAAAGGATTTTGAACGAAGAGCTGTAAAAAGGTGTAACGATTTCGTCGAGAACTTAATATAATTCTTTTTGATACGATATTCGATTATATAGAATCGATATCGTATTTTAAGAATATTCGATATAGGAAAATAGTTTTAGTAATATCGATATTAGAAAATAAAAGAAAGACCGACGCAAGACCCATAAAAACGAGATGAAGAAGAGAGAAAAGGGAAGAGACGGGTTTGATTTACACCCTCAACCTACATGCTTTGTGTTCTCGGTATAGAGCTCGTCGGACGGTGGCTTAGACACGGGAGCGTCGAGATGATGTGGGTGAGTTAAGGTGTCGGTTTGGAGTGTGTGTGTGGCGTGGAATTCGGCCGGTTCGGACAGGATCGGTTTCGTCGGTTTTTTGGAATTACTTCGGGACTATGTCGGGATTTTGGATGGTGATCTTCTCGGTATTTTTGGTGTGATTTCTGGTTAGTTTTCTCTGTCTTTTGAGGTTGAAGGGAGGGTCCTATTTATAGGAACCGAGGTGGTCTTGCTTGTGTGACAAGAAACACCGGTTTGGATAGGAAATACGAGAGTTCGTGAGGGAATAGACTTCTCGTTTCCTAGAGAAGAAGCCAAAGACTCGGCTGGCTGGGGTGATATCTCGGCTGTTTCAGCCGAGTATTTGAGCTCGGGTGGTATTTTGTTTCGGTTTCCGGATAGAATTCCTACTTGAGATCGAATTCTATCCTTAAACGGATTTGTTTAATATTTGTGAAGGCTGATTTTTTGGGTGTTTGAGTATGAATCTACTGTGTAGTGTCACGGCCAGCTCGTGTGACTCGGGAAAAAATATCTTTGACCGGGTTTGACTCGGTCGCTAAAAGACGATTTTACCCCTGGCGACGGTTTCGACCCAAATTAGTGTTATTTGACTCGAAACGACCCACTGGGCCTGGATTTGATGTCCGTTTTGTGAGATTTGTACTCCCTAAAATGTCTAAATCAAATGTCCATGATTACAAGCCCATATCCGAGTCTGTCAAAGCACGTTTACGTCCTATCATCATCGGGTGTTTGGCGGGAACTACTATAGACACCTGGCGGTCAAAATGTGGGTGTCTACAGAGCCCTCACTCTGACTGAGGCTTGGACAAGGCAAAAGTCAGAGTAGCCACTAGGTCAATCAAGGATTAAAACCTGGCAGCCTTCCGATCGGGTCGTTTAGGGTCCATTAGACCTGCGTAAAGGGCTCGCCAGCCATGGAATAAGAATCATACCTGGGTTGATGCTGATAATGTCGCGGGAGCTTGCCTAGGAAGCTATGGGTATACCTGTTTGCAGATATATCCTGTCTTAGAATTGCGCAGGAGCTTGCATGAGCTTTTCCACTGGGGAACTTAGAATTTTTGGGAGTCTTGAGTGTACCTGTATGCTGACATAATTTGTATGTAACATTTAGGCGAAACACTGACTCGTGCTGGGGAAAAAGATGATTTTCCGAAAATTTTGAAAATAAAAAGGCTGATTTTTTTTTTGAAATAAGGATGCTTGGGATGACTTTGATTCCTAATCGGATTCTGACACGGATATTTGGAATTTCCTTGTATGCCTTGGTGAAGGAGGAAAATTGATAAAATCCTATTCCTGCGATGACTAGGAAGATGGATATTCTCTATTATAAATAGAGAGCTTTGGCTCTTTTATTTTTCCTATTCCACCCAAATCCTTTCTTTTATCTCAAAATCCCTTAGACTTTTTAGGATAAAATAAAAGAAACTATTCTTGCGATGGGTATTGACCATTTGACTGCAATGCTTCATGCGTGGGCCCAGGATTTTCGTGATGAAGATAGAGTCCAATTAACTCAAATGGGAATTGTGGCTTTATTCCCACTTCAGCGACTTAGGGTAGATTCGCATTTTCTTGATGCTTGTTTAGCCTTTTGGGATACCACCTTTCATGTTTTTGCATTTCCTCGAGGAGAAATATGTCCTCTTCCTGAAGAGATAGCAGCTATTGGAGGGTGGTGCCCTAATGCTCGTCCTGCTATTCCTCCATTTTATCCCGATCCAAGGAGGAGGCTGAGAGATTTTCTAGGGTTGTCACATGCTGAGACAGCCCGTATGGTGAAAGGAAATTCAGTTTCCTTATTTGACTTGGCTGATAAATTTATGAACCCAGTGGGTGAAAGGATTACTTCAACCCACAGGCGCAGGGCCTTTGCCTTTTGTATGCTGCATAGGTACGCCTTCGAAGGTAGAATGGATGCTGACTCATGCTTAGGTGAGATCAGGCTGATTAGCATAGTTGATCAGATGGAGACAGGTCACAGCCCAGCTTGGCTGATAACTGGGGAGATTATTATGGGCCTTGACGCTAGGAGGCTTGAACCAAATCAACAATTGACAGGGAGCATCCGTCTTTTGCAGGTATTTAATTTCTTCTCCGAATAATTGCCCGATTTTCCTGATTTTTTTACGGTAACCCCGAATTTTCCGGTTTTTTCCCGAAAACTTCAATTTTCCGGTTTTTTTTTTTTCGAAATTTTCGATTTTGCCGAATTTTTGAAAATTCTTAATTTTTCCGATTTTTCGATTTTTTTTTCGATTTCTTTTTTGATTTTTCGATTTTTCGAATTTTCTTGATTTTTCGAAAGTTTTTGACTTTTCGAAAATTTTGCAGACCTGGTTATTCGAGCGCCTGTCGATCATAGAGCCCCCGGTGAATATACCCAAATATCGGAGCAATCAGATTGGTTCAAGGTCTCGCCGAATAAGACCAAGTCATCCCGTAACTCAAAAATTTTGGGATGAAGAGCTAACATTTCATGGTGGGCCTTTGATCCGGTGGAACGTTATTTGGTGGTTCCTTTCAAGGCTGACGGGATTAGCTAGGAGAGACAAAGCCCGTTACCTGGTGATCTTGTCTTTAGACTGGACTGTCCATATTTATCCGGACCGTATCTTACGACAGTTTGGTTCGTTTCAGGAGATCCCTGAGACTGAGGCAATAATTAGCGTTTCGATCCAATTGACGGACGCTATGTGTGACACGTGGCTACAACGCTGGTTCACCCGTGTCATATGGACTATACCTCGCCCTTGTCACACCACTTGGGTTTCTGAATCATATCGCAAATGGACTTCTGAAGAATCCGAGGAGGCCCGTAAAGCTTTGAAGACCGAAGAAGCTCTAGATTTGGCCCGCCGAGAATCGGCCAAGAATAATAGACGGTTCTTCGTGGAGACTCCCAATACCTTTGTTGAGTCAGGGTCGGATTCCAAGTCAAAACCTAAGACTCAGACTAATGAGACTGGTGCTAGTGATTTGGAGGGAAGACTCGGACCGAGGACGGCGGTCCGAGATAGGCTAGGCCCGCGTGATAACGAGGTGACCGGGGAGTCGAGTTTGAAGAAACGAGCCCGGGCTAAGGAGGTTCCCTTGGTGATTAGGGAGCGTTCACCCCCACCTCGACGCCGATGGACCGAAAAGGAGGCTAAGGGCAAAGGAAAGGGAAAAATGCCCTAGTTTTTATTATTTAAGTATTAATACTATTTACTTTGTGATGATTTTTTTTTTGATTTTTTTTTTGTAATTTTATTATTATAAATAAAGAAAGGTTTATTAAAGAACCGTTCCTGTTTTTTCGATTGCAGTGGTTGTGCCCTTTTGAGGGGCTGCCTACGTATCCATAATAAATGGAATCAAACCAAACGTAGTTCAGACTGAATTAATTTGCAATTTCGAAGTACATCAAGACTATTGGTTCAAGATGTTTGAAACAGTAAAATGAATAATTCTAGCTTTTGACTTGTCTTTAAGAGTTTGAAAATAAACTTTTTGCAAATGACATTGAGAAAGGTGGGTTAAGGGTAATAGCGCTTCAGCTGGTCCAGGTTAGTTGGGTTGACAAACTCGTTTCCGTCCAGATCCGTTAGCATTACCGCTCCACCTGATAAAATCTTCTTTACCAGATATGGCCCAGCCCAGTTAGGTTTGAATTTTCCCCTTGGGTCCACTGGTAATAAGGCTCGAACTGATTTGAGGACCAAATCTCCTTCTTTGATGTTTCTGGGCCTCACCCTTTTGTTGAAAGCCCGTTGGATTCTCTTTTGATAGATTTGAATATTATTGAGGGCACGAGATCGTCGTTCGTCTAAGAGGACCAGCGAGTCATATCGTGCTCGAACCCAATCAGCTTCAGGTACTTGGCTTTCAAGTAGGATTCTGAGTGATGGTACTTCTAACTCAACAGGTTGGACTGCTTCCATGCCGTATGTAAAGTAATACGGTGTTGCCCCGGTCGCAGTACGAATCGAGGTTCGATATCCCCAGAGAGCGAATGGTATTTTGTCGGGCCAGTCTCGATAATTATCAGCCATCTTTTTGAGTATGGTGATAATTGTTTTATTAGCCGCTTCTACCGCTCCATTGGTTTGGGGTCGGTAAGGTGAAGATGTATGCCTTTGAATTTTGTATTTGGTCAGCAAGGCTGCTGTTTCGGCTTGAAAATGGGTCCCGTGATCACTGATGAACTCATGGGGGATCCCATACCGGCATATTATCTTATTTTGAATGAATTTGGCAACATGGCTGGCGTTGAGAATACGGTAGGATTCAGCTTCGACCCATTTGGTGAAATAGTCGATTGCTACCAAAATGAAGCAGTGTCCTCCGGTTCCCGATGGGTTTATCTTTCCAATTATGTCGATTCCCCATGTTGAAAATGGCCATGGTGATGTCATGGTGTATAGCAAGGATGGTGGCATATGTTGTACATTGGCAAAAATTTGACAATTGTGGCAATGTCTAACATATTGTTGACAGTCCGTTTCCATGCTATTCCAGTAGTAACCGAGCCTCATGATCTTCCGGACCAGCATCTGGGCGTTCATGTGTGGACCGCATTCCCCATCATGTACTTCAGCCATAACTTTTTCGGCGTTGGTTTTGTCGACACATCGAAGGAGAGCCCCCTGTGCTGTCTTCTTGTAGAGTTGCCCATCGTCAGTGCGGATGAACTGGGTTGCCAGTCTTCGCAGGGCCTTTTTGGCTCGGTTGTCAGCTCCGGGTGGATATTCCCCGGTTGCTAGGTATGTCAGTACAGCTTGATACCATGGCTCAGGATCAGGTATCTCGACTTCTTCAATGTCGTGGATATAAGCTGGCTCGGATCGTCTTTCGACGCAGATCGGCATACTGGTCATATGATCGGGAATATTTAGCAAAGATGCTAGCTTTGAGAGTGCATCTGCGAATTGGTTTTCTTCCCGGGGTAGGTATATATATTCTACCTTGTGGAATTGCTTCTCGAGATCCCGTACTCGTGCTTGGTAGGCCACGAGATTAGCATTTCGAGTTTTCCATTTTTGAAGCGCTTGATTAATGACCAGAGATGAATCACCGTGTACTCGGAGGTTTGTGACCCCTAAGTCAGCGGCGGCTTGTAGCCCGTGGATACATGCTTCATACTCAGCGGCGTTGTTAGTGACGTCAAAGTCTAGTTTGATGGATACGGGAGTATGTTCCCCTTTTGGTGAGATTAGGAGGATCCCGACTCCAAATCCTCGAAAATTGGATGCCCCGTCAAAGTACAAATCCCATGCTTCGGTGTCAGTGTGGAAAATGTCTTCGTCTGGGAAAGACCAAGTGTCGATGTGTCCTTCCTCGGTTATGGGACTGTCAGCGAGAAATTCGGCTACTACTCGTTCTTTAATGGCTTTTAGTGGTACGAATTTTAGGTCGAATTCTGCCAACATCAGGGTCCATCTTGATATCCTGCCATTGAGGATGGGCTTTTCGAAGAGGTATTTGATTGGATCCATTCTGGATAATACCTGCACCTCGTGACTAAGCATGTAATGCCGGAGCTTCTTAGTGGCCCAGACCAAGGCTAAACATGTCTTTTCGAGCATAGTGTACTTACACTCGTACTCTAAAAACTTTTTGCTGATGTAGTATATGGCTCGTTCCTCGGAATTGACCGTTTGAGCTAGCATAGCCCCCATGGCTGTCTCTGTCGTAGTTAGGTATAGTGACAAAGGTAAACCGTGCTGAGGTGGCATTAGGACCGGTGGTGAGGCCAAAATTTCCTTGATTCTATCAAAGGCTGCTTGGCATTTGTCATCCCATAGTAACCGTTCTCCTATTTTCAGCTTCTTGAAGATCGGTTCACACACCATGGTTAGCTTTGAAATGAACCTGCTAATGTATTGGACTTTTCCGAGAAACCCTCTTATCTCTTTTTCGGTTTTAGGGGGCTGCATCTCGGTGATGGCCTTGATTTTGGCTGGATCGACTTCGATACCTCGTTGGCTAACGATATGACCCAGTAATTTGCCAGATGTTACCCCGAAACTGCATTTCTGAGGGTTTAGCCTCATGTTGTATTTGCGAAGTCGGGTGAAGAACTTTCTCAGGGCGGTGATGTGACCGTCCCTGTCTTTGGATTTGACGATCATGTCGTCCACATAGACTTCCACTTCCTTATGCATCATGTCATGCAATAGAGTCGTGGCGGTTCGTTGGTAGGTGGCCCTGGCATTGATGAGACCAAATGGCATAACTGTATAGCAATAAGTACCCCAAGGTGTAATGAAGGTGGTCTTATCCATATCTTCTTCTGCCATTTTTATCTGATTGTACCCCGCATACCCGTCCATAAATGATAGAAGGGCATGATCTGCTGTGTTGTCCACCAGTATATCGATGTGTGGCAATGGAAAATCGTCTTTCGGGCTTGCTTTGTTAAGATCCCGAAAGTCTACACAGACTCGAACCTTACCATCCTTTTTAGGGACTGGTACTATGTTTGCAACCCAATCTGGATACTCAGAGACTCGTATAAACCCAGCTTTGAATTGTTTGTCGACTTCCTCCTTGACTTTGAGGGACCATTCGGGCCTCATGCGTCGGAGTTTTTGTTTAACCGGCTTGAACCCTTCCTTGATCGGTATATGGTGCTCGGCTATTTCGCGGTCAATCCCCGGCATGTCCTTGTAGGACCATGCGAAGACGTCTTTGAATTCTTGAAGGAGAACTATGAATTGTTGTTTCTCCTCGGGATCTAAGGATAGTCCTATCTTAAGCATCTGAGGCTCTAAGGTTGTTCCCACGTTGATGGATTCGGTGTCTTCGATTACCGGATTGCGGGATTCCCTTTGCTCTAGTTGCTCGATCAGATGTGGGGGTAAAGATACCTGTTCGTCGGGCTTCTCAATGTCATTGCACATAAAATTTTTGAAATTTTGAAAATGAGACAAGTCGTAAGCAGAACGGTTGTTATTATTGATCATGAATTGAGAAAAGAGCTCGAAAAGAGCTGCCATCTGATCACTAGTCAGTGGCGGGATAGGTAGGGTGCCCGGGACAGACCCCGAGGCACCAGGAATGGCTAAAGGAAGAGGGGGAGTTACAGGACTGACCCTAGCACCAGACTCACTAGACTCAATCCTAGACTCTGACTCGGACTCCGACTCGGACTCAGACTCAGATTCTGGCATCTCTCCTTCTCCTGTGATCAGCTTGTAAGTTTTTCCTTGACTGTCAGTCCATTTGACAGTCTTCCTCCAAGCTCTGGTTCCGGATCCGACCTTCGAGATTAGCTTGGACGGATCAAAGGTGCGACTGCGGAGTATGAGGCTGACTAGCTCTTCCTTCGGCGTTGGAACCGCGAGTTCTTCTCCGAAAAGTAACCCTAGCGCGGGCTCGGCATTCTTAGCATCTTCGGATTGGATGAGAGCGAAGATGTCGTCTGGTATGTAGTTGCAGTCCTGGGCCAAGTGGGCCCCAGGGCGTGTGGGCCGATATAGGCCGGTCTGAGCAGTCTCGAATACTGGAGTGACGAAGGTGACCTTACTGGTTTCAGTCTGGCTCATGTTTTCTGGAGTTAGGGTGTATCCCAAGCCCGTTTGAGTCCTCCCATTGTCCAGAACTTCGAGAATTTTTCCTGCGGGGAGATCGGGCCTTGAGGTAACCCCTGGTAGAAAGCCCAGATTCTGTAACATTCGGTCTAGGGGGACGGTGAAATAAGGACGGAAGAGATGATCTTCTTCGATGGCCCCTATGAAATCGAATCCCCATAGATCGGTGCGGCCCGAGGTGTTGCAATTAGCCACAGTCATAGGTGTGGCTTCTATAGTGATGACGGTGTCACGCAAAGGCAGCTTGATTTTCCGATGCAGAGTGGAAGACACGGCCCTGGTTGCATGGATCCAAGGTCTTCCTAAAAGAAGGTTGAAGGAAGAAGTCACGTCGATCACTTGAAATTCCAGCTCTTTCTCTATCGGGCCGGTTATGATAGTGAGTTTTGTGGCCCCGACTACTGACTTTGGACTTCCGTCAAAAGCCTGAATGGTTTGAGCTGTTGGAATATAGTCGGCCTCGGTAATGCCGAGGGCTTTGGCGGTCCTCAAGGGGAGGACGTTGACTGCTGACCCGTCGTCAATTAGGGTCATGGGTAGGTACTTTCCACGGCAGATAACCGTGATGTAGAGGGCCATGTTGTGGGCCGGCCCGAATGGTGGTAGATCAGCATTGGAGAAGGTGATTAGTGGGCCTTCTTCTATGGATCTGCTTTTTAGGTGGGGTAGGACTGTGGCTACCATTTCGGCTGGAGTAGCCATAGAGTCGATTTTGACCTGATCGAGGGCCTTAGTGAGTGCCTCTCGATGTTCTTGGGAGCTAACTAGGAGTTGCCATATAGAGAGGTCAACTCGAGTTTTGCTTAGCTGCTTCACAAGAGCCTTTTCAGGAGTTGGTTCTTCCGGAGCGGACTCTACTTTAAGTGGTTCAGCAATGATGAGGGCTTGACTAGTGGCTAAGGCTTTGGACTTAGCCTTTTGAATCTCCTCGGACGTGATGGGGACAGCTTCCCCTTTGGTGAGGTAGACATCGTCTTCGTCATCGCACCAGATCCCGTTTATTTGTGGGATAAATGGAGAAGTGAGGTGTGAACAATCCATTACTTCTCCGGAAAAGATGGCGTGAGTGGCCAACGGGTTCTCTTTGTTGTTGGGCTTACCCCCGGGTAAAGGGATTTTCCCGCTTTCAATGAGATCCTGGATAAGGTGCTTCAGTTTCCAACATTTCTCGGTATCGTGCCCCTTACCACGATGATAGTGACAGTAGGCCTGAAGGTTGTAGGCCTTAGAGCGACGTTCGACCGGGATATCAGGTGTTGGGCCTATCGGAGTGATCAGGCCTTTTGATGATAGTCTTTGAAGGGCGTTTTCATAGGTAGTACCTATGTCAGTGAATACCCGGGGAGTGGTAGTCTTCTGAGATGAGGTATCAAGTGTGTTTACCTCGTCGAAAATGCTACGAGTGGCAGCAGTAGTAGCGGGCTTGCTCGTTGATGAACTAGCCCCTTGGTATCCCTTAGTGGAGGCCTTAGTGAGGCTTTCCAATCTTAGATCATCCTCGATTCTTGTTCCCATTTCAGTTAGGACTGCGAAGCTAGGTATGATGGCGTACCGGAGATGGACCCGGTAAGCTGGAAGTAGGTTCTTGACAAAGGCTTCAACCAGCACCTTTTCACTGGGCTTATCGACCATTTTGACGCTTTCAGCCCTCCAGCGTTGAAGGTATTTTGTGAATCCCTCCTTAGGTTCCTGGGCCATTACTTCCAGGGTGCGCATGGTGGTCTGGATTTCCGTATTGTCGGCGTAATTCTGAGCGAATTCCGTTGCCACGTCGTCCCAAGTTTTGTATTTCTTGGGGTCGAGTCGGTAGTACCAGGCTCTTGGGTGCTTCTCAAGGGAAGAAGCGAATAGGTGCTTGAACATGTTGGACTTAACCCCTTTAAGGGCCATGAATTCCTTGAAAGCCCGGATATGGTGGACCGGATCTTCAGTACCCTCGAACATCGGTAAACCCGTCAGATTGAGGTTGGTGGGTAGTTCATCGGTCAGTGGGGTATAAATCCTAGCATTCTCCGTATGGATGGAGCTTTGGGTTGTCAAGTGGACCTGTTCTTGCAGTTTGAGGACTGCACTGGCCAATGCGGCTAGAGGCCCGTCATCGTCGATCGAAGCGTTGGGGGTTCCCTGTTCTACGGCGCTAACTCGCGTGACGATGGCGATCTGATCCTCCCGTATTTGCCTCAGTTGGTCTTGGATTTGGGCCAATGAGGTGGTCAATTCATCTATAGCTTTTTGCGTCATGGCTCAAGTGTGGGGTGACCTGTCTGTAAGGGCACCGCGTAATCAGTAACTGACCCAGATCTTAGAATCAAAAGTATATCCCGAGCGAGAGAAAAAAAAACTAGACTAGGAAGAAGACCGGAGACTGACTTCTAAACGGATGACGCGTGAGTGGTGGGCCTTCCTTAGGATTCGGCGGAGTGGGCCTAGTCCTGTTCGAAGGAAGGTCTACGTGAGAAATCCCCAGACTTTAGACTCGAGTGTGTAAACGGGCTTCCCTTTGTAGGAGTTAGTCCTACGAAGGTGGGCCGTGCCTTGACAAGTAAGGCGGACTGGGATGGGGTGGAAACCCGTGATATAAGATCGACGGAGTTTCGACGCTATAGACTCTAACTTATGACAAGACCCGACACTGCTAAATACGGGAAGTCCTAAGAAGAAGAGGATTTTGAAAAGGGAATTTGAATTTGAAAACCGAGCAAAGTCGGATTGGAAAGCCCGATTTTTTTTTGAAAACCGAGAAAAGGGGATCGGGCCGAGATTTCGGGCTTTTTTTTTTTTGAAAAGGTTTGGACAGCATACCGGCTAAAAATAGGCTATTTTGAGTCAAAATCATAAGTCCTAAATTCGGCAGCTTTCCGGGTTTTGAAAAAGTAGATGGGTTTGAAAAGATGTAATTTTTTGAAAAATGACGGTTTTTGAAAGAGACCAAAGAAGATCAAGTAGCATGTAGTCATAGAATCAGTATAACGACGCCATGTATGCTCTTAGTCTAAGTCTCCGTCGGTCTAAGAGGGTCTATACCAACAACGATCGCATTCTCGTACTGAGGACGGACTCCCTAAGCCGAGTTGGTCTTAGGACATGCCGCAAAGTCTAAACGAGTTCCGCCATCGAAGTCTTTAGTGCACCCAAGTGGGAATGCACCGTGGTATAGTGGGACGTCGGTCACAAGTAACCGGCCCGGGATAGAACGGGGTTATGCATGAACCATTGAACTAAAACGTGTACATTACTAATCGAACGATTTCTTTTCGAGTCTCACCCTGAGGATGCCGATGGTAAGTGACACATCAGTTAATCCCCAGCGGAGTCGCCAAATTGGCGACATGACATAGGTCCACCTCGACGCGGCGAAGCGCGGGTTTTGGGGAGGCGATAGAATTTCCATATGAGATGGATCGAATTGAATTTTAAATCGAAGTAGGAGTCGCCACCGAATTTTATGGTTATTCGGAACCATTCGAACCCACTCTATGTCGTAGTGGGCCATACTTAAAGCCTGGCCCATTTCCGATGTCAGAGTTTATTGGGTTCGTCCCTTAGCATATCGATACCGATGCCGACTGGGCGGTTAATCGTATATTGAATGACTCTCGTTGCCAATGGTTTCGGACATCCGGAAACCACGGTTCTGAGTAAGGGGTGAGGGTACGTGTTGGGAAGTTCAGCGAGAACACCCAACCCCGCCCGCACTTAGCGGCCTTTACTAAGATATCGTTCGTTTTTGGTGTACACGCGTTAGTTCGACGATGAAATGATATGCAGAGATTATTTTCTTAAGACATGTGAGGAAAAATAAATAATGGGTTGCTAAGTCGTTTAATGCATGTTAAACTAATAACGTCAAAGTTATTTTAGCATGTGAAGTTCGTTTTATTCTAATAAAACGATAAAAAGAAAATATGAGAATTTGCTACAAACACGAGAAAACGAGTTAGTAACGATTGAATAATAATAATTGAAATCGAGAAAATAAGAAATTAGTCGAAATCTGAAAAATATTGTTTAAAACGTTGTTTTGTATAAAAAACGATGTTCGAGAAAAAAGAAAAAAAAAAGGGTCTCGGCCGAGAGCCGCGCGACTCGCCCGGGATCAATGCGGATCGCGTGGAGGCCTGGAATCGACAATGTTTTTCGGAAAATTTTTGATTAAATTGCGTACGAATATCGCATAATTCGTACTCGACTTAATATTCTCGATATTCGTTATATTCGATAGTTGATTATCAAATATTTAGAATAGTTTTAGAAAAGATGTAAATTTAGAAATCGTTTCGTAAAATAATAAAAATAAACGAACGAAAACTAAAAAAAATGGAATCGGGTCAGACTCGGGCGCGAGTCGCCTGGACCGGGCGCGACTCGCACGCGAGTCTGTCCGTTTTTTATTTTTTTTGTCGAAAATCGTTATAAATCGCGTACAAATATAGATTAATTTATACCCGGTTTATATTTTCGATATTCGTCGTATTCGATATTCGATTATAAAATCGATATCGAATATTCGGAATGACTTTAGAAAAGGTTTTGAAAAAGTTTGTTTTGAACGAAAGATAAAAAAAGAACTTTGGACGAAAAGTTGAAAAAAAGGATTTTGAACGAAGAGCTGTAAAAAGGTGTAACGATTTCGTCGAGAACTTAATATAATTCTTTTCGATACGATATTCGATTATATAGAATCGATATCGTATTTTAAGAATATTCGATATAGGAAAATAGTTTTAGTAATATCGATATTAGAAAATAAAAGAAAGACCGACGCAAGACCCATAAAAACGAGATGAAGAAGAGAGAAAAGGGAAGAGACGGGTTTGATTTACACCCTCAACCTACATGCTTTGTGTTCTCGGTATAGAGCTCGTCGGACGGTGGCTTAGACACGGGAGCGTCGAGATGATGTGGGTGAGTTAAGGTGTCGGTTTGGAGTGTGTGTGTGGCGTGGAATTCGGCCGGTTCGGACAGGATCGGTTTCGTCGGTTTTTTGGAATTACTTCGGGACTATGTCGGGATTTTGGATGGTGATCTTCTCGGTATTTTTGGTGTGATTTCTGGTTAGTTTTCTCTGTCTTTTGAGGTTGAAGGGAGGGTCCTATTTATAGGAACCGAGGTGGTCTTGCTTGTGTGACAAGAAACACCGGTTTGGATAAGAAATACGAGAGTTCGTGAGGGAATAGACTTCTCGTTTCCTAGAGAAGAAGCCAAAGACTCGGCTGGCTGGGGTGATATCTCGGCTGTTTCAGCCGAGTATTTGAGCTCGGGTGGTATTTTGTTTCGGTTTCCGGATAGAATTCCTACTTGAGATCGAATTCTATCCTTAAACGGATTTGTTTAATATTTGTGAAGGCTGATTTTTTGGGTGTTTGAGTATGAATCTACCGTGTAGTGTCACGGCCAGCTCGTGTGACTCGGGAAAAAATATCTTTGACCGGGTTTGACTCGGTCGCTAAAAGACGATTTTACCCCTGGCGACGGTTTCGACCCAAATTAGTGTTATTTGACTCGAAACGACCCACTGGGCCTGGATTTGATGTCCGTTTTGTGAGATTTGTACTCCCTAAAATGTCTAAACCAAATGTCCATGATTACAAGCCCATATCCGAGTCTGTCAAAGCACGTTTACGTCCTATCATCATCGGGTGTTTGGCGGGAACTACTATAGACACCTGGCGGTCAAAATGTGGGTGTCTACAATAGGTCACCAGGGTTTCACACCCCTCCCTATATATAGTCAGGGTTATGGTCCCTGACAGCACACTTTTGACCTAATCTCACATATATCCCATCGGTATGGAAAAACCCTAAAGGCGAGTGTGTCTGTTAGAAGACTATACTCGGGTGATTCCAATTCCACCTCCCTTCCCCAATTGAGTCAGGTACGCTTCCGCTATTCGGTCTATTCGGTACGCCAATTAATTTAGTATGGAGTTTCAGTCTTGGGTCAGATTAATTCTAACAAGTGGTATCAGAGCCGTCTTCATGTTAAATTATTTGGGCGAGACATTCGATTTATTGATGTTTGGCCTTAATTTTTGGAATCACTTAATCCGTATGTAATCACGTTGTACACTTCTGCCGCATATTTTTCTGTTGAATTCAATTTTTTCTTAATTCGTTTCATGACTATTTAGTGTCATGTTTTGTATGTCCTGATTATGCTGTCGAGTCAGTCGTGATGATCTATTTACGCAAAGATTTTTCTAGGCTGATTGCTATTTGATGATGTATGCCATTAGGGTATAATATTGCATATGCTGTACAACGTTCCACCCTTGCTACTTTACTAGTACTCTATAGAGTAAAGTATTAGTTTGAATATTGTGCATATTTTTCTTTACGTGGGTTATTCTACCTAAATTAGGAGTACTAGTTTGCATACCCATTGCAGATGGAAGGGGTTGTGACTTGTGATGCATATATACGGATATATCCATATTAGTATAGCACGTAATGATGAGACCTTACTCTTGTGTTACGTGAAGGAGGGGCATACATGCTCTATTTACGTGTTCAGTTCACTTATACTTATGTTTATGTGGTTCAATTATATGTATTGATAGTATTTGGATCATAATTTTCTTTTTCGGTCATGTAATATTGTGATTCATAATATTGTTCTCATATATTTGATTATGGAAGGAGTATATGTTTGGCATGCAATCGATAAAGTGATAAGAAGGATTAAAGATTTATGCTTCAGATATTAATTTTCAACTTCTTATAATTTGTTATTCAGTATATAAGGTATTTTCAATTGATTGCGGTTGATTCATAATTTTGTTTGGTATTCAGTCATATGATGTATAGTACGTGGTCTCGTATATTTGATTGTTATTGCATATTGGAGTATGTTTTATGAATTTTTACATGAGGCTCTGTATGAATTGGGACCTGTTTGGAATTTTGGTTGCGATTATTATCGTACATCTATAATTGACAAGTTGACTTGTATGATGAAAGAATTAATTTGGATTATAATTTCTTTTATCATTTAAGGTTTCAGTCACTTGTTAATTACAGTTTGTTTAAAAGAACTTAATTTCAGTTTCGATAATATTGGCTATTTGGTTTTTTATAAAACGTCTAATATTTTGGATTGTTTGATCGAAACAATACGTTGCCAAAGTAACCTCTATTGCGTAGATTAGATAGTTTAAGTAATTAGACGATTGTGTGTGATTGAATTTCATGCGGGTAATGGTCGGCCCAAAGGAAGTCCATTATTTGGCCGAAATTCAATCATACTTGTGGTGATAAATATGTAACAGTTATTCGGTTCTCGTGTAGATGTTAAGTCGATCCAAAGGAAGACTTCATTTGACATGATCTTACTGTTAATATTTGATTACTACACCAAGAGTACCACTTACAAGTCTAATTATCGTCCAAAGATGAGATTAGATGTTGTGCTAGGTATCTTGTTATGATGGAAATGTCAATATTCGAATCTGAAGTACAAGTTAAGGGAGTGTTGTTAAGTTATATGACACTCATATGGCCATTATAAGAATATGGAGAGTAAATTCAAACATTCGGTTTTTAAGTTTGGTTGTATGTGTAATCATGCGGATAATGGTCGGCCCAAAGGAAGACCATTATTTGGCCGAATACATATACAATTTTGGGTGATAAATATGTGACGATTATTCGGTATTTTCATGTGTATACTGAGTCGGCCCAAAGGAAGGCTTAGTATTCGACATGAGTTTATCGTCAATATTTGATCACGATTATTTAATTATAGTGTCAATGCTTAGTTAATAATTTATGCCCAACGGCTAAATGTTAAATTTGCAAAAACACTATAATGTTTGAATTTATTCAAAATATGAGAATATTGTTTTGTTCATCAAATTGACATTATTGTTAATTATATCTATCATATTCAAGTTACATTTTCAATTCGGATGACGCCGTTTATTTAAATAAATGGTAAGAGAATGTAAATATTTATTTTGGGTCGTCATAATTTTAACACAGCATTAAGA